>JAXQQM020083857.1:0-20146 GCA_034641835.2 Pinus albicaulis
CAGAATGGTCAACAATGAACAGACAGATCTGGACCGTCGATCGGGCGAAGATCAACGGTGGAGAACGACGGAAGGCGGGCTTGCGGGCATGATGGACGGGTGTTAAATGGTGTGCAGCTTCGGGAGGTGACAGCCATTGGATTAAGGGCGTAGGATCGGACGACGATGGTTGATTCCGCTGCATATCTTTTGGCCGAGATTTAATGCGCGGGGAGAGCAGAGGCCCGAGTTAAAACGCGTGCATCTCCAGAGTACGATGGCCGTTGGATGAGGGCTCGAATCCCCGCGGGCACATCATGGTCATTGCCGGATTTCGTCGGGAGATAATCGCGAAATCGCGGTTTCGAGAATAGTACGGAGGGACGCGTGGCCGGGGAGATGGGTGCGATCGGCTGGGTTCCAGGGAAAACCGCTCGGCGCCCAATGGTGAGGTGCGGAAATGCGGGGTTTGGAGGTATGACGCATGGAGGCATGGGCGCGGGGTCCACCATTTCGGACGTGCTCGCCCAGCAAAAGATCAATCTATGGGCGAATGGATGGCGGAGATGGACTACGGGGGAACCAAGATGTACGAGACCTGTGGAATTTTGGAGGCGACCCATGGCGAACGGCAATCGTTGATTTGAGTCACCTCACATCAGGCGCCTGACTACGGGGCTCATGGTTTATATCCTAGGACGAGAGACAACCCCCCGCGGGGGAACAAAAAACTTGGTCACGGCAGGGTCTTATGGAAAAGTGCTGAGGCTAATGGCGAAAGGGGGCTTAGGCCTATTATAAGGTCCAAAGTGGGTTTTCTAACCTTTTTAGTGCATTCAAAGGCCTAAGGGGGTTAACGATAAAATAATAAAGGGGAAAATGAGGAAACCAAGGATAAAGGTGGGATTTAAAGGGGATTTTGGAGGGGTTTAGAGGGTTAATAGGGGGAAATAGAGGGGAGCATAGACACTTTGGCAAAAGGAGAAAAAGGGAAAAGGGACATTTTGCAGGGGTACAAGGGGTAAATAAAGGCTTTGAGCTAGGGAAACAGCAGAGGAAAAGCACATAGAGACCTCAAGGATGGTGTGTCTTCAAGGGAGATGCATTCCTTGAAGGTCTCCAAAATGACATAGCCCCCCAGCTTGCTTGTCAATAATTTCATAGGGGGGCTAACGAGTCCTTACACCTTCCAAGAGAATTCTTCTTGTCTTTGCTACCTTCTTTTCCCATGCGTCAAGTAATGCAACATCCGTCAAAGTGGACTTAGGAACATCGCTATTGATGAACTCCTTCAATCCATTATCTTCAAGCACCGCCTCCATCTTGTCCTTCCATGTGATTTAGTTTGAGCTACCCTCAAGTGCATACTCAAGCCGCAAAACATTGAAATCCATTTCAATGTTTACTCAATTTTCACAGCAAGAAGTTCTACCAGCAAATTCGAATTATTTCCACCAACAAACTCATCTACTGCTTCAATTTGGAAATATTCTTTGCTCCGATACTGTGTAAAAATTTAATAATACTGTGATGTATTGCTGGACTCTCCTGATCTAACAATTATATGCCACTCTTAAATACAGAATCCTTCTACTTAAATCTTTGCAAAAATTTAATCACCAATTGCAAACACAAGAAGAAAGATCAATCACACATAACACAAATGTTTTTACCGGGAAAGCATAAAGATAAAAACCCCACTATCATATATTATGTATATATCATAGATCATGAAACAATCTCATACAAAACTCTAATCCAAGAGCTCTCAGTACAATATACAATTGTCTCACACTGTCATACAAAAATTGGCATACACATGCACCAATTTACTGCCTCCTGATAGCTTGCCTCCATTGCATAATCCCTTCTGAAGAAGATCCCTGAATGAATTCGAATTTGCCTTTCCTTGACTGTGAAATCCTCATTGGAAACTCCAATGTGTGTGTAGATGCATTGAATGCACCACTATAGTCACAACTGATAGTCAAACAAACCCTTTCACTTATCTCTCAACTTAGTCTCCACCGGATCTGACATGCATGTAGTTAACAGTAGTATTTCTTTAGTTTCATGTGAGACACTACTTCTGAATTAATTAAATAATTAATTCATTGATCTCTCACTAGTGTATCTTTAGTTACAACTAGTTACAACCAGCACAACTGAGTTTAACTCACTTAATTGAGTTAAACTAAATAACAACTCACATAACTACTCATCCAACTTAGTTACAACTTCGAATTACTCAGTTATAACTCAGTCACTCTGCATGTCCCACCAACCAACCTTAGAACTCGAAATTCCTTCAAGCAACTAGTTTTCCAGATTAGTTAATTGAAATCAAGTGCTTCAAAATAATAGATTATTATTTATTATCCAATTATTATTAAGAGTTAATAACAATTGACGGGCGATCTATTTTTAGACATGAAATATATAAATAGACTTCACCCATATGTCTAAAAATAGAATCTCATCTATAAATATAATTTGATCAACCATATACAAATAGCCTCCTACTATAAATAGAATATGCTCAACATGTATAAAAATAGACATACACCTAAAAATAACCTGCGGGCCCCACCTAGTATAGGTGCTTATTTTTCACTAGGATCATCATCTTTTTGAATCTCAACAAAGATGTGCCATGTTCTAGGGTGTTCCAATGCATGACAGGGAGTGTTATGGAGTGTCAGGGAAAAACAAGGGAGCACCAGTTTCAAATGCATGGATATGAATGAATAAAAGTGTGTGACATGGATTGTTAGCAAGTTCTAGGTGTGCTAAGGAGGGAATCACAAGGTATGTTAGGTAGTGCCAATGAATGATAGAGTTCCAAGGTGACATGTCAAGATGTTCCATGTTCTAGGGTGTGCCAATGTGTGTCAGGGAGTGCCATGGAAACACAAGGGAGAACTATTTCAAAATGCATGGAAATGAACGGATAAGAGTGTGTGATATGGAGTGTCAACGAGTTCCAAGTGTGATAAGGAGGGAGTGACAAAAACATATAATGATTTCATTTACATTGGAGGTGTATGTCACTTGAATTGTGTTACAACTTTAATCTCTCCCCCACAAAAAGGTGTCATGCTCCCTTGTGATGATGCATAAACCATAATGGAGAACAATCTTGTGATGTAAAGGGATTTTAAACATGATGTAACTTTAATAGTTCCCTACATTCACCCCTTGGCTCACCACTCATGGAAAATGTGAGGCTATTTCAAGCATTTATGTGGATAATATCATTTTATTTTCTCTTATGTATAGTATTCAACATTGACACAATTGTGTTTTTTTAGTAAACAAAATATTTGTATCAAGGGTTAGCTCCATGTTCATTAGGGTTGAAAAGGTTGTGTCATTATGAGTGATCTATTCATTGCCAAATCCATATGTGGGAGAGCACTACAAGCTCCATGTCAACATGAAGTGTAGATATTGTGAGAAATTATTATTGAGGTTTTTCAAATTATCCAGTTGTTCTATATTTGGTATACATTTTAATAAGTGCATTACCCACAAAAACACACCCTCGATGCCAATACCTATTTCTCTAAAAATCAAATGGTACCAATATTATTAGTTAGAGGTGAAGGATTCTCCTACGAGGTTATTTTGTTGGTTTGATCTGTTTTTTTCTGCCTTGGATACTAATTGGTTAAGGGCTTCAAGAGTTAAGAGTTAAGGGCCAAGGGCTTGGGGGGGAAGGGATTTAGGGGTTAAGGGCTTAATAATTAAGGGACTTAGGTGTTAGGGGTTAAGGGGTTAGGTTTAAGGTGTTTAGGGGTTATGGATTAAGGTTTAAGGGTCACGAGTTAAGAGAATAAGGGGTTAGTGCTTAGGGGGTTCATGGATTCTAGGTTAAGAGTTAATGGCTTAAGGTTTAATGCGTCAAGGGGTTGATGGATTATGCGTTATGAGTGTAGGGCTAATATATTATGGCACTAATCCATCATGGAATCCCAATTTCTTTAAAATTTCACATGGGCAATTTTGTATAAATACAACTGATAGTTATGTCCCCTTTAACCTTTGTCTCAACTGGGTCTTCCTCGGCACTGACATGCATGCAACTATTAATAGTCAATTACCAGTTATCTGATTGATCACTCATTGTGAATTAAATATAATTTAATTAAGCGGACCTCTCACTAGCTCATCACTCAGTTATAACTAGTTAAACTAATTTTAACTCAATTAATTGAGTTAACTAATTCACACCTACACCCCACTAATGCATCAACTGCAACTGGACCCCCAAAATATTAGAATCCATCTACATGCCTCATCTTATACCCTCATGATATAGTCATATGCAGGAATGCAATAAAATACAGAAACAAACATAAACATAGAGATGCAGTAGGAATAACACTTAATTTCATTAATATCAAATACTAAAAAATTATTACAGAAACAATGGAAAAAAAACTACCTTCGACGATGGTAGCTTATCTCCGAGAAGAGATGTGGTGGCTACATGCCTCTGAACTGTGTTACAATAAGGCTAAAAAATAATAGAAAACCCTAACCTGAGGAGATGTAACATGAAGATTTTATGGGCCCCATTGGGGGTAGTTGGGCAGCCAACTTCCCGAGGTTGTAACTTGGTCATATGATCTCTGTTTGATGCACATTATACCTCGTTAGAAAGATATCCCCTAGGAATACAAATTCTAACACTAATTCTATCAAATTACCTAACCTTTCATGCCCAAAAAACGTCATTTGGGGACTCAAAACTACTTCGGATGTTCACGACCTAAAAAAATGACAAAAATAGTAAATTGTGCTATAATTAAGGAAAATAGAAAACTAAAATAGACAATGGCGAGGGCCCAAGTGGAATAGGAAGGTGGCCACTAATATCCACCTCGATAACCTCAACTTTAATTTATTAAGTGAACTCAGTCATCATGACTTAGTTAGCTGACCCAAGTTGTTATCAGATGAAATTACAATTTATTGTCCAATTTATTTAAGGGAAAAATAAGTTAGAAATCTCACATTCCTCACTCCTGGTACATCAAAATTATTCACCAGTGTGGGTGTATTTATTTTTTGTCCTTTTTGGTTTCCAATTTCACTGTTTCTTTTTGCAAATTTCAACACTCCTGGCTATCAACAAGAAAGGAATTAAATCTATCCCAATACAATACCTTTTGAATTCTGCATGCAACACTTCTCTAGTGTTGTTTGCTCCTGCAAATCTTGAAACTAAATAGCCTTCAAACAACTGAATCAATATAATCCATTTGTCATAAGATTCTTCTTACTACTGCTAGCTATCGCAACTGCCTACTGGACTCTCTATGTTGTTGATGGCATCTACATCATGTCGTTTGCATTGTTGCCAACTCTAATATCCACTCCAGTATCTGAAATATATCACTCTGATTTATGTCTTCCTAACATATGACTACATCAATCTAACTGATCCTTCCTTATATTGTTGTATTTTGGACTCCTCGTAGCTAGGTTCGATCCATGAGACACACCATCTCAATGGACTCTGCCCAAATTTCTTATCTTGGGATTATGTCTACACATCACCCCACCTTTCACTTGGAGGTATGGTTGCATGTGTTCCCTCTACCCATCTGGCTCAAAATTTCCCCCTCAGGAAGTATCTGCTTGAGTGGACACTTCCACTTGGTCTCCTCTCTGCTTCTCAAATTGTGGCTGCTCCACAACCTTCTGAGATTTCTTCTAAGGCTGCATGTTGAGAGGTAATTTGTACTCCCTCTCTACAGCCAAGTCTCTAACCTATGATTTTCTCCTCAAATATTTTCATGCGTCTGGTACCTCAAGTGCATATAGGTTCTTGACTCATTCACATTGTAATTGTCCCGCAATTACAAAATTTTCTAAAAAAGAGTTGATTTTAAATCGACGATATCTCCCTCATTCGATCTCCAAATTGACTTTCCATTTGTGTAGTTTTTCGCAAGGAATCCAAATACACTATTTTTTTTTTAATTTTACACCAAAATCTTCAGATATTCTCTACAAACTCGTCATCCAAAAAATTCCTAATCTGATACCATGTAGATAATCTAACCAACGAGATTCAATCTAATCTTGTAATGTACTAAAACAAGATATTGAATCCTTCCTACAATTTTTGGAAACAAAACACGATCTCACAATCACATATAAGTAAGAGAAATAAATTATCAATTGCACAAATTGTCAATTGCACAACACAAGATGTATCTGGGTAAAGAAAATTCTCAAAACTGCTCTATATCTATTGTGTATTAAGTCAAGGAATCATGAAACAATACAATGCTTAATCTCTCATGAGATTCCCTAGCACTCTACCAATTGTCTCCCGCTGATCTAGGCAAACTTGGTCTAGTACTTAGCCAATTCACAACCCTCCTTCAGTCTTCCTTACTCTTGCAATTCCTAGGGAATTAGCTCCCTATTAATTAGGAAAATAATTTTTCGTTGATTGCACAATCCATCATGGAATCCTAATGACTTTATCATTGTACATGGGAAATTTTGTATAAATACAACTAATAGTTATGTTCCCTTTAACCTCTCTCTCAACTGGGTCTTCCTCTGAACTGACATGCATGCAAATATTAATAGTGAATTATCAGTTATTTGGTTGATCACTCATTATGAATTAAATCTAATTTAATTCATTGGTCGGCCTCTCACTAGCTCATCACTTATTTAGGACTATTTAAATTGATTTTAACTCATTCAATTGAGTCAACTAATTCACACCTACACCTCACTAATGCATAAACTTCAACTGGAATCCAAAAATATTAGATTAATACCTCTACATGCCTCATCTTAGACCCTCAACTTGAACTTGATCTAACTGAGTCATCATGACTTAGTTAACTGACACAAGTTGTTATGAGATGAAATTACAATTTATTGTCCAATTTATTTAAGGGAAAAATAAATTAGACGCCCCGCATTCCTCAATCCTGGTGCATCAAAATGCCTCACCAGTGTGGGTGCATTTTTTTTTTCCTTTCTAGTTTCCAATTTCAATGTTTCTTATTGCAAATTTCAACATTTCAGAATTTGATGCGGCCTTCACACAAAGACACCTCTCAAATTACATGCCCAAATTATCATGAGAAACCTCTCTTAAGCTCGATCTGCCATGAGAGAACCAAAAATATGCCATCCTACTTCCTAGCTCCAATCGATCATTAAGGTATGCAACTTTCTTGTGAACCCTCACATGATGATCTTGCTCTTGGAGGATGATCATGGCCTCCCTTTAGCAACCCTTACTCGGCCCTCTTACTCGACCTACTTCAGGTCTACATCTCTCTTCACCCCCTTGATCAAATGAGCTCCTTCTCACTTGATGTTCTTTCCTTTATCCTAAGGCCTCCATAAATATTTTTTCCTAGACCTCTTAGGAACCCTCTAGAACTTGCAGGTTTTATCCAATTAGACCTTAGGAAATATTAATTTTCCTTTTTAATTTTCTTTTAGATTTTAAACCCTATCTTGGGTCCAAAATCTCTTTTCTTAGCTTCTTTGCCCAGAAATACTTTTGTGACCAAACTCACACAAACCCATCTCACTAAGCTTGTGGAGTACCTCCCAAGCTACATAATTCAACAACATAGTCTGGTTTTAGTAACCATAACTTGGTCAAGCTCTTGTAGTTAAGCGAGGGCTTGGTTGGGTTCCCAAGTTGCAAATTAAGTAATGGTAGTTGTGAGGGAATGATAGCTAGGGATGGTTAGGGTATGCACATTAGGAATGAAAAGGCATGATAACACATTTCGGACAATGTCAATGCATGTTGAAGAGTGTTAGGGAGTGTCGAGGCATATCAAGGGATAACTAGGTCAAAATGCATGGAAAGGAACAAATAAGAGTGTGTGCTGAGGAGTGTTAGCAAATTCAAGTGTGCTAAGGACGAAGTACGTTAGGAGAAGTTCATAATAGGATTTACAGGAGGAAAGCCTACGGTTTTTATAAGAGGCTTGAAATAGAAGTTTTAGACAAAGGGAGATAACTTTGTGCTAGGTACAACATTGTTTTTCCTTTAGCTATTTTTTTTATATGAGATGTGGCACACTTTGGCTACATGCTCATGTTTTAAACTATTCTAGATAATTGCATATTGTACATTGTTGTGTATAATTTTTGGGGCACTCGACTTGTGTCGGCTTATATCTTATGTGCCTTGCACATCTTGTGGTTCTTGAAAAGTTTCAGTTAATGTTATACTGTTTATATGAATTGAACATAAATGTGAAATGTTTCCAATGTAAGCTATGTTGCTTAGTTGTTTTATGGCCATGGCTAGATCATGTGATCCTTGTCTTAGTAACTAGTCAAGTGGGACAAGTTGAGCTTGTATATGAGTGGCATAATATGAGTTCTAGGTAGTTCTTAGCTTAAAAAGGCACAATCTACTTGTAGTAGGTGTAATTGGTCAAGTTGTTGTGGTTGAAGCAAGGCAATATTTTCACATGAACTACAGAAGCCAATGAATTGATTGCGTTCCCAAGTCGTGAAAAAATGTAAAGGCTAGTTGTAAGGACATGAGTTCCAAGGCGTGCTATGGAATTCTAAGATGTGTCAGATAGTGAGAAGGCATGTCAAACATGCTAAGATGTGCCAAGTGATAAGGCATGCCAAGATGTGAAAGGGTGTGTCAATGCGTGCCAGGGACTGTCAAGGGAACAAAAGGGAGAAACAAGTTAAACTACAAGGAATGAACACATAAGAGGGTTAATAAGTCATCAATTTACCTTTTCTAAGAGGGGAATGCTAGGCATACCAACACTAGGCGCCAATAGGTGCCAAGTGAAAAAAATTTGTGCATTCTAAGTGCCAAGTATTCCTTTATTGCTTCTCATTTAATTTCCAACAGTTCATCTCAAATAAATTTAATATTAAACCATGCCAAATTATACCAAGGCATTTCAATGTATTCCATACATGTTAATACTTTCCAAGCCGTAACACGTGCCAAGTGCCAATATGTGTCACAGAGTGTTATGCATGCTATGAAGTGGAAGGGCATGTTGAAGAGTGCTAAGGTGTGCTAGAGAGTGCTAGTGCATGTTGATGAGTGTTAAGGAGTACTAGGACAAAACATTAAGGGAGCACTAGGTCAAAATTCATGGAAGTTAATGAATATGAGGAACGTGTGCTAGGGACTAGTGTTAATGATTCCTAGTTGTCATGCTAAGGAGGGAGTGACAATATATGATAAGGATCGATAAGGCATGCTAGGGAATATAAAGGCATGTCAAGAAGTCTCAAATTGTGCTTGGGAGTTCCAGGATATGCTAATTATATGTGCCAAATACTGCCAAGATAGACCAATACATGCCAGGTGCTAAGGATGTGCACGGTACCAGGGTATTTCAATATGTGTCAAGAAGTTTCAAGGAAATAAAAGGAAGAACCAATAAGAGGGTGAATAAGTTGAGACTTTATATTTTTCAAAAGGGGCATGCTAACCACACTAATAATAAGTCCTAATACATGCCAAGTGCTAATGTATGTCAATGCATTCAACCAAGGTGTTCCAGGGCATGCTAGGGACAACATGCATGCCAATGCATGCTAGGAGATTTCTATGTTGTGCTAGCGCATGACACCATGTGCTTGGGTGTTAGTGTCTGACAAGATGTTCTAGGTACAAATATGTTCCAAGACATTCAAGGTGTTAATAAATGTTAGTGTTCGCCAAAGCATTAATTTAAGGTGTGCCCGGATTGTTGAGGAGTGTTAGGTATTTCTTATTTATAGAATTGACAGAGCTTGATTATGTATTAAATAATATATTTCCTACACACACTAGTGGGACTTTATCTAAAGGTAATTTTCTAGATAATAAACTTAATAGATATGGATCATGTGTTGACTCATAGGAAAACTCTATTTGACTAGTCATTACTTCAGGGAAATAATACTCACTATTTACTTCTTAAAAAATTAATTGACTCTAACCACTACGGCCTTGGAAATATTATAAAAAAAAAACTCCACAATAATGGTATTAAATCGTTATCTTTTGACATAAAATACATTAACAAGAACATAACGTCATCAAAATCTCATTGGAATGATCAATGGTGATGAAATTTTTTTGACCGTCACCAAAAGTAAGAAAAATAGCATCGGCGAGGGTCATTAAAAGTTCGTCACTAGAAGTGTCACCAAAGAGAGAATTAGTGATGGACCTTTAACGACCCTCACCAAAAGTGTCATTGAAAATGGCTTTGGTGACAGACCTTAAAGTACCATCACTATATACACTTACAACGACGATTTTTCAAGGACTGTAACCATATGTGACATTGGTGATGGACCTTAAAGGTCCGTCACAAGCATGACCCTCACGAATGTCTTTTTTTCTTGTAGTGGCTCTGATACCGCTGATCCAAATTTATGAAGGAACGCAATGAAATACATAAATACACATAAATGAAGAGATGCAGCTCAAATAAAACTTCATTTCATTAATATAAATGCTGAAAAATTCTTATAGACATAATGGAAAATAAAATAGTTAGGGTGCTGGTAGCTTATCTTTGAGAAGAGATGTGGTGACTATAGGGGTTGTAAATTGGTCATATTATCTTTTTTTGACGTGTATGATACCTCATTGGAAAGATATATCGAAGGAATAAAACTTATTTTGTGATTTCCATGAAATTTCCTCAGGAATCATGCCCAGAAAACATTGTTTGGTGCCTCAAAATGACTCTGGAAGTTCAAGACCCGAAAAAACTACTAAAAATAGTAAATAAGAAAATTGATGAAACTAACTAGGTGGAATAGGTGAGTCGCCACCAATATTCACCTTGATCATGCATGTTACTTTTGCAAATGGGACTACATCAAAATGTGTTGGGTTTATTTATTGAAGAAAAAATATT
Source organism: Pinus albicaulis (assembly GCA_034641835.2). Taxonomy (NCBI): domain Eukaryota; kingdom Viridiplantae; phylum Streptophyta; class Pinopsida; order Pinales; family Pinaceae; genus Pinus; species Pinus albicaulis. The sequence continues at coordinate 10,884 of JAXQQM020083857.1, forward strand.
AAGCTTTTGAAACATTGAAGAAATTTCATGCATGGATTGAAAATGATGCACAATATCATATTGGATCTATTCGTACTGATAATGGAAAAATAATATACATCAAAATAATTTTAAAACTATCTTCACGGGCATGGGACTAAACATCAAACAACCATGCCTTATAACCCCCAATAGAACAGAGTAGCTAAGAGAATGAACAGGACAATCTTAGATATGGTATGTTCCATGATGTTTTTCAACAATGTTAAATTAATATTTCGGGCTGATGCAGTTCTAAATGTTGTGTATATAAATAATAGGTTTCCATCTAATGATATTAAAAACGAGACTCCCTATGAAATGTGGTCTGGACACATTTCTTCGGTGAGACATCTCGAGGTTTTTGGTTGCACCTTTTATGCATTGATACCTAAGGAAAAAATAAAAATCAGTGCAATGAGTCACACAAGTGTCTTCTTCGGATACTCAAATGCCTCCAAAGCATACTGTCTCTATCATGAAGTGAATAAGAAGTTTATAATATCTAGATATTTGATCTTTCTTGAATCTTCCAAGACTGGCAATGTTATTTAGTGGAAACATGATCTCTTGGATAGTTTGGGACATGCAAATTATTTTCAAGAGTTTTATAATGAGATTCCACATCTTGAAGGGGGATTCCTATACTCGATCAATCTGTAGAATATTCTTCTAAAGCACTCTCTCCCCCGCATGAATCCCCAACCACTAGTGACACTTTGAGTGACGTGATTGAGAAAATTGGGAGACTAAATATTGATTCAGCCCCAACTGAGTCAATTGACCAACCTAGGCCATCTCAAAAAGGTCCTCCAAAATGGTTGAAAAGACACTTGAAAGTGTTCGTCCTGATGATGTTAGAAATATAGGAACAAGAAGTTCAACTAGACAGAATGGAGGTGATGTAGATGATTTTGATTCACCTATTGATATGGATGTTTCTTATGACTGTGAACTAAATTTGTCTATATATTTCTAACCAAATTCCTTTAAATAAGTCACTTCTCATGATGAATGGAATGAAGCGATGCAAAAATAATACGATGCTTTGATAAAAAATTACACCTGGAAGCTGGTTGATCCTCCACTAATAACCAAACCAATAACATGCAATTGGGTCTTCAATAACAAGTATAAATCATATGGCTCACTTGACAAGTACAAAGACAGGCATTTGTTAAAAGGTTTTTCACATAAGGAAGGGGTCGACTATGAGGACCCTTTTTCCCCCACAACAAAATGGGCTACCATCCGGACACTCTTTTCCTTGGAAGCTCAGAATGGTTGGAAAGTTCATCAAATGTATGTAAAATTTACCACTTTATTGAATGGAGATATGAAAGAAAATATTTTTATGTCCCAACCAGAAGGATTTTTTGTGATGGGTCAGGAACATAAAATATGCAAGATTGTAAAATCCTTGTATGACCTCAAGCAAACACTGCAAGCCTAGTGCGAGAAGTTAACTGAGTATCTTCTTAAGCTCAGTTTAAAACATTATGATCTTGATGTTGCAACTTTGTTTGTCAATAAATATGGAAAAAAAACTATATATATTGTGGTGTATGCAGATGATATTTTGATGATAGGGAACAATGAGAGCTACATTGCATCCATAAATAAAGAACCAAGGAAAGGTTTTGAAATGACAGATTTGGGCTATGTTCACTACTATCTTGGTATTGAAATAACACAATATCCAAAGTTTATATTCCTCTCTCAGAAGAAGTACAGTAGATATATGTTGAACAAGTTTGACATGGTTGAGTGAAATACTTTGATTACTCCAATGGAACAGAACTTAAAGCTCACATCCACTGAAGGAAAAGAATTTGAGAATGCAACGAAGTATAGAAACTTGTAGGAAGTCTCAACTATCCGACTACTACAAGACCAAACATTAAATTTGTTTTTGGAATCCTCTCCACGATTGTGAAAAAGGCTTGTGAGGGTCATTGGTCTACTGCAAAAAGAGTTCTAACATACTTGAAGGGAACTCAAGAATTTGGACTCAAGTATACATGGGTGCGTGACTTCAGCTTGATTGGATACTCTAATTCAAATTTTGATGGAGATAAAGAAACACAGGTATCTACTTCAGGTTATGTTATGAATATTGAATCGGGAGCTGTCTTTTGGAGGTCGCACAGGCAATCAGTTCCAAGAGATTCCACAATTGAGGCAGAATATGTGGCAGCAGCTGAAGCAACGAAGAAAATTGTGTGGCTTAGTAGAATTCTGAAATATTTGCAGAAGAAACAAGTACATTTAACTCCTCTTTTGATTGAAAAAACTTTTGTAGTAAATTTGGCCAAGAACCCAAGGTTCCATGATCAAAAGAAATATATCAATAAAAAATAAAATCTGATTCGACATCATGTTGAGGCCAAAACAATTCACCTATGACATTGTTCCACAAATGCGTAGATTGCAAGCATCTTGACCAAAGAGCTTGGAAGGGAAAAGTTTGAAAGATTCATAATGATGGTTGGACTCACCAACATCCCTTCAGATTAAGGGGTGAAATGTTGAAAACCCACTCTTTCGGAATTGAAAGACGAAGAGGCATTGAAAAATGAAACTCAATAGTCTCCTCTCAGTGTATATATCTATGTTCTGTCTTAATGCAATAGCAATAAATTCATTTGGAATTACTCACTGAGTGACATCACATAACAATAATCCCTTATAGTATTTGATATTATAATAAAAATTAAAATTAAAGTTTTTCTTTTTTGTTTAAATAGTTTTAAAATATGATTTTCTAATTAATTAAGAGTTAATTAATATCTAGGTTAAATATTTACTATATAGATATTTAGATTTTTTTAAATCTATTTTATTTTATTTTAATTCAATATATCTTTTATATTAAAATTCCAATTTCCAATTTTCATAATGAATGAAAAGTTATAGAAACTTAAATTTAGAAAATAACAATAATAATAATAACAAATATTTATATAATTTCGACATTTCTACATAGAGTTGCATTGTGAAATACAAAATTGTAAAGTGGTATAAAAATGGAAAATAAACTTGTGAAATGCAAAATTGTGGAAGTGGTATAAAAATGGAGAACAAACCTTTACATTTTGGATATTTCTCTAAATGTAAGGACTTGTCTATGAGATTTCTTCACGTGTGAGGACAAACGCCAACATTGGAATGAATACTTAGACAAGCTTCGAATAACATGTGGTGCTTTAAAACTATAAAAGATCTTATCTAAACATAGAAATATTAGGCGAGGAGAAAGAAAAAATTGATATGTGATAGATTGATGATTGAAAACAACTCCAAAAAACTTGAAAAATACTATTCAAGGCGTAAAGTCACCACTTTGAAATTCATTTACAAGATATCTCCCACATGAATCTTTAATAAAATAATGGTTAAATAACATTTTAATATTTCGTAAATTTTTATTATTATTTTTTATTGGCTTTAAGTAAGGCTTATGGATTTTTTAATATTAATAATAAAAATAAATTTAAATTATCTTGAAAAAATTATAACTTTTTAAATATTTATATTTTTTTTTAAATATTAATTTTAATTTATAATATTTTTTAATAACAAAATTAAAATGAAACAAAATGTTAAATTAAAATATTAAAATATGCAGCTCAACCAATAGCACTTTTCGCAATGGGTTGAACAAACTACGCTGGCTCAAAAGAACTAGACATCCAAGTATCAACGCAATAAGAGAATAGCATTATTAAATTTGTCACGATGCATTGAAGAAATTATACCTGCTGAAAAGAATTAGACGTCCAAGTATCAATGCACTAAAGAAATAAAGGAAGAGTTGAAAGCCAGAAAGTTAATATAGTCAGATTTGCACCGATAATTAAAAAGATTCAATTAATCCACCTAGAGAAACATTCAATTAAACATGAAAGGTTAGGGAATGTTCGTGATTCTAGAAGCAAAAAGGGAAGGATCCGTCGGTATTTTTTTTAATTAAAGAAATTTTATTTGGAGTAACTATCAGATAGATATATATAATGATGTGGTCAGATATATATCATGTTTAGGTGGGGAATTTTATTTATAGGTTTTGGGGGTCTAATTTTGAGCAAAACTACGTATGATTATAAGTTATTTCTGGACAATTTTTTAGTTGAAAAAAAGCTATCACACATACATAATCTTGTTAGTGATTGGATAATATGACCTATGAAAACTAAATCTCACCTCTAATAATTAGATCACATCCTCAAAACTAAAATCCACACTCTAATAAAAAAAAACTATAACTAAAATCCACACTCTAATAAAAAAAAATATAATTTAAATTAAAATTGTCCATTTTAACAAAATCAATCACGAGCTTCTGAAGTGGTCCATTACTTCCATTGCACTTCTCTACCATGATTTGTGGAACACTTGACACATAGCCAACAGAAGCTTGATGGAAGCTTCGCTATAAATACTTCTGTTTGGTCCCCAAGTTCACTAACTCAATGCCCTTCAGTGTTACACCATCAAGTTAGAGTGAGCAGAGCTTGGAAGTCCTTTCATATTTTTTAAGAGAAAGAAGCACTTTCAGTTGTGGCTTGTAAGACATAAGGCATATTCCTCCTACAGTTTTTTTTTAAATAGTAAAACAGCCTAAAAATTTTACCTACAAAATACATTCTGAGTGTGAGTAGCATCAATGTTTGGAAATATGATTTATTGAATATTAAAATTTATTTTTCGAATTTTTTTAAACATATATTCGAATCGTTATTTAAGCTTACAACTAAATGATATAACGGAAAATTTAGATTTCGAAGGTACTATAAGGAAAGTGTTAAGAAAAGGTGAAAAAAACCTCAGAATTTTGTAAAGATAGTTGAGAAAGACATCTTACTTGGTCAACCATTTTGTCTAATTTAAAAAATAATTTGTCATAGAAATTGTAGCTATTCCTTACAATTAAATATATTGGTAAGATATATAAGTGTTTAAATTGGTTATAGTGGTTTACGGAGCTAAAGGATTAAGAGATGTGGATGAAGATCTTTGTTATATAATTTTAATGTTTCGATACATCATTAATTATTTTTACAAACTGGAAAACTATCGGTTGAGTATCTAGAATAACTATTATATTATTTTAATATATATACATATATATATATGTATGGATGGATAGAAATTGCAAAGATTTATAGATTGTTAAACTAATATGTCAAATAAGTTGTTTTTTATTATTATTATAATAATATATTTATATGTTTTTGGGTTTTTATTACAGTTACCAAATTCGCTAGAATCCGCACAAAAAAGTACGGAAATTTGTGAGATCCGTTTCATGATATGCAACCCGAAATTCATGGTGTATGGTTAATAAGCTTTGAAACAGAATTGTTGTTTAGAAATAAATTGGAAACTAGCACTTGAAATGGAATTTGATGGTCAATGCGTGAAAGGAAACTAATTGGATTCTACAAAAAAAGCTAAAAGGTTGAGAAAACTAGAAAATAAAATCTTGAATGTCTTTTTTAATAGTTTAAAAAGCTAAAAAGTATTGAGAATCAGGAAAGAAAATTTTGAAGTTTTTTTTTTTATATATATTTATGTTAAGAGGATGTTTTGAATATTTAATTTTTATATATGTGTTAATTATAAAAGTATAAAATCCTAAATTAAGGAGGGATGTAATTTTGACTTTTAAATATTTTACATATATTTATATATATTCAAATAAAAATGAGATAAGATATGTAGTTTTGAGTTTTGAATATTTAAGTTTTAAAGACATTGATTATAAAGGGATTTTACATAAAATTAGAGGGCTCTGGTTTAGAGTTTTGAAGGGAATAGAGATTTTAAAAAGAACATATAAGTGTTGTTGTGATTTTGGTTAGTAATTGTAGTTTTAAAATTGTTTATATTGATTAAAATTATTTAAATTTATTTAAATTTCAAAATAAATAGGAAGAAAATAAACACAATATATCAAGGTAATATGAAAATGATATATGTATTTAAATATTTAAGATGTATATTGTCAAATTTTTTTAGAATTGAAATTTTTTCATCCAAATTTTTATCGAATTTGAATCCGTATCCGAATTCGAATTCAAATTCGAACTTGATAACTATGGTTTTTATCATTAATATATTTTGTTAAACACACACATGGTAAACATGAAAGTAAACACGGAAGGAGAAAGGTAAGCGTGAGTTGTGTTATTATTCACCATAGATGTACATTTATAATACAATGGTGTGACTCTTGGATTCCACATTCCAAGGTCACTTGGACTCCTTTTGCCGAGTCGCCTTCCACACCTACCCATAGAGGATTAGGTGTCCAACATCCCCCCCCTTAATCCGAAGGGATATGTGTGAGTCCAAGAAGAGAGTTGTAACACAAATCTGCAAAGTATGCATGGCAGTACTTAAGCTGAATCAACTCTCTGAAATGTTGGCATAAAGATGTGGTTTAAGAATGACCACCAACATTAGAATGGTTAGTGTAGTTCCCAAAACTCTTCCAAATCTGGCAAGAATCTAAAGTCTTCTGCTAGAGAAAGTGTCCCTCATATTTGAAGAGGGAGACCTTCAACCTAGAAGAAGGGAGGTCTACAACCTGTGATGGTCTAAGGATGACCACCAACACTGGAATGCTTAAGGAATTTCCTAGAACTCTATCAAAGATGGCAAGAAGCTGAAGTCTTCTGCTAGAGGAAGTCTCCTGAATTCTTTGAAGAGGAAGAATATCAACCTCGCATAGATGGTTTAAGGTTGTCCACCAACCAAAGGAATGCTCATGGGCATTCATGTCTCTAGCTACAACTCTGAATCTGGAATGACAAGTTGTGGCTTAGGCTTGCTTTAACTGCTATATCTCTGGCTACAACTCTGAATCTGGAATGACAGGTTATGGTTCACGTTCACTTGATGTGGCTTAGAAGCTTGTAGATGACCACCATTTCCCCCGCTATCAGGTACAAGGTGAGATGATGGCAAAACTCAACTGCAAGATTGTTCAATATTCTAAAACAAGTTCTGATATATATTCTTGGTTGTTCATGCCCATTGCCAAGAAGCGATCCATCCAAGATGAATCTTTGTTCTTACAGGAGGCTTGTTTCTAAAGCATCTATGTGAAGAATGGGTGTGCCGACCACAGTTCTTGCATTGGTGAAGATCGAAACAATGATCTTTCATATGGTCACCTCGATAAAAATGTTGGCATTTTTCAATTTGTTGTTGTTGCTTTGGAAGAGGAGCAAGATCTGGAACAACTGAAGGTGAACTGTCATGAAGAAATCCGACACTTCGAAATTGAATGGGCTTGGAGTAGTCTGGTATATGAAAGGAGAAATCCTTGTCATATCCAAGACCTGTTCTGTGCTTGTTATGGACAAGCTCTTCCCAAGGTCTGATGATGGGCTTGGGAAGTGCAGGATGGATTTTTTCTTCTTTCTGCAAATCTGCTCCTAAAATGGGTACTGCATCTGCACTTTGTTGCTGATGGGAGCCTGTCTCAATGTTCTAAACAAGAACAAGTTCAGAGTGATGACTCCACTGTTGTAATTATTTTTGTTGAAGTTGTGACTCAAGTTTCAAAAAATCAATCTTTTCTTATGCAACTTGCAAACAAGTTTGAATGTTTGTAAGAGTGACTTTGCTGACTTTTATTGTATCATGAGTAGTAGACAATATCAAAGTTTTTAAAGATTCTAATGCTTCACTAATTCAAACCATTTTCAATGAAAAAATCATGTGAATCTCACAAACACTTACGCATAGTTCTCACAACTATCATTATGAAAGAAAAAATAAGACCATGCCGGAGTGTACATCGTGTTCTTTGAATTCCACCTCCAACTATGATACACTGCACTATGCTTGACCTTAAGCTCTATTTACAAAGATGCTTCTTGAAATAAAGCAACCAAGATCATGCCAAACATTACCAACTTACTTATATGCCATCACTTCATTTTCGGCCTTGAGACACTTTTTATAAAGATACATAAGAATATATGGGAAACATCGCCAATTTCACTTATTTTTTCTATGGAGAAGGGAATCTATTTCCAAGGAAATAATGTTCAAAGTTTTCCTTGATTCTTGGTGCCATAAAATTACATGGTGGCACCAAAAAAAATTATTGTAAAATCCTGTTATATGATTGCAAAGATGATGGGAGGGTCGACGACAAACAAGGAAGGTTGCGATGGGCAGATGACAGTGGGAGTGGAGAGCTGAGGTCACGGTGAGGGATATGGGAAGCAGCCGACGTGAGCAGAGATGGGAGTCTAACAGAGGGCCGAGCGATGATGAGCAGAGAGTTGAGGCCTACATAGAGAGAAATGTGAGGCCACCAAAGCCACAGCTGCAGACTTCGCTACTATGGTGGCTTGGCCTGCTCGAAAATGCTCGATAGTCACGTAACTACTGCTCAAAACTATCCAAACTCTTAAAAACAAGAGTGTAATGCTCAAACCCACAATTTAGTTCAGATTGTTAAAACCGGGTTCAATGCCACTGCATAGGATTCGTAGAGGCCACAAGGGAGAGTCAAAGTGCAAAAGGTGAGCTGATATGATGCCAATCTGTTTGAGCATGCATGGACTATGGACTTTTGAGAGCCTATGGAGATTGGAGTGGAGGACCAAGAAGATGTAGGAGGTTGTGTATTGCTACTGTTCTTCTTACAATGTGTTATGCTGGTGGAGAAAAGTGTAATACCGGAGGTGAGCCGAGCTCAGGCTAACTGTGTAATGGAGCAGCGCTAAGGCGTTATGATTCCAGAGGTTATGATTCCACTGGATATGCTACAACAGAGATATCTAGTATTGGAGCAGTGGTGAAAGGTTATGACAGACCTTGGTAAAATCGCCGAGTGTTTGACAGACTCTGGGATAGCTAAAAAAATGCACATATGGTAGAAAACCTAATAGCCAAGTTAGATAAATAACTGTAGAATGGCAAGGTGATAATTTTCAAGAACACCACATAGTTAGCGGTAGGATAATTCCACACATCATGGCTTATGCAGTGATTGTAGTGTTACACAACGCTTGCAAATTTGAATGGCAGAGGAGTGGAAGACAGAGTGACAGGCTAGTAAGCAGAGACCAGCTAAAATTTAGTTGATTGGAGGAGGGCCAAAAATTTCCCACTCTGATACCATGTTAAACACATGCATGGTAAACAAGAAAGTAAACACACAAGGAGAAATATAAGCGCGAGTTGTGTTATTATTCACCATAGATGTACATTTATAATAC
>JAXQQM020079411.1:0-16134 GCA_034641835.2 Pinus albicaulis
TGCTGCTTTGAGAGGATTTGTCAGAGGTTTTGGTGTTGGGGGCTTGTTGACTGGTCTTGCTTCTAAGGTCATATTCTCTTTGAGGTTCTATGACGATATTTTCCATGTCCTGATAATAATTTCCATTATCATCTCTTTTGTCGTCGTAAGGTGTGTAAAGACCCTGTTTTTTATCATAATGAACTTCAAAGTCATCATCCTCTTCCCCAAACATGTTGATATCGTCTCCCCCTGTTATGTCTTCTGTTTCTTCAACCTCACTTACATAGTTTTGATGAAAGGGAGGAGTGATCTGTTGATCATCATCCCTGGGTCTGTTTGGAGGTTGGTTCCTTCTAACATTCTGATTTTGGTTCCTATTTTGAGGAGCGGTTTGATTTTGATTTGCTTGTGCTCTCTTAATTATGCTCATCTCTTTCATCATTTCTTCCATCATTCTCTCTATCTTTGAGCTTGAAGTGGAAGGGGTTGATTCCTCTCTAAAAGATACTTTCTTCTCGCTCTTCATTCTTGCTCTTTTCTCCATCAAGTTTACTTCCACAGAAAGAGCACCCCTTTGCATGTCTTCAAGGGTTGCAAAAACTCTTTCTCTAAGTGAATATGTCATGTCTGGATCAAACCCTTCAGGAAATTTGTTTAAAGCTGAGCCCTGAGGAGGTTTTAGTTCAGGGGAAAGTGCATTATAGACGCTGTTAAATCTGGCACAATAAGATTGTACACTTTCCCCAGGGTTCCTATGGAGATTGTTATAGTCAGCAAGGACTTGGAGAGGATTCTTCCTCACTTCCCATTTGTTTAAGAATGCTTGATGGAAGGCTTGGAGATCGTTAATACTACCAAGAAAACTCTTAAAACCTATTTTCTTACTTTCTCCCTGCTTCCGATAAACAATGTAGCTTGATAGGTTCATCAATTTCATTTCTGTCAAAGTAGTCATTCATCTTGTCCACATGTTGTGACGCTATTGTAGCATTGCTAACATCATATAATGGAATTTTGGACTGATAGTCTTGTGGAAGATTGACTAATGGTACAGGAAGGACTAAGGGAGCATACCATGCTTCCATGATATGTGGTGGAGGTGGGATTTAATAAAGGAAAGTGGGCTGAGGTGGGTGCTTTGAATGGGGGTGATGTAGGGTGAGTAGGAAGTGGATGTTATAGAGTAGATCAAAGAGATGATCTTCTCCGGATGGGAGACACTTCAAAATTGTGAAGGAAATGTAAATCAGGGAGGTATAGCCTCAAGCACAGATGTTCACTTGTTTTGTGAGATGAAAGAGTCTAGAGTGCCCAATCGATTATATCATCAAATGACCTAGTCCTGGGGAACAATGAATCAACAGGATTGCTGCAAAATGAAGATTGTGTGACTGATGAAGTTTCATATGATCTCGAACAAATTTAATAATTTTAACCTTAGAGACTTCAAAGGATACTTTCCTGGATTATCAACTATTTCAAAAATAGTGTCCTGTGGGCTCTAATGTGAATCTTTTTAGAAGCCACTATGCTGCATTTTTTAGACCCAAATAAACAAGAAAAGTTCAACCAGATATGACAATTTTGGAGAGGTTAACCAATCTGCTTTTACAATTTTAAATCCCACAGTCCTCTAACTAAGTTTGAATGATTTTATAATGATAAGGGTTCTTCCCAGTGGAGTCTTAAGGTCTGCTAGGATTGTGGAGTCGCCAAGTGGAAATTTTTAGATCCTTTCAGAGGTAAAAGGTCTTATGGTCCACCACCATGTTTATTTAATTCCAATCTGAAATATTTTTAGGTTTTTCTAAGTCATTTTTCAGTTTTGTGGTTGTAGAAGAATGTCCTAACTTTGCCTCAAAACTTAGCTACGGTTATGAAACAAAGACAGTCTATCCTTATGGCTAAGCTAGCTGATTTTCCAAGGTTAGATAAAAACTTAAAAGAATCCTAGGATTGACCTAGTTTGTCACTGATTCAATTTGATCTTCATCTTAATTACCATTTTCTTGGTAGTGCTTGAAAAGGCTGCTTATGACTCTCAAGATGTTAGGAAGATTCTGGGTTCGATCCCCAGCGGAGTCGCCAGAAATGTTAGGTTCTGGTGGCTCAAGCTGGTTAATAAGTCAAGTGCTCTATGAACCCCAACGCAAGCTTCTTTATGAATAGATTTGAATGTAGAAGTTTTTGAGTTGTCCCCAGTGCAGTCGCCAGAAATGTTAGGTCTCTGTAATTTATTAGCAAGATTGGGAGAGTCCAATCACAGAGTTAACATCATTTCAACCAACTTTGGGATTCTAGGATCTAGCCTTCTTGAATCCGGAGAGGGATCTCTCCAATATGTACAAAGATGGATATTGTCTTTGAAGTTTAGGGTAATGATATTAGGCTAGTTATGAAGGCCACGGGTTTTGTTTTGTTTTGGATGGTTGAGCATGAAATTTTACTTGAGGGGAAAGTCCTAAGTTAAAAAAGTTTCAAAAGTGAGAAGTTGCAAGCAAATAGAACAGATTTGGCAGACAGATAGATATAACGCTGGTTTTTAGTCCATTGGGCTATGGAGTCATATCTGGGCTTTAATTGAACAACAACATCAAGTGTGATCCAAGGGGCAAGTCATCTATGTCTAAGGATTTATTTAAATTTTGATTTATGGAATGGAGTGATACACTAATAAGGGGAATTAAACAGATGCAGAACGAAGAGCAGCCTAGGATCTGATAAGTACTTTTAAACTAGTCAGCCTTTGGAAAACACTTAAGGAGGACACGAAAGCAGACTAGGATCTGGTAAGTGCTTTTAAACCAACCAGCCTTTGCCACACTTCCAATAGAAAACATACAAAACAAGGGGAAACACAAAGATAACACAGAATGGTCTAAGATCTAGCAAGTGCTTCTAAACTAGCCAGATTTTAACACATTCCAAGGGAAACAATCTGTTAGTTATGCAGACAAGTCTGGGACCAGGGCTAACCATATCTTCCTTCAGTTCATCATCACATAACACATACTGAAAGTAACATTCAGAAATAATATTAAGCTAGGACGATAAAATGAGGGAACACCAGCATTCTCATGCCTAAAACTGAATTAAGTCATTCCTAAATAACACAGATTGGAAGAAAACATTCAAATAAATATTTCTCAGCCAGAGAAGGTTGCTGATATACAGTAGGTCCTAACCCTATTTAAACTGTTCTTTACAGTGGAAAATGAAACAACATGAAAACATAAATAAAACAACAAGTTACAAATGAGAATAACATCACCGTCAATATAGATCAGGATCCCATGAAACAGATTTTATATTGATGTCAAACCAGCTACAAACTTCAAGTCCAATGTTTCAGTTCAGCAATCATCTTCACTATTCAACCTAACTACTCTAGCACAAACAGAGCTTCAAGGGCCAGTGAAAACTATGTACAAATAGAAGTCTCAAGCTCAAGTGTATTTCAAAGTTCTGCAACCAACAATTTCTCATCTTCTCCTAAGGTATTTATATAAGAATGAGGAGGTGATCTAAGAAAATATCTCTCAGGATAATTAATACAGGTTCAAGAATTCTCGGCCTTTCGAGGGGCTCGAGAGAGAAATTTACAGGTGGATCACTGTATTAACTTTTTACCATAAATATCAAAGCTCGGTGGGAGCTTTATTTTGACTTTGAGGCTCTGTGTAATGTGGGGAGTAACTCTGCAGATATTTCTGCATTGATTACCCTGCAGAAGTAACTCCCTGGCTGCTCTGAGGCAAAATCTGATCTTCTTCAATAACTTCGGCCTCTGTTTGAAAGGTTTGAGGCAACAGGTGGCTCGGTGGTAGCTGAGGAATCAATTTGCCTCAGATGTGGTGGTGGAGGCTTTCCGTCTGATCAAAACACTTTAGGTTTTCCTTTAAACTGTGTTTTATATTGGGGATTAGGCTTTTGATAACGGTCTTACCCGTAATCCCCATAAAAATCGTCTTAAATCTTCATATGCTGTGCTCTGTCTTCAAACTGATACTCTTTAACTGTGTTTGAATTAAAACCATGTCTTGTCGATGTGCAGACCCGCACTGGGCTTTACGGCATCAATACTCATAGAGTACTGACGAAACATGGAATAGAGCCCCGTGGATGGATTCTCTGTAATGAAACAAGGGCATGAGAATCGTCATTCCCAACCCTTGGCATTTCTTCGTTATACAATGGAAAACCATTTAGAACACCTGCATCAAACACAAAACAATTAAGAAATCCTGCGAAAAAATAGGTTTAAACTGCTTCAGATGGCGGGCGAGGAGCGTAGCCATCAGATAAAAATATCTAACGGTGGAGATCGGCGCAAAACAGGAAAATGAGAGTGGGGAGAAGAAATAGGGCGGAGTGGTTTTGGATCGTCTGATCTGGACACGTGGATGGTCCAGATCTAATCGGAGGATCGCAATCGGGGAGGTCACTCAACAACATGCGATTGAAACTTGCGATTGAAACTTTGCGATTGAGCGCAGGCCGTTGATCTACAAATCAGATCGACGGCGGAAAACGAATCGGCGGGCTTTGAAATGGCGGTAGGACTTGCGATCGGAGGGGATCATCGATTGGCAGAGGACCGTCGGATCAGCATGAAAACGGACGGCTGAGATTAAATCGGAAGGCTTCAATCGGGGCGGTGCCAATGCGACTTACGATTGCGATCGGGCATGGGCTTGCGATTGAGCGTAGACCGTTGATCTGCGGGAAGACTGGACGGTGGATATTTAATCAGGGCACGCAATCGGAGGAGAAGCAGAAGGACGTGCGATCAGCGGAGGGCCGTCGGATCGCGGGGAAAACAACGGTCAGGATTAAATCGAAGCATCTCAATCGGGAGGCACACGATGGGTGTTGCGATTGCGATCAGGGGGAGTGGCGCGATTGAGCGCTAGACGTCAGATCTTGCGACAGATCGACGGCGCGGAACGCGTCGCAAGAATTAACAATATAAACTAATTGCATCGGGGTTTTAAAGTATTTACAAAGGAATCTGTCTCCCGCCCGGCCTTCGATTGCGATTGGCCCCCAATGCTTAAGCTCTTGGTCTTGGGTGACGGGCATATGTGGGGAAGTGGTTTAGGACTTAGCCCAAGGGGCTTAGGTCCATAGCAATAAAAACTATGATTTTTTATGAGAAATTTCAAGGATTAAAATGGATTTGGGGGTTCTGAAGTAGTTAAAAAGTGAGTTTTTAACTATGAAAGGGGAATTTTTCATAAATGGAGGGAGAAATTATGAAAAGTAGAGGAATAATATGGAGAAAAAGGGAAGAAAATGATGGTTTCTTCAGCAGTTTGTTATACGAAATCATCATATTTTTCTGAGTATAAAATGGGACAACAAATGAGGATTTTGGACAGAGGCATGAGGCCTAGAAGGAGTCTTCAAGAGCCAACAATTTTTAGTGATAAAATTTGTTCCTTGGAGGCTCAAAAAAGATTTAGCCACCTTTTGGTATAACAAAATATTATAGGTGGCTAACAAGTAGACTTGATTTCTCTGGGACGTTGACTTGTGCCTGATCCATTGGGATGTTCCTCTTTTTCTGGATGATCTGGTTCTGAAAACATATTCAGCAGCCATGAAAATAATGGATTTTCATCTACAAGCTTTCTACCTACCCAATCCTACTGATCTAACATTTTTTCTTCTTAGAGTGCACTTGGATTGGCAAACTCTCTTACAACATTTTATTATTTTGAAAGCATAAAAACTAATCTAATTCTACTCCTTATTTCTCCCTGAACTCAGATTAAACAGTCGAGCTCAGATATTTCTCTACCTAATCCACTGTTTGTTGGGGTTAAATAGTCCAACAAACTTTCATTCTCTAAATTCTAAAGCAGAAATTTAAAAACAGCCAAGTCAAGATTAAGCAGTTTGACTTGCTGTGATCTATGGCATAAAAACAAGCTGCACATAGATTATTATTTGCGGAAAATTAAAATCAAAATGGAAGGCTTAAGATCTGAAAGTTTAAGTACTGCCTTCCCTTTCTTCACAGCTCTGTTTTTTACTTTGTTTGAGCTGTCTTTTCTTTTCTTCTGGTTCAGATTTTGAGTGATTTAGAACCAGATTTACACTTTCTTTGACTCAGAAAATAAAACAGTTTTGAGTCATCTCTCTTTGGAAACTTTGGTTCAGATTTTGAACATGTTTGAACCTTAATTTCTATCCTAATCTATCTACTGATGAGCCAAGATTAAACAGTTTGGCAAATCAAATTCACTACCCTATCAGCAGAAAATTGAAAGCTAATTAGTCAAGATTAGGTTGTTTGACTAACTAGATGTGTGTTTTGTAGGAGTGGTATTTAAGCTTGCACATTTTCAGTTTTATTTCTCTTTTTGGCATGGGGCTTTGCCTTTCTTGTTTTCATTTCTGCCCTCTTTTTATTTTTCTTTGTTTTTGTATTTTTTGATTTTTCAAACTTTGAATGCAATGATGGATGAACTGTTTACAATGGAAGAAAGAAAAAGGAAGGCTTAAAAACATATCATGAATCAAGAGAAGTAATGCTTGAGCATCCTGCCATTGACGGGACCCCCAAACAAATCTGTTCCATCCAGCTCTTGTAAGAAGAATGCATTGTTTCCAGCAACTGAATGAATAGAGTAAGGGCCAAGCCATAGATTGTCAAATTTACCATGCTTTCCCTTATCTTCTCTCTTTGAATCCCACTTTAAAACTTTGTCCCCAATCTTGAAATTGCTGGCCTTTGTTCTTTTGTCAAAAAGCTTCTTAATGCTGTCCTGTTTCTGCAATGTTTTGGTGTACACTTCCTCTCTGATTTGCTGAAGATGAATGGTCTGATTTATTCTTCTGATCATGTCATTATCCTCAGTCTGCAACTCTTGAATTAACTTCATAACTGGTACACCCAGGTTGTTAGGAAAAATTGCATCCGTACCATATACAAGCTGGAAAGGTGACATACCAATGGATTTCTTCAAAGTTAATCTGTCAGCCCAAAGTGCATGGATCAGCTTTGTGTGCCAAGACTTCTTGTTGTCTTCCAACAGTTTCTTTATTATGTTCACTAAGATTTTGTTGGAAGACTCTGCGAGTCCATTACCCTGAGGATAATAGGCTGTGGAGTGTCCCAATGTTATCTGGTACTTGTGACAGAATTCCACCATTTTCTTGCTTCTAAATGCTACTGCATTATCCGTGATGATCTTGGTAGGGCAGCCAAATCTGGAAAGGATATTGGTTTCTATGAACTTGATAATAACTGAATCATTGGCTTGCCTACAAGGAATGGCTTCTATCCATTTAGTGAAATAGTCTGTGGCAGTAAGGATCCATCTATGTTGGGCAGAAGATGAGGGATGGATTTCACCTATGAAGTCAAATCCCCACTGTTGAAAAGGAGCTTCAACAGTGATTGGATGCAGAGGAAGAGGTAATAATTTTCTCTTGCCCTCAAACAATTGGCATTTATGGCAAGTAGTTGTCATTTTGTGAACATCAGGAAAAAGGGTGGGCCAAAAGAAACCAGCCCTCAAAATTTTGTTGGTTGTTGACTTCCAATACAAATGGCCTCCACACTCTCCTTCATGAAATTCCTGCTTAATCTTCTCTGCATCAAACTCAGGCAAACATTTAAGCAATATACCACTAGCATTTTTCCAATAAAGACACCTATCTACAATGCAATAGTTTACTGCTTTCAGTTTTAAGAACCTTGCCTTCGTTTTCGATAAACCAGGAGGCGTGTTTAAATTGAGCAAAACATAAACGATATCAGCATACCAAGGAGAATTTAGAAAATGGTTTTCAATAATGGGAGTTGAGAATTCTTCTTGGCTGTCCAAAGCATTAATCACATTAATATCAAGAACTTCAAAATTGGATTCAGCCATTAATCTAGCTAGACCTTGGCCTTTGATGAGTTTAGTGGGTTTTATCTCTAAATCATATTCGAGAATAACAACCATCCACTTACCTCTCTTACCATCTGGGTCCTGTGTTAGAATATCTTTTACAACTGAATTTGGGACAAAGGCAATGATGTGTGAGTGAAGGATGTATACTATGAAGTCTTTGAATGCTTTAACCAAAGCAAAAGCTTGCTTTTCCATAATATTATACTTCAAAGGGGCATCCCTCAATGCCTTGCTAAAGAATGCAATAGGCTGCTCTTGTCCTTGTGGATTTTTCTGTAAAAGGACAGCAGCAATGGTATGTTCGTGCAAATGAAGATATAAAGTGTTTTGAAAAATGAGGCTTATTGAGAACCGGTGTTTTGGTTAATGCTTGTTTCACCGGCCTCGGAGGATGTCTTTGGCTTCCAAGGTCCATTTTATCCCTTGTTCCTTCTTCAACATGTGTGTGATATTTCTAAGGAGCTCTGCCAAATTAGGGATGAACCTTCTTAAAAAGTTAATCTTTCCAATGAAAGACTGCAACTCTTTGATATTTCGAGGATGAGAAATTTGCAATATAGCCTCAATCCTCTTTGGATCTATCTTTATACCCTCTTCTGAAATAATGTGTCCAAGAAGCTTACCTTCTTGGAGACCAAATAGTGTCTTCTTAGGGTTTAAAGATATTCCAAACCTTTTGCACTTCTCGAAAACTTTTCTCAAATGCTCTAAATGTTCTTCATCTGTTTTTGAAAACACAGTGACATCATCTAGATAGATAATGATGAAGAAACCCAATTCTTCCGAGAATGCTATGTCCATGGCTCTCTGAAAGGTTGCTCCAGCGTTCATTAGACCAAAAGGCATCTTTACATACATGAAAGTGCCCCATGGAGTAGTGAAAGCTGTCTTTAATTGATCAGCAGGGTGAACTAAAATTTGATTATACCCTGAATAGCCATCAAGCAACGAAATCCTTTTAGACCCCACCACCCTTTGTAAAATGTGATCCATTTTTGGTAAAGGGTAGTTGTCTTTTAACGAAGCTTTGTTTAAGTCTCTAAAGTCTATACAAAGCCTGATTTCTCTAGTCTTCTTCCTAACGGACACCAGATTAGATACCCACTCAGAATATCTAATAGGGACAATAATGCCAGCATCGTGCATCTTTATGATTTCCTTCTTAACCAATGGCAACTGGACAGGGTTTATTCTGTGCAGTTTCTGTTTGAATGGTTTTTGGTTTTATTTAAGAGGGATTTTGTGCTGTATTATTTCAGTGTCATAGGATTTGAGATCTTCGTAACTCCAAGCAAAAACATCAGAAATTTTTTTGAACAGCTCTAAGTATTTGAGTTTAATGTGAGCTGGCAAAGTTTTGGACAGCTTGATCATTTTCGGTTTTTCCTCACTACCTATATTGCACTCCTCTACTTCAGTTTCTACAGGTTCCAGTTTTGGTTTATTGGCCACATCGTTAAAATCGAACAACTCCTCTAAAGGCGTTAGACCACTTGGCAGATTTTCATCTTTAGAATGCAGAGTTTGTAATTCTTCCGTTTCTAACTCTGCACTTAATTCTGTTTTGCTCCTAAGTTCGCTAGACAATGGGTTAATATTGGCAGGTTGAGGAGACGATTCTTCTTCACCAAGAAAGTTTTCTTCACTGCAGTCTGTATCATAATCTGAATCTGAACTGTGCAGTTCGAACTCATTTCTGAATTGCATGAAGTCTTCTATTTGTTTTTCATTGTCAAACACTTGCCAATATTTTTCGTTATCAGGCACTGCCGGTCTAAATTTTATCGGAGTTGTGTTGTCTCCAGTCTCATATGGCGTTAGACATGTTCTGGCCACAAAAGCTAAATTGTGGGCCATAATGTTGTTTTTCCTTGGGATGAAACTCAGGTTTGACTCCTCAAATGTTGTCAACAGATCCATGACATCATTCCGATAGGCTCTAAGTCTGGGATGATTCGCATTATACTCCCCATTGACTTGCCTAATGATTAACTCGGAATCCCCGTACACATTAATTCTTCTGGCTCCTAATTTCTTCAAGAGATGCAAGCCTAAGAGAAGGGATTCATATTCTGCTATGTTGTTGGAACACTGAAAGTTTAATTTGCATGAGATGCATTCTGTGTGGTTGTTTTCAGTGTTAGTGATCCAAACCCCTGCACCGGCATTATTTCTAGTGCATGACCCATCAAAATACATACTCCATAAAGGACTGTCTTCGGTTTCGTCTGTTTGGCGATTGTCCTTTTTAACTATGGTGCCTTCTGACTGTTCATGATTAGCAGCACCCAATTGAATTTGTTTTGACTCCTCAAATTCTTCAATAGATTAAGGGATGATGCCAGAAATG
This sequence comes from Pinus albicaulis, assembly GCA_034641835.2. Lineage (NCBI taxonomy): Eukaryota > Viridiplantae > Streptophyta > Pinopsida > Pinales > Pinaceae > Pinus > Pinus albicaulis. The sequence continues at coordinate 10,243 of JAXQQM020079411.1, forward strand.
TTAGGGGTATTTTCTGGGTTGTTAAGTCCTAAAAACAATGGACTCATAACCGGTAAATCAAGACCTATGCTTTGTTTACTAATGTTTTCACATGTGGCAAACTGTTTGGACACTTCCGCGTTGTTATACTCTTCTTCCCTGTCAGCCTTTAATTCTGTTAAAGTGACTTGTTCACTAGGAGTTTCATTATTAAACATGATAAAAGAATCAAGGCCTGTATTGACAGAATATATAGGAGAGTTTCGTGGTTTATCTTGACTTGTAACCGTGTATTGCATATGAGACTCCCTGTAAAGTCTTCTGGTCTGATTGAAAACCGGGATGGTCGCATATGTCATGTCCATCTGCATAGTCCCCTGTAACTTAGCTCCCGAGGATCTTGATAATAACATTCCATACTTGGGGGGAACATCAGCCACGACAATGTCCATAAGTAAACATTTGGCTGGAATCTGGGCTAGGTTAACACAGAGGTCTTTGATCAATCCTAGACATTTTACTCTATTTGAGTCAAAGGAGTATAGGTCTTTGTAGGGTCTGGTAATTTCTAAACCAAGGCTCTCCATCACAGCTTTAGGCATTAAATTATGAGAAGCCCCAGAATCATGCATAGCGTTGTGTAGAATTTTGTCATGAATGTTCAAACTCACATAAAAGGGAGGAACTGGTCCTTCTTGAAACTTCCCTTCAATCTTAGGGCCGAAAATCAACTCTGGTAGGTCGTCACTAAGATTAACTGTATCTCCATTTTCCTCTATATTTAAAACCTTAAAAATTTGGTTCCTATATACATGTTGGGCAGCTAACTCAGTTAAAGGAACATAGATTTTGATCTTTAAGATTTCCTGTTCAAGGCTGAAAGGGGTTTGATTCTTTGAAGCACTTGTTTCAACCTTATTAGCTGTCACTCTATCAACAATTACAGCTTGCTGATTTTTTTTACTTGACACAACTGTTGTAGAAGGAGTACTAGCTGAAGTGTTAGTATTGCTGATGTCTTCACTCTGTTTTTCAGAATTTTGAGTGTTTTTCTCCTTATCCTTATCAGAATTAACAACCACTGTTTTGTCTTTTTGTTTAGCTGTTTTGGGTTTAGCTGTGGTGCTGCTTTGAGAGGATTTGTCAGAGGTTTTGGTGTTGGGGGCTTGTTGATTGGCCTTACTTCTAAGGTCATATTGTCTTTGAGGTTCTATGACGATATTTTCCATGTCCTGATAATAATTTCCATTATCATCTCTTTTGTCGTCGTAAGGTGTGTAAAGACCCTGTTTTTTATCATAATGAACCTCAAAGTCATCATCCTCTTCCCCAAACATGTTGATATCGTCTCCCCCTGTTATGTCTTCTGTTTCTTCAACCTCACTTACATAGTTTTGATGGAAGGGAGGAGTGATCTGTTGATCATCATCCCTGGGTCTGTTTGGAGGTTGGTTCCTTCTAACATTCTGATTTTGGTTCCTATTTTGAGGAGCGGTTTGATTTTGATTTGCTTGTGCTCTCTTAATTATGCTCATCTCTTTCATCATTTCTTCCATCATTCTCTCTATCTTTGAGCTTGAAGTGGAAGGGGTTGATTCCTCTCTAAAAGATACTCTCTTCTCGCTCTTCATTCTTTCTCTTTTCTCCATCAAGTTTACTTCCACAGAAAGAGCACCCCTCTGCATGTCTTCAAGGGTTGCAAAAACTCTTTCTCTAAGTGAATATGTCATGTCTGGATCAAACCCTTCAGGAAATTTGTTTAAAGCTGAGCCCTGAGGAGGTTTTAGTTCGGGGGAAAGTGCATTATAGACGCTGTTAAATCTGGTACAATAAGATTGTACAATTTCCCCAGGGTTCCTATGGAGATTGTTATAGTCGGCAAGGACTTGGAGAGGATTCTTTCTCACTTCCCACTTATTTAAGAATGTCTGATGGAAGCCTTGGAGGTCATTTATACTATGGGGGGCTAAACCTTTAAACCATTTTCTTACTTCTCCCCCTAAGCTCTGAGCAAACAGTCTGAGCTTGATAGAATCATCATCAATTTCATTTCGATCAAAATAGTCATTCATCTTATCCACTTGTTGTGATGCAGTTGTAGCATTATTAGCATCATATAATGGAATTTTGGACTGATAGTCCGGTGGAAGATTGACTAGTGGTATATTAAGGGCTAAGGGAGCATACCATGTTGCCATGGCAGGAGGTGGAGGTGGATTTACAAAAGGGAAAGTGGGCTGAGGTGAAGTGGTTTGAACAGTGGATGTAGGGTGAGTAGAAGTGGATGGACCAGGAGTAGACTGTTGAGATGATCTTGGATGGGAAACACCTAAATTGTGAAGGAAATGTAAATCAGGAGGTGTCGTTTCCCTGCTACCAGGGTGTTCACTTGTTTGAGGAGATGAAAGTGAAGATTCAGAGTCTAACTGGATTATATCATCAAATGACCTAGTCCTAAATGGGTTCACTAAATCAGTTTGTGATTGTTGCAGAGCTTAAAGATTTTCAGGGACTGATTTAGCTCTCAAGGGTGATCTGAAAACAGTTAATAATTTAACCTTAGGAGGCTTCCAAAGGATACTTTCTGGATTATCAACTATCTCAGGTGGGTTAGGGTCTGGGTGGGCTCTAGTGTGAATCTTTTTAGAAGCCACTATGCTATGTTGTTTAGACCTAAAACAAGAAAAGTTCAACCGGATATGACAATCTTGGAGAGGTTAACCAATCTGTTTTTACAATTTTAAATCCCACAGTCCTCTAACTGAGTTTGAATGATTTTATAATGATAAGGGTTCTTCCTAGTGGAGTCTTAAGGTCTGCTAGGATTGTGGAGTCGCCAAGTGGAAATTTTTAGCTCCTTTCAGAGGTAAAAGGTCTTATGGTCCACCACCATGTTTATTTAATTCCAATCTGAAATATTTTTAGGTTTTTCTAAGTCATTTTTCAGTTTTGTGGTTGTTAAGAATATCCTAACCTTGTTTCAAAACATAGCTAAGGTTGCGAGACAAAGGCAGTCTACTCTTATGGCTAAGCCAGCTGATTTTCCAAGGTTAGATAAAAACTTAAAAGAATCCTAGGGTTGACCTAGTTTGTCACTGATTCAATCGAGCTTCATCTTAATTACCATTTCTTGATAGTGCTTGAAAAGGCTGCTTTTGACTCACAAGATGTTATGAAGATTCTGGGTAAGGGTCCCCCAGCGGAATCGCCAGAAATGTTAGGCTCTGGTGGCTCAAGCTGGTTAATAAAGCAAGTGCTCCATGAACCCCAACGCAAGCTTCTTTATGAATAGATTTGAATGTAGAAGTTTCTGAGTTTTCTCCCTAGCGGAGTCGCCATAAATGTTAGGTCTCTGTAATTTATTAGCAATATTGGGAGAGTCCAATCACAAAGTTAACATCATTTCAACCAACTTTGGGATTCTAGGATCTAGCCCTCCTGAATCCGGAGAGGGATCTCTCCAATATGTACAAAGATGGATATTGTCTTGGAAGTTTAGGGTAATGATATTAGGCTAGTTATGAAGGCCACGGGTTTTGTTTTGTTTTGGATGGTTGAGCATGAAATGTTACTTGAGGGGAAAGTCCTAAGTGCAAAGTTTCAAAAGTGAGAAGTTGCAAGCAAATAGAACAGTTTTGGCAGATAGATAGATATAACGCTGATTTTTAGTCCATTGGGCTATGGAGTCATATCTGGGCTTTAATTGAACAACAACATCAAGTGTGATCCAAGGGGCAAGTCATCTATGTCTAAGGATCTCTTTAAATTTCATTTATGGAATGGAGTGGTACATCAAGAAGGGGAATTAAACAGATGCAGAACGAAGAGCAGCCTAGGATCTGATAAGTACTTTTAAACCGGTCAGCCTTTGATGAACACTTAAGGAGGACACGAAAGTAGACTAGGATCTGACAAGTACTTTTAAACCGGTCAGCCTTTGACACACTTCCAATAGAAAACATACAAAACAAGGGGAAACACAAAGATAACACAGAATGGTCTAAGATCTAGCAAGTGCTTCTAAACTAGCCAGCTTTTAACACATTCCAAGGGAAACAATCTGTTAGTAATGCGGACAATTCTGGGACCAGGGCTAACCATATCTTCCTTCAGTTCATCATCACATAACACATACTGAAAGTAACATTCAGAAATAATATTCAGCTAGGACGATAAAATGAGGGAACACCAGCATTCTCATGCCTAAAACTGAATTAAGTCATTCCTAAATAACACAGATTAGAAGAAAACATTCAAATAAATATTTCTCAGCCAGAGAAGGTTACTGATATATAGCAGGTCCTAACCCTATTTAAACTGTTCTTTACAGTGGAAAATGAAACAACATGAAAACAGAAATAAAACAACAAGTTACAAATGAGAATAACATCACCATCAGTATAGATCAGGATCCCATGAAACAACTTTTATATTGATGTCAAACCAGCTACAAACTTCAAGTCCAATGTTTCAGTTCAGCAATCATCTTCACTATTCAACCTAACTACTCTAGCACAAACAGAGCTTCAAGGGCCAGTGAAAACTATGTACAAATAGAAGTCTCAAACTCAAGTGTATTTCAAAGTTCTGCAACCAACAATTTCTCATCTTCTCCTGAGGTATTTATAGAAGAATGAGGAGGTGATCTGAGAAAATATCTCTCAGGATAATTAATACAGGTTCAAGACTTCTTGGCCTTTCGAGGGGCTCGAGAGAGGAATTTACAGGTGGATCACTGTATTAACTTTTTACCATAAATATCAAAGCTCGGTGGGAGCTTTATTTTGACTTTGAGGCTCTGTGTAATGTGGGGAGTAACTCTGCAGATATTTCTGCATTGATTACCCTGCAGAAGTAACTCCCTGGCTGCTCTGAGGCAAAATCTGATCTTCTTCAATAACTTCGGCCTCTGTTTGAAAGGTTTGAGGCAACAGGTGGCTCGGTGGTAGCTGAGGAATCAATTTGCCTCAGATGTGGCGGTGGAGGCTTTCCGTCTGATCAAAACACTTTAGGTTTTCCTTTAAACTGTGTTTGATATTGGGGATTAGGCCTTTGATAACGGTCTTAGCCGTAATCCCCATAAAAACCGTCTTAAATCTTCATATGCTGTGCTCTGTCTCAAAACTGATACTCTTTAACTGTGTTTGATTAAAAACAGTGTCTTGTCGATGTGCAGACCCGCACTGGGCTTTACGGCATCAATACTCATAGAGTACTGACGAGACGTGGAATAGAGCCCCGTGAATGGCCTCTTTAAGATAGCCAGAAGGCACAAGAAACGTCTTTCCCATCCCTCGCTTTCCTTCGTTCTATAATGGAAAACCATTAAAACACCTGCAAAACACAACAATCAGTTAAGAAATCCCGCGGGAATAGGTTAAAACTGCTTCGGATGGCGGGGGAGGAGCGTAGCCGTCGGATGAAGGCAACCAACGGTGGAGATCTGCAAAGAAAGGCAAAAGGATAGCGGGAGAAGAATAAGGAGGAGCAGTTTTGGACCGTCCGATCTGGACACGTGGACGGTCCAGATTTAATCGGAGGGTCTCAATCGGGGGTGGCACAAAAGGGGATGCGATTGAACTTCCAGTGCGATTAAGCGCTGGCCGTTGATCTGCAGATCAGATCGACGGCGGAAAACGAATCGGCGGGCTTTGAAATGGCGGTAGGACTTGCGATCGGAGGGAATAAGGGCCGTTGGATAGGCGGGAAATGGACGGCTGCGATGCAATCGGGAGGCGAACAGAAGGACTTGCGATTGCGATCGGAGGGACAGAGCGATTGAGCGCTGGCCGTTGATCTGACGGGAAGATCAACGGTGGAGAACACAATCGGAGGGGATCATCGATTGGCGGAGGACCGTCGGATCAGCATGAAAACGGACGGCTGAGATTAAATCGGAAGGCTTCAATCGGG
>JAXQQM020091535.1:0-395405 GCA_034641835.2 Pinus albicaulis
GTATAAAAAATGGGACAACAAATGAGGATTTGGGACAGAGGCATGAGGCCTTAAAGAGACTTCAAGAGCCAACAATTTTTAGTGATAAAATTTGTTCCTTGGAGGCTCAAAAAGATCTTAGCCACCTTTTGGTATAACAAAATATTATAGGTGGCTAACACAACCAAAATACAAAAAATATGAGCTAAAAGAGGATGGAATCCTCATGTACATGGGTAGAGTTTATTTTTCAAATCCTTAATGACTGAAAAATATAGTGTTGAGTGAGATGCACAAGGTATCTTGTGATAGACATTCAAGGTACTAAAAGCTGATTTCAATTGTAAAGAAACAATACTTTTGGCTAGGTATGAAAAATAAAGTGGCTGATTATATAGCTAGGTGTTTAGAGTGCCAAAAGGTTAAGGTTGAGCATAGATATCCAACTATATTGCTACAACCAATTCCAAATCTAGAGTGGAAGTGGGAAATTATTTCAATTTATTTTACTACAAATTTCCCGAGGAATGTGAGGTAGCATGATTTAATCATGGTAGTGATGGATAAGCTCACTAAGTCTACCCATTTTATTATGTTGAAGCCAACACCAAATGAAACAAATATTTATAAAATATATATTAAGGAAATTACCATGCTACATGGTGCCTCACACAATTATTTCAAACATGGATCCCAAGTTACATCAAAATTTTGGAAAAGTTTATTCAAGGGATTTGGAACCAATTTGAATTTTAGTACATTTATCACTTGGAGTCAAATGGATAGACAAAGAGGGTCAATTAGGTGATATAATATATTCTAAGGATGTATATGATGGAAAAACCATTAAAATGGGAAGAATATACACACTTGATGGAGTTTTCATATAATAATGGGTATCAAGAATATTTTGAGGATGAGACCATTTAAGGCCTTGTATGGTAGGAGTTGCAATACACTGTGAGTTGGAATAATCCACTAGATAGGGTGATTTTATGATTATATTTACTTAGGGAAATGTAAGAAAAAGTTGTGAAATTAAGTAGAACTTAAAGGATTCTTAGGACATGAATAAAAATATATGTTTATAAGAGTAGAAGAAATAGGGAATTTAGAGTTGGTGATCATGCCTTCTTGAAAGTAAATGCCATGAAGATTTCATTGAAATTTGGAACCTACTCAATGTTGGCAGCAAGATTATGTGGGCTATTTGAGTTCTTAGAGAGGATTGGCCTAGTTGCATATAGGATTTTGAATTTCTAGCATATATGCATGTTCATAATGTGTTTCATATTTATTTAATTAAAAAAACATGTTCCTAATGTTAATCATCTAATTTATTGGAATATGATTAAGGTGGGTCACAAAGGAGAATTTTGGGTTCAACCAATGGGCATTTTGGACAAGAATATCAAGGTGCCTGAGAATTGATCCATCACCTTGGTAAAGGTGTAGTCAATGAATTTTAGTCACGATCATGCTACATGGGAGCATGGATATTCCATGGACACACACACACACACACAAACACATCTCTCTCTCTCTCTCTCTCTCTCTCTCTCTCTCTCTCTATATATATATATATATATATATATATATATAATGCACTACGGATAATGAATAAATAAAGCGATGGGGAATGTAACACCCCTAGGATGACCCTTAGGCATATTGTACATATCATATTTAGGTTGGAGAGATAGGAAATATTTTGGGACCTAGATGTTCATGTAAATTTGTGTTTAGGCCAACATTATTATGTATATATCTTAGGATGCTAGAGTTCTTGTGTAAATTTAGGAACAAAGGAGACATTTGGGTTCAACTAATGGGAATTTTGAACAAGAATATCAAGGTGCTACAAAATCAAGCCATCACCTTCGTAAAGGTTTAATCGATGCATTTCGGTCATGAGGATGCTACATGGGAGAATGAAGATGCCATGAGGAAGGATTACCCTCATATTTAAATGAATAATTTTGATTCTCTCTCTCTCTCTCTATATATATATATATATGTTTGTGTGTGTGTGTGTGTGTGTGTGTAACACCCATACTATAGAAATTATACAACATTCATGTATATCTTGGATTCACCCAATCTAACAATGTACTAAATTTAACTACTGAATTTCTTCTACAAATATTTTGCGGAATTAAAAACACAATTTCCAATCACATGAATCAAAGAAGAATAAAATCACGCACAACACAGATAATTTCCCGAGGAAAGCTTACAGCTAAAAACCCCACTATCTTCTATTTTATATTAAGCATGGATCATGAAACAATTACATACAAAAATTTTCTCAACAGAGCCCTCTAGTACCCAGCTAATTGTCTCACAATGTCATGAAAAAAACTGACCAACACATAGCCAATTCTCAGCCTTTAGACAAACTTCCTTGCTTGCATAATCCGTAATGAATGCAATCCCTAAAAGATAGGAATTTTGGCCTTCCTTAACTGTGCAAGTATCATGGGCACTCCAATGGGTGTTTGGTTGCATTTGTGCGGTCCAATAATCCTACAACTGATTGTCAACTTCCCTTTCACCTAGAACTCAACTAGGTCTCCACTGGATCTAACATGCATGCAACTAATAATAGTAAATCCTCAGTTGCATGTGAGATCACTGATTGTGAATTAATTAATATTTAATTTTATTGATCTCTCACTAGTGTATCTTTAGTTACAACTAGCACAACTGATTTTAAGTCACTTAAGTGAGTTAAGCTAATTACAACCTGCATTAACTAATGCACCACTTCACTTTGAACTTTGTTACAAATAGAATTAATTTTCATGCGTCACCAACTATCTCTAACTCGAAATCCACTAGCTAAATGAGTTTATCACTCCCAGTTAACTATTTCAAGTCATCATTGAGAATAGATTACAATTTATTGTCCATCTTATTAAGGGATAACTAAAATAGACATGCACCCAAAAATAACACTCTGGGCCCCACTCTAGTGTAGGTGCTTAATGCACTAGGCGTGGGCGCTAAATTTTTTCTTGTTGAATATCGACACTCCCTCTCAACAAGAAAGGGATTATCATTCACCCTGATCCTGTCTCTATGGTATTCAAATTTTCTCATGGTGAGAACCTTTACCAGAATATATGCATCCTGATCTTCCGTGGGAATGTACTCAAGCAACACTATTATTCTCTGCACACAATATCTAAGATGATGGTACCAGATATCTATATTCTTGGACCTATCATGAAACAAATGATTAATTGAGAGTTTAATGCAACTCTAATTATCAAAATGAGTCACTATCGGATCCATCTCAGAACCAAACAAACCCACCAAGATCTTTCTAATCCAGATAGCCTCACATGCAGCTTGACTTGTTGCCATGTATTCTGCTTCTGCTAAACTGAGTGCCACATATTGTTGTTTCCTGCTGTACCAAGAAACTACTGTCGATCCTATGCCAAAGATCCCTCTTGATGTGCTCTTTTTTTTTGATGGACTGCCCGCCCAATTTGCATCGATGAAGCCTTGAAGCTTCACTCCCTATGTCCATCTGTACCATAGACCATACTCTGATGTGCCCCTCAGGTATCTCAAGACATGCTTCCCTGCCTTCCAAAAGATCTTGGTAGGCTTAACCATAGCTTGACTCAGTTGGTTAGCTGCATAGAAAATGTGTGGTCTAGTGTTCACTACATACATCAGTGAACCGACTCACTGCTTATAAACAGTAGCATCCACTACCTCTCCAAAAGTAGCATCCTCTTTCCTCCAATTTCCTGGAAGAGGAGTATCCATGGGTTTGCAACTCTCCATGTGAAAATTACCTAGTATCTCCTTTGCATACTTTCCTTGAGACACAAAAATTTCACCATCTCGTTGCCATATTTCCAATCTAAGGAAATAATGAAGGATTCCCATGTCCTTCATTTAGAACTCCCTTGCAAGATCCTCCTTGCATGAGTGTATCAGTTGCTCATCACCAGTCAAAATTAGATCACAAACATAAATAAAAATAATCAATAGCTTACCTTCAACTATAATCTGGTACAGGTTTGCATCTGCTTCACTTTTGGTGAAGCCCAATCTAGTGAAATAGCTGTATATCCGAGAGTACCAAGCAGGGGGTGCTTGCTTTAGCCCATACAGTGCCCTTTTGAGTTGGCACACATGCGACTCACTGTTGAAGATTTAAAAACCTTCAGGATGCTCTATGTACACCTCTTCCTCAATGATACCATTGAGAAACACAATTTTCACATCCATATGATGAATGTGCCAACCCATCTGTGCTGAGAGTGCAAGGATCGATCTTATGGAAATATTATTAACTCGAATCCCTATCCTCTTGTATTGTCCCATTGTTTTATGTTGCAGGAAATATTTTCCTTCACTAAAAACATCATAGCCTCTATCCTCCAACATTGCGACTAAGACTAAATTTTTCTTCAAACCTGGTACATAAATTACATCTTTGAATTGAAAGGGTTTACCAGACTGGCTCTGGAAGGTAATGGTACCAATTATGGTATCACGGTACCACCCGTCATCGCCCATTTCAATATGCATCTGGAGATCCTTCTCCTTCAAGTCACTGAAAAGTTCCTTGTCTCCCATCATGTGAAAGGAAGTGCCACTATCCAAATACCACACAGATCCCAATGCACTAGACACCATGCATGTGATCAAAGAGAAGTCAAGCTCAAATTGTGAGGCAAGGGCCTCACCAGCTGTAGATCCTCCAACCTTCTTGTTCTTCTTCTTTTTTGGATAGTTAGTAGCAAAATTCCCATGCTCGTGACAGTGAAAACACTTCGACTTGGACATGTCCTGCTTCTTTCCATTCTTGGACTCAGATTTAGAATGGAATTTCTTCCCCTTGCCCTTCCTTTCCTTGACAACCAAAGAAAAATCCTCTTCATATTCATTCTTAGATGAAGATCCATCTCTGGTGTTCCATCTGAACTCCTGCTGCACCAAATCCAACCACAGTCATTCCCAATCTAGCAATTTTTCTCTTCCATTGATAGAGTCTTGATAAATGTGCCAACTCTTGGTAAGTAATAGGAGATCTAAGCTCACAAAATCATCATCAACGACTATTATTCCAATGCTACTTAGTTCATCCCAATATTGGACAAAATTTGTTAGATATTTTTGAATGGTGTCGCCCTTTTCCATCTTGATAATCTTGAGTTTATATTTGAGCGCCAATTTCCTATGGTCACTGCTGCTTTGGACTAGATCCATCAAAACCTTCCAAATTGCATATATGGGGTGGCTTTCCCATAGAGGCTTGAGAAAATGTGGTCTCGTACTCCCTCCAACAGGATCCTCCTCACCTTTACCACCTTCTTTTTCCATGCATCAAGATTTATAGCATATGTCGCAGCGGGTTTAGGAACATCATTGTCAATGAATTCCTTCAAGCCATTGTCTTCGAGTATTGCCTCCATCCTATCCTTCCAAGCAATATAGTTTGAGCTGCCCTCAAGTGCATACTCCAACCTCAAGCCGTTGAAAGCCATTTCGATCTTGAATCAGCTGTAGCACCAAGAAAGTCTTTCTACAAATTCGAATTCTATCCAGTCACAAACTCAACTCTTGCTTCACTTCTGAAATTTCCCTTGCTCTAATACCATGTAGAAATTATACAACATGCATGTATATATTTGATTCAACCAACCTAGAAATGTACTAAATTTAAATACCGAATCACTTCTATAAATATTTTTCAGAATTAAAAACACAATCACCAATCACATGAAGCAAAGAAGAATAAAATCACACAAAACATAGATAATTTCCTGGGGAAAACTTATATCTAAAAACCCCACTATATTTTATTGTATATTCAACATGGATCATGAAACAATTACATAAAAAAATCTTCTCACAAGAGCCCTCCAGTACTCAGCTAATTTTCTGACACTGTCATGAACAAAAATGACCAACACATAGCCAATTCTCATCCTCTAGACAATCTGCCTTGCTTCTGAAATCCCTGATGAATGCAATCCCTAGAAGATAGGAATTTTTTCCTTCCTTGGCTGTGAAAGTATCATGGGCACTCCACTGGGTGTTTGGTTGCATGTGTACAACCCAATAATACTACAATTGATAGTCAACTTCCCTTTCACCTAGAACTCAACTGGGTCTCCACTAGATCTGACATGCATGCAACTAATAATAGTAAATCCTCAGTTGCATGTGAGATCACTGATTGTGAATTAGTTAATATTTAATTCACTTAATCTCTCACTAGTGTATATTCAATTACAACTAGTACAACTGATTTTAACTCACTTAACTGAGTTAAAATGATTACAACCTGCATTAACTAATGCACCACTGCACTTCGAACTCTGTTACAACTAGAATTACTCTGCATGCCTCACCAATTACCTCTAACTCGAAATCCACTATCTAACTGAGTTTATCACTCTCAGTTAACTATTTCAAGTCATCATTGAGAATAAATTATAGTTTATTTTCCATCTTAATTAATGGATAACTAAAAAAGACATGCACCCAAAAATAACACTGTGGGCCCCACCCTAGTGTAGGTGCTTAATGAGCTAGGCGTGGGTGCTGAATTTTTTTTTGTTGAATCTCAACACATAGGACGAACCTTGTGCATATTGTATCACTACAACAAAACCCAGTGATTAAAATCCATTTTTCTTCCTTTTTTGAGTCTAGATCCCATTTTTAGTGCTATTTGCATCCATTTATAAACTATTGCACAAAACCTGATGCAAAATTTGCATCGGGTTTTGTACCAAGTTTAGCACAAGGTGTTGCACTCGGTTTTGCACCAGGTTTTGTGTCAAGTTTTGCACGATCATTTGCACCAAGTTTTGTGTCAAGTGTGGCACCTAATTTTGTTTCACCTACTTTTTCATCCTCTATTGCATCCACTTTTTGTGCCTACACTTGCATCAACTTTTGCATCATTTTTTTCATCCCCCTTTGTGCCAAGTTTTGCGTCAAGGTTTGTGTCAAGTTTTTCATCTACTTTTTCATCTATGTTTGTTATATCCACTCTTGCATATTCTTTTTTGCATCCATATTTTCATCCTTTTTTTCATCCATTATTGTGTCCACTATTGAATCCACTTTTTTTGTACCATAAGTTGTGCCTAGTTTGGAACCTACCTTTGCAGCCACTTTTATTTCTAATTTTCACCCACATTTGCATCCTCGTTCGTGTCTAAGTTTGCATCGAATATTGCATCTATTTTTGCATCCCTTTTTGTATCCAATTTTTCTTCAGGCCTTGCATTTGGTTTTACATCTCATTTTGCATCTACTTTTGCATAAACTTTTGTTGAATCCACTTTTACATCCAATTTTGAATCCACTATTGCACCCATGTTTACGTCCACTTTTGCATCCCTTTTTTCATCTTCTTTTGCATCAAAGTCTGCTTCTTTTTTTGCATCTATCCTTGAATCCACTTTTGTTATGCCATAATTTGAACAATGTTTTTCACCTACTTTTGTACAACTGTTTGCTTCCAATTTTGCATCAAACATTGCATCTCTTTTTTCATCTACTTTTATGTCAAGTTAATGCATCTGGTTTTGCATCTACTTCCATTGTATCCAATTTTGGGTCCACTGTTGCACCCATGTTTTCATCTACTTTTGCATCTTTTTTTTTTTTTGGTAAATGAGGCTAATCTATATTAATTCAAAAGGAGAAACAATACATGTGCAACAGGCTGATTTGGTAAGCTGTGGCCTCTAATCCTGATTTTGTTTCTCTGTCATTTATCTGTGTGATCAATGGTATGGGAAACCAAATCCTGTGGCCTTTAATACTGAAAATATTTCCATATAAAGGCCCGCCATAATTTCACCATGTGGCACGATGCGTATCTCTCGACTCTTAATTCTTGTGTGCCTCATTCAATACTCGGGGGGGCACCCACATGGGTAAGTCTGCCAAGATGGCGTCACCACCTGGCATCATCCTGCACCATTCATCCTGACGCTAAAAAAATTGCGCCATAACATTCCGTCGGAATTCTACCATTGGAGTGACTTCACTGGATGGGATCCACCAATGCCCAATAGAAATTATTCCCGCTGCTGTGTTTTTACTCCATGTCATACCGAATCTCCTTGTGGCCGCTTCGCCATGCCTTGCTACCGGGTTTGGAAGTTATGCCAACTTTGGATATGCACCAAAGCTTTGCCATCCACCTTTTAACTCTGCTAACTTTGACTTATGGTCACTAGAATTTAAATGGATCTATATTTTGAACAAGGAGGCCATTTTCAGACTTCCACATATCACAGGAAATCTATTTTATAACTCTTTCCATGTGAATTGGTTTGACATGTGTTTGAGGCGATTTTATACATCAAAAATGCCTCCAAATATTAAAACCATTACTGCTACCATGTTGATCCATCCTGCTCCTTAAGGTTACTTCCTTAGATCTTCTTTGACACCTATGCCACCTTTTGACACCAATGGAAACATTTTTTCCATCACCATGTTTCCATCTATGACAACATATTTCAACAATATACCCCTTTGGAATTTATGGAAACACCAATATCAAACAAAATATCCTCATCAAAATATGATTGTCTCTTTTGAGTGTTTCTCCCCTTGAGATGTACTTCTCTTTGTTGCTTCTGTTTCTATGATGTTATTGATTTGGATGAGGATGAACTACTAACACCTCTCCTTTTATTCTTTTCTTTATCATTATTATCTCTCCCCATTTTTTTTTTGATCACCATGTATCTCTCCCCATTTGACATCAATTTCAAAGACACCAACATGCTCCCCCTGTCACCATGGTCTTTCTATTAACAATAATTCTTTGTCATGTTGATCTTGTGGATCTGGCAACTACATCTTGATATTTGAAAAATGTAATAACTGTGTTTATTCCTCTTGAAGGAAGAGCTAATGTAGGGAGGCGAGAGGAACAACTCCCAATATTTTCCTTAAATATTGAAACTGTTCTCTAAGAAGTGGCTTGGTGAAAATATCAACAACTTGTTCATTTTTAAGAACATACTCGAGCTTCACAATCTGAGATCCAACTTGATCTCTCATGAAATAATACTTGGTGGGAATATGATTTATCTTGGAGTGAAAAACTAGATTCTTTGACATGTCGATTGCACTTGTGTTGTCACAAATAATGGGAATAGGATGATCATAGAGAACTTGTACATCCTGAAAGGTCCGATTCATCCATAATAGTTGAGTACAACACGAAGCTACTACAATATATTATGCTTTAGCTGTAGATAAGGAAATGGAAGCTTGATTCTTGCTCAACCATGAGACTAGACATTCTCCAAGAAAGGAATCACCATCACTTGTGCTTTTTAGATCATCTATATCGCCTTCCAAATCAACATCAATACAAAAAAGTAATGACATTTTTTTACCTTTGGGGTACCATAGTCCATAATCCTTTGTTTCTCTGATATATAATAAGTGGCCTTTTCTGGGAGCTCCTTGAATTCTTCCAACTATATCAACAACCTGCATAATGTTTGGTCTTGAAGCTATCAAATATAAGAGGCTGCAATCTATGGATCTATATAAAGAATGGTCCATTATTGAAGATTCATCCATCTGGCTAAGATTGTAACCTACCACCATTAGAGTTCTCACTAAAGGCAATTCTTCCATGCCAAATTTCTTCAACACTTATTTGAGAGATAAACTTCCATTGGGGGTATGCACAATTTGTAATCCAAGGAAGTGGAAAAGCTCTCCAACCATGGACATCTCGAAATCAAAATTCATACAACTACAAATTCATTTTTCAACAAATTTGAATCACTATAAAATATGATATCATCAACATATACAACCACCACAATGAGTGTGCGGTCTTTTTCCTTGACACATAAGTCACTGTCAGTTGCACCTCTTTTAAATCCGTACATGAGCAGGTAGTTTTCTATCTTGGAATACCAATATCTAGGGGTTTTCTTGAGACCATACAAGGCCTTCTTGAGTTTGCAAACCATAATCTGGTTTCTCTGTCAGACGAAAGCCTTCTGATTGTTCTATGTACAATTACTCCTATAGTTATCCATTGAAAAAAGCAGACTTGACATCCATTTGATAAATTTTAAATTTATTAAAGCAATCAAATTCCAAAAAATTTCTTATTTCTTCTAATCTATAAAAAAAATAAAAAGTTTCATCGAAATCCAAACCTTCTATTTGAGCATAGCCTTTGCATACCAATCCATCCTTGTTTTGGACCATTTCTCCACGATCATTTAATTTATTCCTGAGCACCCACTTTGTGCCAATGAAATTCTTATTAGCAGGCCTAGAAACAAGTTCCGAAGTCTAGTTTTTCTGACTTTGATCTAGTTGTTCATTCATTGCTTTTAACCAATGTCGATATTTACTAGATTTTACAACATCCTTTGGTTCTTCCATGGATAACAGGGAAACATCTGCTTGTGTAGGGGGGTTTATAAACTTTCTTCTTGTCTGCACACCAATATTATTTTCACAAAAAATTTGATCAATTGAGTGGTGTTTTTGTACATACCTTGAGGTATCTTTGGCTTGAGGAATGGTGTTGGTAGGAAAAGTTCCCCAAGGCAAGGGTTGAAAGCCTCAATGTAGAAGAATAAGATAACCAACAAATATCACTCAAACAAGCATGCCAAACATATGAATTATCAAAGTTGGATTTGGAGACATACCTGAAGGTCCTATGTTTGATGATGTTCCCATATGATCCAAACCCTCTGCTTCCTCCAAGATAAGAAAACTTGCAAAGAAATCACATAAACATAAAAGTAATAGATAACTCAATGCGAATACATCAAAACATGTTAAATCATCATGTATAAACATATAAACTATCATTCATGAGATGAAAGAATGTATCCGAAACAAGACATGAGCTTCTTTATTGATTAACAACAATAAGTGCAAGAAAGATACAACCTGATCTAGGCCAAAGGCACCAAAAAAGCCTTCTTCTCAATCCCTACAACCTAAGACATGAATAAAAACTCTCTAATAAATGCAAGAAGATGCTCATAACCAAGGTTTCCTAGATACAGGGAGTGCAGGAGGCATGGGAAAAGTAGACTTGGTCTGGGAGAAATCGAGAATAATGCTAATATCCTTCTTCTTATATATATTAGGCCTACCTAAGGGGTGTATATATATCACCTCAAATTGGTTATTTTAGTTATTCCACGGGATACTGTAGGTGAGCTCTTTGTAAAACTCGTAAACCCTGCCCGAAAAAATAGCATATTATTTTATTTTTCATATTTTAAAAGGTATATGCAGGTATGGTGTTATGGTACCCACATATATATGTGATTTAATATCATATGTATTTTGAGATGATTTTTTTGTAGTATGAAGTCAAGCCTACTTCAGAAAAGGAACTACCCAGAGCCATAAAAGAGAATAAGGTCTACAAAAGTGCTGAATGATGCTACAATAAATTCCCCCTAATATATGGGGTTAGAAGGGGAAAATTATGGTCGAAATATATTAAGCATAGAGAGAGGAGTCATCCAAAAAAATGGGAGGAAATCACCAAATTCTAGCCCATTGAATACATTTGGAAGGATTTATAAAGAAAACTCATGTTTGAGGCGGGCATACCCATGCTCATAAGTAGTAAAGCATGTTTGTCGATCAAGTATAAAGCGTATCCAAAATGTATATGCAAGTTTACAAAAGGAGCTAAATAATACATAGTGGATAATCAGATCATAACCACGAAAGAACACAATGGAGCTATGTATGAATATCACATATAGAAGAATCTCTGATCAATGATTCTAAAAGACTGTCTAATCTATTATGTTACATAACTGATCCTCATAAAAGTAACGAGTCATATAGGTGGAATATTGGTACTGCATAAAATCGGTTGCCAAACATATAAGATGTTATTGTGAAATACTGCAACATATAAAGGTGAGAGGTGTCATTGGCAGAAAACAGAAGGAGTTTTCAAGTGAACCAAGATGCTGACACAACCGAGGTCTTCACCAACCACAAATGGTAAATTTCTAAACTATGGGAGTAAAGGAGCTTAATTTTACCATGTGAGAAATCATTTGATTAATGGTCATTGATGTATATCATTAACAGATGTGAGACAACACAGCAATAATGATAATGAGTGTCAAGGTACCCCATTACAATCTAATAAGTGTGAATAAATGTGTTGAAGTTGAACACTTGAGATAATATATCAATAAGGAGACATTAATGTATTATCACTGTCGATAGTGAAGGAATTTGCCACTAGTGACTGCAAACCCTAAGGTACTAAAAAAATAACTCTAGACCTTGTTCTTAGCGCAAAGAGTTGGAGTCGAAGGGAAAAGATCCACTGGAAGGAAGGAATTAAGGAATCCCACATCAACTAGCGCGAGTGTAACCTGCAGGACAATAATTTGGAAGTGCTCAGTTGAAGAAAGATGAAGTAACAATTTCGAAGTACATTTTCGATGTACACAAGATGTAGCTAGTGCACAACATAAATACTCTAAATCAACCAATAATGAAAGATAACAAAAAGGCGAGGAATCCACCAATAGGGTCAAATGGAAACCAAGGTACTTCACAAATTCCAATATGTGATAATTTAAGATAACATCAAACACAAGTGAAACCACTTAGTCAAAGACCCATGATGTTGATTGATGATGAGCATAAGGTCACCTATTAATGAAATAAATAGGGGGGGGGGGGGGTGCAACTTTAGGTTTACTCTCAGAGCAATTTTTCGGAGCTGATAAGATTAGATATGCTAGTAAGAAGTCAATGAGGACCTTTTTAACGAGCACAAGTGAAGGACCATGTTGTTGATGTGATACTGAGAATAAATTGAAAGACTGGGGACCACTGACAAAAATGAGTCAATAGATCATGTAGAATGGATGAAAATAGGTTTACTTCCCTTTAACAAAAGAATGACATGATGTGACTTTATGGCAACATAAAATAAATTTGTGTAAGTTTGCAATGCATGAGGCATTAAAAAACTCTCCATATGATTGGAAGAGATAACCAACCAGTGGAGAATTGTCTCAAGAAAAAGGTTATGACTTCCCTAAAGTCAAACGAAGTCCCATCCTGATGCAGTAAAGACTCATTTTAAGTGCTTTGTTCGAGGGTGACACAATTGAATTTTGCTTTCGGTTACCACTCAAATTAGCAGGGGACCTAAGAGGGGTTCCTATGAGGGAAACAACTAGGTCAAGGGAAACGATGGAGACTTAGTCCACTGTCACCACAACTAATACTCCCTACTATTTACAAAATTTCACCCATGGGAGGAGACCCGGTAGTTTAGGAAGTCACTTGTAAAGTATAAATCAATGAATAGGTGTGAAGTGACCCTAGAAACCCTTTCCTTAGGATATAATGAAGAATGGGACTTGCTTTCATTTTAAGCAAGGGAATTGATCTTCTAGGGAAAATGGATGAGGTTTGGAGGATTGAGGTAAAAGAATAAGATTTACAAAGGAGGTTCTCAATCCCTAAAATCCTTTGGGAACTTCAATTCCTGAGTAGTCCTTAATAAATCATATTTGACGAAAGATGGGACCACACAAGGCCAAGTGGACCCAACCCAGGTTAGGGGATGGATTTTGGAACCCAATGATGTTCTTAACTTGGGGAAGGTGAAGGGAAAGGATCAAACAATAATTTTATTCCAATGATGACAAATTTATTCTACTAGGTTCTAGCCTTGGGAACACCTAGGAAAAACTTGATCCTATAGCTAAGGCTTGGGGTACTTGAATATTCTACTGTCAGAATTGCTCCAAATTTGAAGGAGAGTGAGGGGACCCACCAATTCATTTGTATCTAGGATATCAAAGTTTTCTTGTGGCTATATTCCTAAGAAATTTATGCCCTAGGCGACCTATTAGGGCTAGACCTAGGAAAAATGGGAAAAAGTGAAAAAGATGGGAAAATGATCACCCATTTTTGAAATACTAGTGCCTGATTCACTTGGAGATATGGATTCAAGGATAATAATGAAGAATGACTCAGTTTCTTGTTCAAGGAGGCCCAAAAATTAAACTTCGTCCAATGTTAGAGGAAAGAGAAGAAAAGTGACTTTAAAGCATTTAGTCTTCATAAAAATGGTACAATATTATCAAGATAACATGATCTCTAGGAAATTTCATTCATATAAAAATGGCCCATACATAGAATAAGCTAAATGGACAAAAAATTCCACATTTCATACATGCAACAATTAACCCTATTTATAGAGAAATACAATTGTATGCAACAACAAGAAAAACAAAATTAAATTTTCACTTAAAATGTTAAAAAGTATATCCAACTAGCATCACATTTGCAAATAAGAATATCCAAGATAGAAATGGTCCAAATCTATACATCAAAATTCATCCATAACCCAAAAATAGTCCTCCAAGGAAAAATGCGAAGTTCTCTAAAGATAGAGATATCCCAATTTAAGAGATGATACAAATGAATCCATATAACTCCTATTTATACACCACTTAGGAGTTCAATTTAACTAATGAGCCTACATTAGCCCCTAAAAATATAGTAATGTGCAAATAAACCAACTTTTGGTGACAAGCCCACCAAACTAGCTCATAAATGAAATAATAAGCCTATCAGGAGGTCAAATAATAATATACGCATGTCGTGGGGCCCTCCAAGAGGCCTGTTAATGTATAGAAGTGCGATAATGATGAATGGAGTACTCAAAATGTGATGGAAAAGGGGGTGGCACCTTGTTCTCGAAGTAGTAGACCTATTGTGCTTCCAATGGGTGTGGGGGAACACCAATGACCCCATGGGTCTCCATATGAGTCAAGGATGCATGTAGATCATCTGTACGGGCTCAAATGAAGGAATGAATGCTTCCATATCATCGTAAAAATAATTGAATACCTGCCAAGTGTGTGGTGCTCTTGTGGGGCCTGTTGGGCATATTGTACAAGGTGCATCATCCTTTCCCCAAAGTTAGGTCTCTAGTAATATCTAGACATAAGTGGGGACCCATGGAGTGTTTTTTGTTGTTATGGAGGCCCCATGGATCTCTACACACAACCTACATGTTCCAATGTAGCCATCTGGGAGGTTAGGATCCCATATAGGGAGACTAAACCCAAATGTACACCATCTGCAATCATGCATAAGATCCAATGCATCCCCTAGCCTTTCAGCGCAACAAGTCATTAGAGTATTCATGTAAAAGAGCTTGCAAACCATAGACAAAAAAGTGGGAACTTCATAATGGAATGCCCTTCCATATTGGGATTTTCCAAAGGGTGTTAGCCAAGTACTTTATTCGGTGGTTTCTACCCTTAGAGGGGATATTATTTCCAAGGTAAATCCCTCAAATGGGGGTGGAAAGTGATAAAGAAGTGAAATGGAATAGGGAATGAGAGGGGAAGTCCTGGCCCAAATATTGGGGCTCAAGGGTAGCTAGAGAAAGGGAAGTGATGAACCCTTGGCTAAACTGAGGGGGGGGGGGTGAATCAGTTTAGTACATTCATGGACATTAAAAATATTTTATATACACCCATTAAATACTTGACTTTATAAGAAAACTAATACATAATGAATCAACGACCTAAATGTGTGGACAACAAGTAATTAAGAAGATTAAAACATCACATCAACACATACTCATCAAGCACATATACAATTGATAGAAGTGGAAACCCATACAGGATAAAACCACATCTTATTATTGTTGTGATTCAAAGGCAAGCTCCAAATCCCTCTCACAATTGATTTTCTGTAGGCTCCAACCTATAGGAGGATACTACCTCAAATTCTGCAACCTACAACTTGCAAGGAAGCTCCAACTCCCATCTATTTTCTGCAGGCTACAACCTATAGGAGGCTCCTACCTCACCCAGCTCCAACTGGAAATTTATCAAGCTACAACTTGAAAGGAGACTAAATTCCTCTCACTCAACATGAAAAACATATGCTAATTTACCTGGATATCAGCTCTGTTATCCTCCTTCACTGCTGACTTTTCTGCCTACATTTCTGCTTCATATCATCTCCTGATGTGCACAACATCTCTATCAGCTCTTTCTGATTCTTCCACTCCCTCACTTCTCTATGCACATTACAATAACATCATTTATAGAGATAAATTCATGGCTGTTTGCATTATATATGGGAATATGAAGTGAACATGCATGACTCTTTGCCTTCCACCCACTCAATTCCTCACTCAACATATTCAGGATGTTACAAAAATATATACATTTATTTCAGTATCAAATGGAGTTTTTCTTTCCATTGGAGACTTGCCTTTGCATCAAAAACAATATAAAATATATTAATAAATTTACATTCATACAAAATATTTCAACTCAACCCTTTCATCGTCTTAGCTTTGTTGTGCATTTGTCCTCTTTTTCTTGTTTTCCCTTTTTCTTTTATGTTTTTTCTGTTGTATTCTAACTGTGCTGCATAACTGCCTTTTTCCCAACTTGACCCATGATGCCCATGTTTCAAACAGTGTAACATAATGGACTTTTTCCCAAATTTGCCTATTATATCTATTAACCACAGCGTTCAATATTCTCTGCCCGCAGTTTTTCTAAGCCCGACTCAACACATGGTGCCTATATCCTCATAATCGCAATGCTAAACTTTCTATACTCTTCACTCTGTGTTAGGTCACTTACCCAAGTCTGCCTCCATGTTTAGAATTTTGTTTGATAACAACCGCAGCCACATAACACCTCTACACGAGTGTCAGGTCTTTTTCACCCGAGTCTACTCTTGCGTTCATAATTTTATTTATAAACTGGTGTAACCACATAGAACCCTGGACCTGAAATATATTAAAAAGGAAATCTATACGATATCGCGTCTGGTCACTTATCGCATTTCAGCGTTCCATAGGTTTTACGTTATAATCCTCATTTTCCTCCTTTTATGTGATTTAATCAAAGGAAATGATTTACATCCGTATTTGAGATACTTTGGAGTTCAACTTTGAAATTACATCACATCTGGGCTCTTTATCAGACTTCGCATTTCAACGATTCAACATGGTTCATGGGTGCTATCCCTTCTGAGCTTGCGATGTGTGATATGTGATTGGGTCCCACAACTAGACTTTAAATCCTTTAGATTTTAGCTTTGAAGTGTATCACATCCGCTCCTCGTATCGCATCTCCCGCTTCAACGTTTCAACATGATTATTGAGTGCTTATCCTCCTAAGCTTGCAATTTGCGATATGCGATTGGGTCTCACGCCAGACTTTAAATCCTTTAGTCTTTGGCTTTGTAATTCCATCACATCTGGTTTCTTATTGCAATTCAATGTTACTCTATGTTATATGTTATATATGCCATTATTTCTCCCGATGCGATTTCATAACTCAATACACATACAACCAAACTTTTAAATGTATTATCATTTACCTTTGGAAGGTATCATGTCCGGTCTCTCATCGCAGTTTGACACTTTTCATTGTTATGCATTGTGCTCTAGTCCTTCTAAACTCCCAATTTGTGATATGCGAAGGGGTCCCACTTGTCTTATCACAATTTTCCATCGAAGTTTCCCATCACAATTTCCTATCATTTCTTTTCTCCGATTCAAGGTTATCACCTCTTGCGAAATGTGATTTGAAATTTTTGGTATAAGGATCGGGGTCCCACTGGGGGTGCCATGTCATTGCCATGCCATATTCCATGTCACCTACCACATAATTTTCCACGTCATCATAATTTAATTGTGATTTGTGGGGTCAGATCCACGTCATTGACCACGTTATCTTGACACATCATCTCTCGCATTTCTGCTTCCAATTGCGACTTGGGAAAAGCAATTTCCTTCTAATGCCAAATTGTGATTTGTGATTTCTCTGCCCTCTACCAAACAATATTCTGCACATGTTTCTCCGGAAACGACTCGAATCGACTTGTTGAACTGCACACACCCTCATGCACTGTTGTGAACGCAAAATAGTCCCGAATCAACCCATCTGATTCATGATTTTCCTTTGCCTCTTTGTCATGCTGCTCCTATATTTTTTGTTGTCTCTTTACTGCATTTTTCTGCTCCTGATCTTCTCCTTTGATTCTTTTCTACTCATTTGCCTTAAATGATGATTCTAATGCTTCTCCTTTATGATCCTTTTCCATTAATGACAATATTTTCAACAAGAAGCCCACACATGGGTATATAATGTGTAGGATGGAGAAATCGTGGGACATGAGGTGCCCCAACCTTGATTTTTCCACCCTTATTTATATTCCTTTTTCCTTTTATGAATTTTATTCAATGAACTACTTGGGGCTCAAAGGACAAGAGCATGATGTGTAACATATAGTAGTGATTACCCCCTTTTAGGTAGGGTGATTCATTGCCCTCTAGGGGTTGGGACAATAATGGGTTCCTGGATGATAAAGGAGGCTCATCTATGGCCTATGGAACTAGGGTGATGACCATGGGTATGGGGTAGATCTCATGTATTGGATTTTTCCCACATGCTCATTATTTTTTTCCCAACCATATTTTTCATTTTGTGGTACATTTTCTTGTTGAATGTGGTCATTTATTATTTTATTTTTTCTTTTAGTTGCTTCAACCTCATCATTTCAAACCTAACCCAAGGTGGGGGCAAGGGGATAGGGAGGCTGATCCTATGTAGACCAAAAGAGGAAATGTGGACCCAAGTGGGAGAGATGATGAATGGGGGTATAATGAATGGAATGGGAGTAGTATGTGGATAAGGGAGTGGGACCACAAAACCAAAGTTGGGGTTTCCAAAGTAGTTCTACTCTAAAACCAAATGGTCAGTAAAGGAGATCCCATGGGACTAAAACACAAGGGTAACATCTAGAAGAGGTCAAGGGGACAAAAGCACAAACTAAGCCCACTCTTTCTGGTGAGCCCTGGTATTGCACCAAGGGTGTTGCAACTCCCAGAGGCTACTCTACTTTACTTTATCAACCCAGGGTTCGTACAAAATTGGATGTGACAATGATATATACACAACAAATTCATTCTACTAATCCCATCCTCTTCTAAGTTCTACGAAAGGGTGATATTGCTAGGGTTTCTGAGTGAGGTATGTCACACTTCTGAATTATACCTAGAAATACAAATGACTCAAAACCATTACTCTATCAACAATCAAAGGACTATTCTAAAGCAAGAAGATACATCTAGCTATTATGCAAGAAAGGAAATCTACAATTTAGGACATTGCGAGAAATAAAAGTAAAGTAGGAAACATTCATGAAGTAAATTTCTGAATTGAAATTGCATAAAGGAAGACTAATCTATTCAAACATTTCTAGGCCAAATGGCTAAGTAAACTCTAACTATTTTATGCTTAATTTCTATGATTTAATAATGCATCTAGTCATTGGCTAACTATGCTTGTAAATACTCTGTTTTGCAACAAAAGAAGGAGGTGCTAAGGTGGCTTAAGAAGTTCTTGGACTCATGGATTCAAAGCTGCAGGTGTCTTGGAGGTTGTGGTAGGGTTAGGTGAGGTGGAAGATGGTTTCTAGGCTGACGTAGAGGCTAACTAGTGATGCTATATGATCTACTATAGGATTCCTATAGTGCTACAGGATATCCTATAAATGCTACAGGAAACAGACAGAAGGTGTTTTGAGGCCAAAATTGATGAGCAGAGGGTTAGGGAAGGTGGAATGAAGGTGTATTTAGGTGGATGGAAGGTGGAAAACCCCTTGGAAAAGCTGATAACTTCTTTCAAATCCCGTCTTGAACTGCTAGGGTTGCTCTTGGTGTGGCGGTGAAAATCTCAAAAACAAGGCTGAGGGCGATTTTGCTAGAAGGAGGTTGGTGAAAGGTGATAAATGGAGCTAGGGATGCTGGTGGAGTCCTCTTCTACTGCTCTACTCAAACCTGCAAGAAAACTACCCATTCATGTAATAAAAATTGACAAATCTATGATGAAGAAGATGGAAAATATGTGTTGAATTTGATAAGCAAACCTATTTATGAATTCAAACATAAATCTAACTCAGTATTATCAACATGTTCATGACAACTACAAAAACCTATCTATTCTTTCCAAGAAATCATAAACTAAAGAGAAATTTTTGCCCTGTGGTGAATATCTTCCCTCCTCAAGCTGATGAGCCCTAGTATTGCACCAAGAGTGTTTCAACTCCCAGAGGCTACTCTACTTTACTTTATCAACCCGAGGTTTTTACAAACTTGGAGGTGACAATGCTATATACATAAAATATGCATTCTACTCATGCCATCCTCTTCTGAGTCCTACAAAAGGGTGTTATTGCTAGGGTTTCTAAGTGAAGTCTGTCACACTTCTGAATTACATCTAGAAATATAAATGACTCAAAACCATTTCTCTATCAAAAATCAAAGGGCTATTCTAAAGCAAGAAGACACATCTAGCTATTTTTCAAGAGAAATCTACAATTTAGGCTATTGCGAGAAATAGAACTATACTAGGCAACATTCATGAAGTAACTTGCTGAAATGAAATTGTAGAAAGGAAGACTAATATATTCACACATTGTTGGCCCAAATGGCTAAGTAAACTCTAACTATTTTATGCTTAACTGATATGCTTTAACAATGCATTTTGTCATGGGATAAATATGCTTGTAAATACTCTATTTTGTAGCAAAAGAAGGAGGCGCTAAGGTGGCTTAAGAAGGTCTTGGACTTATGGATTTAGAGTTGAAGGTGTCTTGGAGGTTGTGGTAGGGTTATTTTAGGTGGACTATGGTTTCTAGGATGACAGAGTGGCTAATTGGCACTTCTACAAGATATGCTATAAGTTTCTTGTAGTGCTACAGGATGTCGTGTAAATTCTATAGGAAATAAGGAGAGGGTGTTTTGAGGCAAAATTTGATGAGGAGAGGGGTAGGGAAGGTGAAATGAAGGTGTATTTAGGTGGATGGAAGGTGGCCAATCCCTTGGACAAGATCAAAACTTCTTTCAAATCCCATCTTTCTCTTCTAGGGTTGCTCTCAGTGTGATGGTGAAAATCTCAAAAACAGGGCTAAGGGGGATTTTGTTGAAAGGAGGTTGGTGAAGGGTGAGAAATGGAGCTATGGATTCTGGTGGAGTACTCCTTTTCTGATCTGCTCAAAAATATAAGAAAACTAGCTGTTCATGCAATAAACATTGACAAATATATGGTGAAGAATATGGAGAAGATGAGTTGAATGTGATAAGAAAACCTACTTGTGCATTCAAATAGAAATATATTATTCTCAACATGTTCATGAAAACTACAACAACCTATCTATTATTTCCAAGAAATAATAAAATAAAGAGAAATTTTGGGCCTGTGGTGAAGATCTTTCCTCCTCAAGTTGGTGAGCCCTGGTATTGCACCAAGAGTGCTACAACTCCTAGAGGCTACTCTAATTTACTTTATCAACCCGGGGTTCATACAAACTTGGAGGTAACAATTCTATATACACAACATATGCATTCTACTCATGCCATCCTCTTCTGAGTCCTACGAAAGGGAGTTATTGCTAGGGTTTCTTAGTGAAGTCTATCACACTTCTGAATTAGACCTAGAACTACAAATGACTCAAAACCATTACTCTATCAATAATCAAAGGGCTATTCTAAAGCAAGAAGATACGTCTAGTTATTTTACAAGAAAGGAAATCTATAATTTATGTTATTGCGAGAAATAGAAGTAAACTAGGCAACATTCGTGAAGTAAATTGCTGAATGGAAATTGCAGAAAGGAAGACTAATATAATCACACATTTTTGGGCCAAATGGATAAGTAAACTCTAACTATTTTATGCTTAACTTCTATGCTTTAACAATGCATCTATTCATGGGATAATTATGTTTGTAAATTCTCTATTTTGCAGCAAAATAAGGAGGTGCTAAGGTGGCTTAAGAAGGTCTTGGACTCATGGATTCATAAATGAAGGTGTCTTGGAGGTTGTGGCAGGGTTAGGTGAGGTGGAAGATGGTTTCTAAGATGACAGAGAGGCTAACTGGCACTACTACATGATCTGCTACATGTTTCATGTACTGTTACAGGATGTCCTATAAATTCTACAGGAAACATGCAGAGGGTGTTTTGAGGTGAAAATTGATGAGGATAAGGGTAGGGAAGGTTAAATGAATGTGTATTTAGGTGGATGGAAGGTGGAAAACCCATTTTCCAAGCTCAAAACTTCTTTCAAAGCTCGTCTTTCACTTCTAGGGTTGCTCTCGTTGTGGTGGTGAAAATCTCAAAACAGGTCTGCGAGTGATTTTGTTGAAAGGAGGTTGGTGAATGGTGAGGAATGGAGATAGGGATGTTGATGGATTCATCCTCTGCTTATTTACTCAAACCTACAAGAAAAATATATGTTCATGCAGTAAGCATTGACAAATCTATGATGAAGAAGATGGAAAAGATGAGTTTAATTTGATAAGAAAACCTCCTTATGCATTCAAACAGAAATATAACTCAGTGTTCTCAAAATTTTCATGATAACTACAACAACCTATATATTATTTCCAAGAAATCATAAACTAAAGATAAGTTTTGGGCCTCTGGTGAAGATCTTCCATGCTCAAGCTCCAATGAAAGAGGTAAGAGAGGGAGACTTTGACACTCAAATTTTGGAGTTTATATGCTACTGTACCATGATCTACAAGAGCCTAACTACAAAAAACGTGAAATGGAAGAAAACCAAAAATAGTAAAATGAAATGTAATAAAAGTAGCTAAATCTCATAAATTAAACTAGCTACAATAGCATAAAAATAAACATAAATACACAAGAGAGAGACTGAGGCCAATGGATTGGGCCCTAACCCACAAGCTCAACTCTCTGAAACTAAATCAGTGAAGGACAAAATAAATACTTATTTTATTGCAGAAATAGTCTCATTACATAACCATGAAAATCTCAAAAGTACATCACAAGAGCTAAGAGTCTACTAGCTTCCTCCAAAATTCGTATCCTAATGAACTCTTTCTCTACCATATTTAACCTAAAGGGTAGCTACCAACAAATCCCTAAAAAGTAGGTGATGTGTCCCCTTTGATTGCAAGAGAAGTGGACTTTGGTGAACTTGATATTCCACTTGATTGGCTGCCTTTGTATTATTATTCTGTAATTTATGAGATTGTGAGAGTAAACACAGAGGACAACATTAAAACCACTTTGGAAGCAGGGATCTAGCCCTGCCAGCTTCAGAGAGGGATATCTCTATAAAATTTAGCTATGTTTTTTATGAATTTTAGGCTAGTTGTTATTGTGAAAATTGTTTATTTGTTTATGAATTGATTGGATTGTTTGGTTGATTAAATTGTTATAATTCCATTGGGCTATGGAGTCTAAAAATTAACAAGATCTGCATCAAACTTTGAAGAAGTTTCACAGGGCAAGCTAGGTTGCACTAGTTGGATCTTTCAAAATTTAAATGAATATGAAATAGAAGAAATGTAAAGCTTAGTAGAAACTAAGGAGAAATGAAGAATTTCTTAAGTTGACTTTAGCAGAAAAAATATAAATTACATACAGCCAGAATAGGGTGCCCTTTATAAAAAATCCTATTCCTCATAGTTTCTATTATGTAATTAAACTTTAAGAAATGACAATGAAAGAAAACAATGAATAAACACATAAACAGAAGAAAAAAATCACCAATTTGTACACCACATGAATCCTGTGAAGAATGTCCTTGCATTATTGATTTGTCTAGAAACCATAAAATTACAATAACTTGGAGAAAATTATACTCAACAATCAGCCTGGAATACTTCAAAATGTGAAGTATTTATATAATAAATTACAAAATCATTTACAAAATCGTTGTCTCAACCGACAGTGTATAATTAGCACTATTATAAACAATAAAATGATCTCTATAGATTTATAGGCGAGGTGGACAACTACGTGGAGACGTGGCTTTGCTTTGGAGGAGTTAGTTGTTGATTTGGCTTGTTTTTCTACTGTGCTGGCTAATGTACTAACTTGTCTTCTTACTGCATCTGAATTACTAATAAGTCTAGTAATTCACAAATTTTGTTCCATCTATATTCATCTGGAATGGTTAACTTAGTTACCTTCCAAAAAATTTCATCAACGTTAGTATATTTGGAAAATGTTGGTCTTACCAAAAAAATATGATTTAATTCATGCTGGATGAAGAAATCATTACCCATGGCTTCTAAGAAAGCTTTACATGTCATGCTGCCTCTTATATTTACAAATTTTGAACTGTCTCTGACTACCTCCTTCAATTTTCTAATGTAATTGTCATGAGTAATATATTTTTCATTAATTAAAAATAAACTTGGTAGCCCCTTTCGAGTTAGATGTTCTATCCTGGTGAAAAATCTATTTACTACTATCTCTAAACTCAGACATTTCTCCTCCAACTGAGCAACCTAATTCTTTTTGGTGAGAATCTTCTTTACCTCCAAATTTTTTTCTATTCTATCATCAATTCCTAAATCATCTAATTCATAACTTTTCTTAGAATTTAGGAACTTAATGATGTTTGTAGTTGTGGCGGTAATTTCTCCCAACTGTTCTTTAATATCTGTAACGACCTTTGTTTCCTTCTTAATCAAATCTTTCTGCTCAAAGATAATTTGAATACAGGGCCAAATTTCAGCCATAGAATTCATGATATATGTCCAAATAATTTCCTTGGCTTGGACCAATATTTTTCCAATATATGCTTCCCTTTTAGATTTCTACAGTATCTTAATCAGCTTCTGAGCCCTTTGAACTTCAGCAGAGTGTGAAGCTTCACTCTCGGTCTTCTGGTCCTGTAGAGTCTTGACTTGGTCCTGCAACTTTTTAATTTCTTCTATTTGAATTGACAGATTTTCCAAAACTTTTGTTAGTTGTTCAGCACCATCAACAGACTGTGTAGTAGGTGTAGTAGAAGTTGCAGCTGTTGTTGTGGGAATGGATGTAAGAGGTACAACATCTAAAGGAATCATGGATAGTTTTGAATTCTTCTCCTTTTCCTTTATCATTTTCTCAGCTCAATTTCCATTTGTATTATCTGAGTATTACATTCCATGATCAAATTCATCATGTTAGTTTTTCGAGTATCTATTTATTCAATATCCTTCATGAGAGGATCTTCAGTAGTTGGTAACTTCAATTTCTTCCAAAATGCTGCAATGCCAACATTCTTTTTCTTGATCAATTCCTCTGTAGCTTTCATGTTTGCAGGATCATAACCCATTTTCACTACTAAACCCTATAAGGATTAAATCGTGGTGTCCTTTGCAAGAGAATAAATATTCTCCATCTTCAACTGTGTTTGAGTATTAGACAATGAAACCTGTAGTTTAGAAAAAATCATAGTAGTGTTGGTTAGAGTGGACAAAATCATTTCAGCTGTTTGTTTATGCAACTCCATTTTGTCAATGGGATGAATGTATTTTGTATCAAATTCAAAAGTCATTTTCTTGTAATCTGATGCTAATTTAGGCTGTGGAATTTGGGCCTCAAGGAAGGCCATCTGCATCTTTCCATTATCTAAATAAAAAAATCATAGTAGTCAGCTTCGGGAGCTAGAAGTCTTCTTCCAAAACTGAGCATATGTGTTATTCTTAAGAATCTCATTTTTAAGCTTTATTTCTCCGAATTTGTCAAAAAATGTCTTCTCTGTCTCTCCCTGGAAAACTTTGGTAGTTTGGACAGTGTCTTTCTGCCTTTGGGATACTGAATATGTTGTGGGAGATGTAACAAACTGGCCACCTGCCTGAGAGGAAGATGGTGTTTCCTTTATTACCATGGTCACTTCTTGCTCTGAATTCTTCTCTGTATCTACCTTTGGATTCAAATGTGTTCTCTTCCTGTACATGTTTTTGAATTCTTTCCTTGCACTTTTAGTCACTAAAGGTGAATCTTCTTCCTTTTCTCTTTTGGCTTCTTTCTCCTGTGGAACAAGAGTCTATGATGTAGATGTAGAAACAAGTTGCTCCTCATCTTCCTGTAAAGTATTCTCTGCCCAAGCTTATTGGTTCACATAGCTATCTCTTTCAGGTCTCTGGGTATGAATGTATGGAGTGGTTTTATTTTATATTCTTGATATGGAAATAATACCCAGAAGATCATAAGATCATGTAAAACTTAGGCTAAATTTCATCTCCTTAAGAAGCTTATCTATCTCTTCTCTGACTGACCTTCTGTTACAGATGAAGGATTCAATTTGTGTCTTGATTCTGAAATGTGATTTCATCAGAGTTTAGAATTTTTTTAATGTATTCAAGTGCAAAAATCCTCATGGGGAATTATTTTGGGAGCTTGTATGGTGCGAACTCGCATCCATACACTCTGATTTCTATGTAATTCTAGTACAATTACAAGTATCCAGTCTTTGCCTAATCTGTCAAATGAAAAATTCTCTTGATGTCCTCACTAATTCTAGGTTATGCTAAACTATTTAGCACACACATGTCTGGGTGGAAAAATCGTTCAATGATCCGCTTATAGGATAATTCTTGCTGCTCCTTCATCACTAAAGAAGTCCAAAATATAACTGACTGTTGGTTTCCCTCTTCATATAACTTCTACATGGAAAATTTAAACCCGTCTACTTGATAATACAAAAACATATAGACCAAAATTGAAGTGTATTTGAACACTTCCTCAGTTTGAAACTTCATAAATTGTTCATGGATTTTATCAGCCAAAAACTGACTGAAATTAAAGATAATGGAAGGTTTGTTGTCTGTGGAAACTATGGAAAAAAAACCTAAAATGGGTTCACTCAATGATCAAAATAATAAACAAGAATATATGAAATTACAGTTACAGTTTGCTTTTCCTGATTAGGGAAGATTGAGGAAGGGTATGGTGGATTTTTTCTTGGAAATTGGGTATTTCTGGTAGGAATATGTCAAAAAATCTTAGCTTTATTGGAAAAAAACTTTTGGTAAATTTTTGCCAAGGATTCTAATGAAAATTATGTGTTGTTTTCCATAGAGGGGGCCTGCATCATTTGGTCTATGGACTGGGCAGTAATGGTGAAGAGGATTTCACTAGCAGGGGATATAATTTCTTGTTGATTGGAAACATAACATGCTTGACATCTTCTGGTGAATTTGGGGCGTGGAAGGTTTGAAGGAAAGTATAGTGCATGATATTGGACTCGCAGAGTCCAATTTCATTAGTTTTATCTATATATTTATCTTCGAGTCAATAGTAGAGTTCGAACTCGCACTGTGTCTCGAAAATTTTGTAGTCCCTATTAGCTAAGGGGATATGGTATAAATCGATTGGAGGATGAACTAAAGGATTAAAAGGGACGTCCTCTTGGTTCTTCTTATTTGGAGGCATGTTTATTAATGAAAAATTAATCGTAATTAGGGAATAATGGTTTACAGGGAGTATATTGTGGGTCTGTATCTGATTAAGAGAGGGAGAAAATATGTTGACACTCTATTACTTTTTTATTAGCTAGTAAAAGTGATGGCATACTGGAAAAACTGTAAATCAAAAGTAATTTGCAGAGAATTTGTGACAGAAAGGTGAAAAATGGATCAGGTTTAGGGTTTTAAATCAATAGCATGGTTTCCATTGCAAGTTAGCTCGGGTCCGTTGGATTAAACGGTTACCCAGGAGAATTAAATTATCAAACAGTAATTCTCGAAAAAAAGGCTTGATTGGGCAACAGTTATGAGACATGGCAGAAGGATAGTGGCGGAAGGAGTGGGGTAGGGATAGTGGAAATGAACTGAGGGGGAAGAGATTTTCGGAGGGGGTAGGGAGTGGTTAGCGGTTTTAGGTTGTGGGGGGGGGGGGGGGTACGAAAGGCGGAGAGGAGGCCATGTAGCATGGGACCTGGCCAAGGAATACCAATTTTTTAGACCCCACACCCAGCAATAATGACAATATGGGGGAGGGGGAGGGGGGGGGGCGTGAAAATCATTATGCACTGTCGATCTGATAAGTGGGATAATCCTGTGGTTGTGAAGTGGGCATCGTTTAACTGCCACACGACAAAAAAAAATTTCAGTACATATCATTTAATTTTTGATCAAAAGTTTGGATAAAATATATATGAAACATACATATCCCTTTGCGCTTGTTTATACAATGCTTTTTGAAACTTAGGATAAGTGAAAATTTTGATATTTTTCCAAACAAAACTATTTCTACCTACCCTTTTTAACTCTAATTCCTTTTCTAAGATAACATTTTTATTTCTTCTTCAAGGGGTGAATTTAAACTAGAAGACCCATATTTCCCTTTTTTTATGAAAAATTAAAATATATTCAATCCTATCACTTATTTCTCCTATTGATTCAGATTAAACAATTGAACCAATATCATTTTCTACCTAACTATTGATTTTCCAAGATTATACTGTTTGGAAAATCTTTATTCTCTAATCTAATTTACAAAAATTTAAACTTGTTTAACTACGATTAAGCTACACGATTAAACAAATAACTAGTCATTGTGGAATTTTAAACAAGATGCACACAAAATTTATTTGACAGAAGAAAACTATCTATCAGTAGTGGCATTTAAATTTTCAGCATTTTCAGTGTTATTTTCTTTTATGGGGTTCTTATTTTTTTTTTCAATGTTTCTTTCTTTTTCTTTTGCTCTTTAAAAATAATTCGCTTATTTTCTTATATATATATATATATATATATATATATATATATATATATATATATATATATATATATATATATATATATATATATATATATATATATATATATATATTGGAAACCATTTGCAGATTGAAAAATTATTAACAATATCAAATATTTGAGATAGAATACTCAATCACCTTGAGATCCTATAAATTATAGGACCCTAATAGTGGCTCCAGCTGGGGATGGCACTCTCCACATGAGGTGTCAAGAACCTTTGATCAATAGCATTGAATGTTCCATTTCAAAAATTTCTGCAACTAATTTCTTTTTGTTGTTGGAGTAATTATGGTAGAATATCAATCAAAATCTTAGGGCCTTCTCTGCGGGCTTCAACTTCTGTCAATGGGTTACCCAATCAAAATAATAAAGACAATGATATTTACAATGATTTAATGTAAGAAAAACTTCTATTTCTATGAGAAGTAATGCTTCAACCTTCGGCCATTCACAGGTCCCCCAGGAATTTCTGTTCCATTTAAGTCTCTAAGAAATAATGCATTGTGTCCTCTGAAAGCATAAATTATGTATGGTACTTGTTAGTATGAATCCTTTGTCGAAGTGTACGAAAAAGGACCACTTTAGCTACGCATAACTAATAGCCCTAACAAAAAAAGTGGCTGCCAATATCTTCAGATCTGCAGTTAGTTGATCAAGAAAAGAGCTGCAAAAAACCAGATCTATGCATAGAAAGACATTAAGCAATAAAAAGAAGGGTTTGCTCCATATATCCAATAGACAAGACAAGAACAATTTTTGAAAGAATTTTTGTATTAAGGGCACCTGGGAGGAAAACAAGAAGGCGTATCCAATTCTCCTCAATGGGATGGGTTCTTGGAAGTCCTCAGCACTTCAGATCTAGAATCTCTCTCTCTTGTAGGTGTAGAAAACCCAGACAAAGAATGGAACTCAAAGGGAGCTCACACAACAAATAGTGGAAAAATGTGACCAAGTGTATAGATCCAGAGTGATCTAATAGGCAACAAAAGGTGAAGAATGGTAGGAAAAACCCTCCTATTTATAACAAAATATTGGGTCATTCTAGATCTTGGTGCATGATTAAAACAATGTTAACCAAATCTAGATCCACCTTTTATGGAATATTTTATTATATTTGTTGGAGGGAAAAAGTATTTGACTTGGGTCAAATCCCTTTATTTGTTAATAATAAATAAATAAATGATTTATTTATCTTTTTAAGGAAGTGGTTGAAGGATAATTAAATAAATAATGATTTATTTAATTATTTGTGGGTGATTTGGTGATATTTAACAAGGAATATTATCTAAATAAGATTAAATAATTATTCCTAGAAAATAATAAGATAAATAAAGGTTTATCTAATTAATTTCTTTGTTTTTGGGTTAAACATGACTGGGAATAATAATTAAATTATGGTTTAATTAATTATTCCATGAGGAAAATCAAACAAATATAGGTTTGCTTAATATTTCCTTTTGGGGTTTCCTGTTTAGACCATAAACAACCTATTAAATGTGGTTTATTAAGTTATTTAACATAGTGAAGGCAATTTTACTTAGGGTAAAATTGGTCTTACATGGTGTACTTGGGTCCATCTAATGATAATAGGTTAGATGACCAAAAAATGGTGTAACAGATTGCCCCCCAGCGTGCGAGTGTCAGGAGAAAATCGTATGACCAAAGTACGTTGTAAGAACACAATCACTAGACAACAAAAGGGATGTCAGAGAGAGAAATGTAAGGTAGATAGTGTGCTGAAGGACTAGACCCTGAGGAGACGAGACTCGCAGGTGCAACAAGTCTCTTTTATGAGAGGGTACCTGTGCTGAAGGCGGCGGGGGAGGCATACCTATGCCCGCCGAGACAAAGTACAAAAGAATAGTGTGTCCAGTAAACAAGGGACCGAACCATAAAGTACAACCGGCATAAACATGAGCCAGATAATAATACAATGAGGAATCCCACATACATGTTGTGCCTGGGATAACAACCAGGACTTATACAATAATATCTGAGTACATGAGATACAAATACAACCCAAATGCCCCCTATAAGCGGGGAAGGGCTCACAAAATCTGACTGATACATGCAAATCAAAGAGGCGCTGCAAACGGCTAAGGCCGACATCATCAAATATATGGAGTTGCATCGAAGGCTGCAATGAAGAGGTCATCCGGGCATGTGGGGGGCTACCTGCAGGGCCACCCCCTCATGAGGGCTAAGACATCTCACACACACCCGGGAGTCACCAATAGCTGCTGCTGCATCACTGAACCATCAAGCATACGGATCTTGAGCATGCTGAAAGGAGCTGGAGTGGAGAAACAATCAAGTCAAAGGGTAATGAGAGATCCCTTTGCCTGATCCGAGGCACCAAACAAGAGTGGAAGCTGGAACCAAGGTACACCGCCCTCTAGACCTGGCTTCTAGAATGAATGAGCTAATGTCGACAGAAGGAGGTCCGCCATAGGTGAGGCAATAAGAGATCCTCAACTAAGGCACGAGAGAAAATAGTAGAGCGACGGACAGACTGACACTAATGATGATGGTGAAATGGAAGGGACTGAGTAGTGAATGGACAACTTCCCTTGTTAGAGCATAAAGGGCATGAATGACATGGCAACGACTGACGCAATATCATAAGGGATAGGAGACAGTGGGACTGAAGGCCATAATGTGCGACACAAGAGAGAGACCAAGCAATGAAGGATGGAGGGCTATAGCGGGGTACAAAGGGACTCGGGATAGACTCCATGAATGCGATGATGACTCAACTTGGATGCTCTAAACAAGGGCGACTCGATGGTGCTGCCACACAGTAAAGGCCCAATGGGGGACCATGAAAACATGAGTACAAGGTGGGAACTCATGACAAAAATCGACACGAACATGGACAAGTATGGAGGCGAAGTGGTGCCCCAAGTACAAGTGTTGTAAGTGAGGAAATTCGATTTAAAGGGGAGGTGAAGTGACCCTTCTTGGACAAAATGGGTCCGGGTGAAGTAGCAAATCACAAAAACGAAAAAAGATGTTGGCTATCTAAAAGAAAATAAAACATGCATTTCAGAAGGGAAATGCTAAGGGTAATATTTCTTGAGATAGAGTGCATTGCGAGGATTAGGAAGGGGATTGCCTTCGAAATCCTCTAAGAGGTATGCCCCCTTACCGAGATCCTTACTGATGATGTAAGGGTCAAGCCATAATGAGTCGAACTTCCCATGACCAAGGACGTCATGGGCCTGGTCATATACTAGAACAAGGTCGCCTTCGTGAAAAGTGTGAGGCTGGACTTTTCGGTCATACTGAGCTTTGGTGCGTTTCTTGGCCGCTTCCATGGTTTGCAAGGCAACACGGCGGTCTTCGGAAGCGCACTCAAGCATGATAAGTCGTTGTTCTAGAGGTTGGGTGTCAGGGAGAAGTTCAACGGCCAGATGCAGGGAAGGAATTTCACACTCGATCGGTAAGACTGCCTTCTCTCCAAAGACGAGGTGGAAAGGAGTAAACCCGGTGGCGGTTTTAACAGAAGTCCGATAGGCCCACAAAGCAGGGAAGAGCATGAGATTCCAGTTGGTTCTGTGCTTATTCACCGTTCGTTGAAGCATAGTCTTGAGGATTTTGTTGACTGCTTCAACTTGGCCATTACCTTGGGGGTAATAGGAGGAGGAATATTGGTGCTCAAAACCCAACAGTGAGGATAGCTCACACCATATCTCATCTTCAAAATGTCTGTCGTGGTCGGAGACCAGTTGTTTCGGAACCCCGAATCGAGCGATAACGTGGTTAAAGAAAAAGAGGGCTGCGGTAGCTGCCGTGTTATTAAATGTTGGCATGGCCTCGGCCCATTTTGTGAAATAGTCGACCGCCACGATGATATACTTGTGGTTACCAACGGATGGCGGGCGACACTCCATAAAGTCGATGGCCCATTTACAAAAGGGACCAGTTGAGACGACCGGATGGAGGGGAGCTGGGGGAGCTCGTGCCTTAGGGGCAAAATGTTGGCAATTGAGACAGTGTTTGACTGCCTCAATGTAATCACTGAAGAGGGAAGGCCAAAAATACCCAGCGCGCATGACTTTCTGGGCAGTAGCAAGACCGGAGAGGTGGCCACCGCAAGCGCCGCTATGGCAGGCATTAAGGACCTGTTCAGCTTCAGCGTGTGTGAGACAACGACGAAGGACAGTATCAACCCCGCGACGATAGAGGTCATAGCCGATAAGGAGGTATAGGGGAGCTTGGTGTCGGATACGTCGGCGAGCCTCACGATCAAGGTGGAGGGCGAACTTTTGGGTTCGCAAGTAAGTAAGAATATCGCCATACCACGGGTCATCGGAAGTAATGGAAAATAAGTGTTCATCAGGAAAATCATCATTAACTGGGGGGTCTTGCGCTCCGGTAGGTAATTCAGAAATGAGCTCAGCGAGGGCTAAGCCTTTCTTACTCTTTGGTGTGACGAATTCGAGGTCGAATTCTTGAAGAATAACGACCCAATGGGCATATTTCCCAGTGAGGATACGACGACTCAATAGGAAAGCCAAGGGGTTGGAATTAGTCACAACCTTGGTGGAGCGCATGAGGATATAATGACGAAGTTTTTGGACTGAGAACACTACAGCCAGTGCTCATTTTTCTTCGAGTGAGTAGGAAACAGGGGGTCCTACGAGGTTCTTACTGACGTAATAGATCACATGCTCGATACCATTGTCATCTTCCTGGATAAGGACTCCAACGACCGAATAGGTGGAAGCGGAGATATAC
This sequence comes from Pinus albicaulis, assembly GCA_034641835.2. Taxonomy (NCBI): domain Eukaryota; kingdom Viridiplantae; phylum Streptophyta; class Pinopsida; order Pinales; family Pinaceae; genus Pinus; species Pinus albicaulis. The sequence continues at coordinate 33,338 of JAXQQM020091535.1, forward strand.
AGGATGAAGTCCTGATCAAAGTCGGGAGGGCGGATCAAGGGAGCGGATGTGAGAGCCTGCTTGAGGGCATCGAAAGACTCATGAGCATAGGTATCCCAAACAAATGGGATATTGGATCGGAGGAGTCTAAGGAACCCATGTGCGGTGGTGGCATAGTCAGGGACGAACCGACGAAGAAAATTAGCTTTGCCTTGGAGGCTTTGGAGCTGGCGGAGGGTACGCGGGATGGGGAGTTCAAGAATGGCTTGAACTTTCAAAGGGTCAAGAGTGATACCGTCCTTAGACACGATGAAGCCTAGGAGACGGCCGGCAGGAACGCAAAAGACGCATTTCAATGGGTTAAGGCGGATATTATACTTGCGACATCGGAGAAAAATGGTGCGCAGATCGTGTATGTGTTGCACCCGATGCTTAGAACGCGTCGTGAGGTCGTCTAAATAGGCAAGGATAATATGAGCTAAGTCGTGGAAGCAATAAGACATGGCCCGTTGAAAGGTGGCGCCGGCGTTTTTAAGGCCGAAAGGCATGACCCGGTAAGCAAAAGTTCCCCACGGACTAATGAACGCGGTTTTTAGTTGATCAGCAGGACGGATAACAATTTGGTTGTATCCGGAGAAACCATCCATAAAGGATAGAACCTCATGCCCCACACACTCGTCAATGATTTGGTCAATGAACGGTGTGGGGAAGTTGTCTTTGGGACAAGCTTTGTTCAAGTCGCGAAAGTCCGTGCAGACACGGATGGTGCCTTGCTTCTTGAGAACGGGAACTGGGTTGGACACCCAAGTGGTGTATTCAATGGGGTAAATGAAACCAGCCTGCTTGAGCTTATCGATTTTGGCTTTGATAGCGTCACGTCTGGAAGGATGAATGGGTCTCAACTTTTGACGGAATGGATTGACATCAGGCCATGTGTCGATATGGTGTTCGACAATGGTGGGATCGAGTCCGGGCATTTCAGAATAGGACCAGGCGAAAATATCGCAGAATTCTTTGAAAAGCTTGGTGTAAGCTTCAATTTCTTCCGAGGTGCATTGGGCGCCCAAGGTGACATATTCTTCGATTCCTGGTTTGACTGAAATGTCAATTTTGATGGTAGGAGAGATATTGGCCATGTTTCCTTCTTCGAAAGCATCAGGTGCAGGGATGGGATTTTTGAACCAATCGACTGCATTGGGAATGAAGTCTTTGGTTTCCACAGCATATTGGTCATGGGACTGCTGTGGGAGGAAGTATGTGTGATGGTGCATATCATCCCACGGAAAGTCAGGGTTGGTCATGGCTTCCATAATGTCTTCATCGGACTGGAAGATGGGAAGACTGGAGGAAGAAGGATCACCCGATGAGGTAGTGATGTGTGACGGGTCATCTTGTGGAGAAGGGCTCAGATGCGCAACGTCAACAGATCCAAGGTCGACTGAGGGGGAACTGAGGGTGTCCGCAAGTTGAAGGTTAGGTGAACTATCTCTCAAGGATGATGATAGGTAAAAAATGGTGGTCAAAGGCTCCGTTGGTTCGATAGTGGGAGGAGGAATGTGAATGGGAGTAGGAATATCCTCTAGTCCTATCAAAGTAGAACTCGCAGACAAGTGAGAAGGTATCTTGTCGTGCGTAGCCTTGAATTGGCAGTACATGTCTAAGGAGGAACGATACTCGTCAAGGCGGGGACAGAGGTGGGTGTAATGGCCGTGGAAATCGCACAAAGCACAAGGGTGATTTGTGCGCAAGGTTTTGAGTTTCGGGATAGAATCCGGGATAGTGACGTAGACTTCGGGGATATCAGAGTCGGGAAACGTCTCGTTGACCAGGATCTTGAGGTGCGGAAATTCAGGACACATATGGGTGGCGTGACCGACAATATTGCACAAAGCGCACTAGATAGCGGGCTTTGGCAATCGCGGAGGGGTAGGGTTTGTTGGGGAGGCTTGGTCCTGATTGGTTGCCCCCTTACGAGCTTTTCCTTTCTTTCCCGGGGCTGTCACCACAGGGGCAGGGTCCTGGGGAGGTGCGGGGGGCCCGGAGGAAGCGAGGGGGACCGGTTGAACCGGTGTCGAAGCAAGGTAGGGTTTGGGGTGACCGGGTGGGGTAGCGGCTGGAGGGTCAATGTACCATATGGGTATGCCCAGGGTCATGTTAGGGAGAGAGAGGGTGGCCATGACCGGTACCGTGTACACTCCTGGTGGGGGAGCTAGGAATGGTATCTGACCAGAGGGGTAATGGCCAGGTGGGACGGCTCCTAAATGGCTAAGGCTTGGAGGAACCGTGCCATGAGGATAAAGAGGCTCATGACTACCAACTGCAGGTGAAGGTCTAGGAGCAGGGTGCGGAGAGCATGGTTGCTGACTAGCCGAAGGAGGTTGCTTGAGAGCAGCCCGAGACAATTGCATCATGAAAACATTCGATGAGCTGGGGTCAGAGATAGGAGGAGGGGGAAGACCAAGAAAAGTTCCAAGCAGGGAGGAATCTTTGTAGATGACGGGGGAGACACTGGTCAAGGAATCGACGGTTTGCTTATTGGCTACAGAAGAGATGGTCGTCTCGGGGGAGGTCTGAGACGGCGGCTCATGGTAGGACAGCTGGTCAATGGTGACTATCTTTCCATTGTGAGGGAAAGACATCTTGCGAAAAACCGCGGATGGGACAGCAGACATGGCATAGGTGTAGCTTCACCCTAGTAGAATTTTGTAGTCTAGAGGGGTGTCAATGACTTCGACGTCAACGCAAACGGTCTTACCGGCAAGGGTGATAGGAAAATTACGGAAAAGGCCAATGGGCTGGGAGGCGTGGCCGTCCCACGCTCGAAGGGTGATCGTGGAAGGGGCCAAATTAGGAGATCCGAGTTGCTTCCAAGCCGAAGTGGACATCGCACAAGTGGATGCCCCCTCATCAATTATACACCGAGAAACGTTGGCGTTCCGGATTTTGACTAGGATTTGGAAGGCGACGGAAGTAGGAAGGGGAGGATGGTCTGATTGATGGGCGTCGAACACAATCATTTGGTCATCAGCAGGATCTACAGCGCCCACGGCAGATAGTAGAGCCTTCTTTTGGGAAGGGCACGACTGGAGGAGTTCCAGTGTGGAAATGGCAGCAGGAGATTGCGCCAAATCATCTACTATGCTATACGAATGATCAACTCGACCAGAAGCAGCATTTCGACGTAACGGTCCTTTAGGAATCTTGGGATGGACCTCAACTTTGGGTTGAGGGATATGTAAGGGACCATTGGTTGTCAAAAGAGGCTCTGTAGAACTGGAAGAAGGGGACTCGGGGGCAGACTGAGCGGGAGTCTTGGGGTACTGGCGAGACCGAGTTTGAAGGTAAAGGTCGATGGTTGGGGAAGGATCAGATTTCATCATAAGTATCTGGTAATCGGAGGAACCAGAAAGGGAAGGTGGAGTGGCGACCTGGCTGCAGGATCTACAGCGCCCACGGCAGATAGTAGAGCCTTCTTTTGGGAAGGGCACGACTGGAGGAGTTCCAGTGTGGAAATGGCAGCAGGAGATTGCGCCAAATCATCTACTATGCTATACGAATGAGTAGCTCGACCGGAAGCAGCGTTTCGACGTAAGGGTCCCTTAGGAATCTTGGTATGAACCTCAACTTTGGGTTGAGGGATATGTAAGGGGCCACTGGATGTCGAAAGAGGCTCTGTAGAACCTAAAGAAGGAGGCTCGGGGGCAGACTGAGCAGGAGGCTTGGGGTACTGGCGAGACCGAGTTTGAAGGTGAAGGTTGACGGTTGGGGAGGGATCAGAGGTCATCATGAGGATCTGGTAATCGGAGGAACCAGAAATGGAGGGTGGAGTGGAGACCCGCCCGTCAGGTGGTTGGGTAGCCACGAATCCTTGCTGAGGGAAAGGATCAGTAAACACAGCTGGTTGAGTAGTGGCCACATTAGGGGGAGCGTGAGGGGAGGCATGTTGTCCGCGCAATGTGGCTTGAGACTCCCACATCTGCCGCATCTGTGGTAAAAGGGGACAATCATGGGTGTAATGACCATAAACACCGCAACACGAACAAGGCTTGTTGGTACGAAGAGGCCTGTCCAGCTTGGGCTGAGTGCCCTGTTGCTGGTTAGCAGTGTTAGGGTCAAAACCTTGAGGATTGGGTCCACAAGTACCAGGGGTAGATTGATTTGGATTGCCTCTCCGCCTTCGTTGAGAAGAAGGGGGATTAGTCGCACCCTGCTGTGCAAATACTTGCCTTGAAGGGGGCTGTAGGTGCTGCTGCTGGGGTTGAGGAGGCAAGGGAGGTGGAAGCGCATATGCTGGAGGAGCTGGCACACCAGGCTGCGGGTAAGGATAATGGTTAGGTTGGGCAACATTGAGGTAAGCAGGAGGTTGGGCAAAAGGAGGAGGCATGCCATATCCTGGGTACATGCTACTGGGAGGGGGAAGAGTTCTAGAGGTGCTGGAGCCTCCGTGAGGGAGACCGTAACCCATAGTAGGTTGAGCATACGAATGGGAAAGGGCTCCAATGATACCGTCGGCGGAATGAGATGCACCCAGGGCATTAGCGCCACTGAGCCTGGGGAGGTCAGGAAGGACAGTATAAACATAACCAGACTGGGCGTAGATCAGGTCATATTTCAAGGCTATTTGGAGGGCGGCTTCTTCGGTTTGAGGGAAATGGGAGGCGACATCTTTGCCGATGGGAGCTAGGAGAGAGCGAAGGAACCAGTCCATATAGATCTGATCTTCGAAGGGGGGAGCTCGACATAAGCTGCGTCTACGTCGCCATTCCTGAACATGGGTGGAAAGGCGGGTCGAAGATGTTTGCTTAAAGGAAGTCAAGAGCTCCGTGCCGGTATCGTATCGGAGAGGGAGCTGGAAGTAAGATAAAAAGGCTTGGGCAATGGTCGCAAAGGTGGTATGGGAAGAGGTGGCTTGGTCGACATACCATTTAGAAGCTTCACCGGTAAGCGTGCGTTGGAACAACCGAAGACGGATGGAATCGTCGGTAATGGAATTGGAGGAACACCACATGTGGAAAGATCGAACATGGTTGGTTGGATCTTCTCCAGCAAGGCCTTCGAACTTAGGGATGTCGGAGGGGAGCTTGGTTGGCATAGCAGGCCAACCAACATCGTGGCGGATAGGGTCATTGATCAACTGATTGAAATCGGGGAGGCTGAGGCATGCAATGTACGGCAGCAAGGGTATGGCCGAGGTAGTTCTTATGGCGGTTCCGCTAGTAGTGGTTCCGGCATTAGGTCCTGGAGCACCGCTAACGTTAGGCCCTGGACCAGACATAGTGAAGGTGACAGGGGGAGAACCAGGAGGAGAAGGAGAACCCAATGAATCAGAAGAGGAGTCGGAGTGTGGACTCGGAGGAGGACTGGCTCGACGACGGTGGGACGGAGCAGGTCGATCGACCGGAAACTGAGGGTGAAGGCCAAGAAGTCTCCGGGAAAGGCGCCTTGGGGGCGTAATGATGACGGGAAGAAGGAAACCGACAAGGGAAAAAAGGGACAGAATCAAGTGAGGTCAAGGGCAGAAAATGTGCAGTGACAATTGATTTTAGAGTCTTTTCCAGGCGGTGTTAACCAGGCGCTTCTTCACTTAGGGTCAGTGTGTGGTGTGCATTAATTTTAATTTTTAAAACCCTTTTCGTTTTGAGAGCAAGAAAAAAGTGTGTTGCGTAACTGAAAATAAATCTGCAGAGAACAGTATATAATGTTGAAAGAACAGAAAATTAACAGCTACTATTGCATCTATCTAACCCAAGAAGGCGGGTCCCTCAAAACTAGTCTAAAAAAAAAGGGGGAAAAATCTAGTCAAAACACACTGAAAAGAGGCCAATAGATCTAAGGTCGGGAGGGACAGGGATCTAAAGGATAAAGCTGCTGGAAAGAGGTGAAAATCACAGCCAAGAAATAGAGGCAAGGTGGCTGGAAAAAGGGAGGAAATCAGCAAAAAGCGGAAAGGACAGGGAGGAGGTCCTAAAGAGAGGTCCAAACAAAACGACAAGAGGTAATTTGAAAGGAAGAAAGGCTGATTTAAAGGGATCTGAGGAGGAGGTTTCAGATCTAAAAAAGGGAAGGCTGAAACTCTGAAAAACAGACGACTGAAACAGCTAAAACTCTTCCACAAAAAGTGGAGGGTACTGAAGCCCTAGGGGGCTAGGTTCCCACTTAGATGAGTAAAAACAGATCAGAACTAGGTCAAAGCGGGCTGAGACAGAGGCTGGAAAACCCTGACAGAAGCTTTAGCAAAACCCATAAAATTTGCAGAAAACCACTGAAAAATTGGCAGGTCAGAGGTTTTGACCTATTTTCAGTGCAGGTCATAGAAAAGAGGCTGAAAAGTGCGACCTGGAGGTCCAGGTCGCAGTTTTTGGGCTAAAAAGTGTGACCTCCCATTTCGGTTGTCTCAGCGGCAGATTTTCGGAAAAGTTGCCGTCTCAGTTGCGGCTGATGTCGCTTACCTGCGCAATAGGGCCAGAAACACACGGAAGTTAAAAATTTTAATGTTTTAGGGTTTTATGTGAGAAAAAAAACATAAAAATAGGAAAAATAAACAGCTGAAAAGAAACCCTAGGGTCTGAAGTAGCTGGATATGCAGGAATATGAAAAACGACAGCGGTCGTAAATTAAAACTCGTGTGGAGTCGCCATTTGTTAGTATGAATCCTTTGTCGAAGTGTACGAAAAAGGACCACTTTAGCTACGCATAACTAATAGCCCTAACAACAAAAGTGGCTGCCAATATCTTCAGATCTGCGGTTAGTTGAACAAGAAAAGAGCTGCAAAAAACCAGATCTATGCATGGAAAGACATTAAGCGGTAAAAACAAGGGTTTGCTCCATATACCAATAGACAAGACAAGAACAATTTTTGAAAGAAGTTTTGTATTAATCGGGCACCTGGGAGGAAAACAAGAAGGCGTATCCAATTCTCCTCAGTGGGATGGGTTCTTGGAAGTCCTCAGCACTTCAGATCTAAGCTTTCTCTCTCTTGGTGTAGAAAACCCAATGCAAAGAAAAGAGCTCAATGGGAGCTCACACAGCAAATGATGGAAAAATGGGACCAAGTGTATAGATCCAGAGTGATCTAATAGGCAACAAAAGGTGAAGAATGGTAGGGAAAAACCCTCCTATTTATAACAAAATATTGGGTCATTCTAGATCTTGGTGCATGGGTTAACCAGATCTAGATCCACTTTTTATGGAATATTTTATTATATTTGTTGGAGGAAAAAGGTATTTGACTTGGGTCAAATCCCTTAATTTGTCAAAAATAAATAAATAAATGATTTATTTATCTTTTTAAGGAAGCGGTTAGAAGATAATCAAATAAGTAATGATTTATTTAATTATTTAAGGAAGTGGTTGAAAGATAATTAAATAAATAATGATTTATTTAATTATTTGTGGGTGATTTGGTCATATTTAACAAGGAATATTATCTAAATAAGATTTAAATAATTATTCCTAGAAAATAATAAGATAAATAAAGGTTTATCTAATTAATTTCTTTATTTTTGGGTTAAACATCACTGGGAATAATAATTAAATTATGGTTTAATTAATTATTCCATGAGGAAAATCAAACAAATATAGGTTTTTTTAATATTTCCTTTTGGGGTTTCCTATTTAGACCATAAATAACCTAATAAATGTGGTTTATTAAGTTATTTAACATAGTGAAGGCAATTTTACTTAGGGTAAAATTGGTCTTACATGGTGTACTTGGGTCCATCTAATGATAATAGGTTGGAGAGGGTTGGAGTTTTGCATTGTTGCCTCTGCAGTATTCCTTTCTCTGTGTCAGTTTCTGAAGGTCTTGGTCCCATTCAGATTAATATTCCTTGTTTTTTAGGAAATAGCATGAGAGCTTTTTATTGATAGCTTTCTCTGTTATACCATATGCTCCTTGCTAATATAAGATGTCCTAAGCACTGGTATTTCACAACTCAAGGCTATCTCTAGGAATGAAAACACTGTCCACCAACAACATGATTAGGTTTTTCTTAATGGCTTACAATGACTAATGAAGTAATACACCTACTGGAGGCCAGTGGAGTCACTAGGTGGAAAATTTTTAGCTTTTGTAAAGGTAAAATGTTTTATGGTTCCACCACCATGTTTATTATGAAGCCAAACTGAAATATTTTTGGTTTTTTCTGAGTTTCTATGGTTTTTTGAAAGACTAATGAGTTTATAAGAGCTTGCTAGGCAACTATGAACTCAGTGGTCCCACCGTGATCGCCATTATGTTGGTGTCTCGTGTTTTGATAGTTTGGCAAATCAAAAGACAAGGCAACATCAGAACCAATCTTTAGAGTCCCAGGAACTAGTCCTCCTGTTCTCAGAGAGGGATCTCTCGAATGTTTGTTTGCAAAGTTTTATCTTGTGTGCTTATAATATGAATTTTAGACTAGTTATTAAGTGCAGGTGTTTGTTTGTTTGTTTGGTTGGATTGATACAGCAGAACATGAAAGATCTAGGAAAGGTAGGTAGAAAGAGGAAGTAGTAGCTTCATTGGGCAATGGAGTCAAAAAGAGGTCATAACATACTCATCAATGGATATGGGATATCAGAGGGAAAATCTAACTTGGCCACAGGATCCTTTGGTTTTGGAATGAGATGGACATCAATGATTTGGAAAGAGAAGTTTAATTCTCAATGAAGGGAACTTGAAAACATAACTTGAACAATAAAGAAATATTTGATAGACAGGGCTAACCATAAATTCTACAAACATTCTTTAAGAAAATAATGACTTCAAGACAGCTTTCAAAATTAAATCTAAGATTCAGGGAACACCCTATTTCCTCAAAGATTTTATTTCAAATGACTTAGAAAACATAAAATATTCACTGATAATTGCAGTCATAGAAGAGGGAAAACCTAATACATCTATGATTACAACTATAAAAGACCTTCAAAACAACTATTCAAGCAATGACAAAAGGCAATATCAAAACAGACGTCTTTGACTAACTTAAAACAATGGTACTACAAAGGGAGACTTCAATAAGAGCTTTCAAGTGATAGCAGACAAGCAGGGAGAACCATAAATCATGCTGAAACCAACTATTTGAGCTATTATAGAAATAAAAAAGCATGAGGAATAAAGAGAGAGATTGAAGACTCTAAAATACCTCAGCAGAAGAAAACATAAAATAGTGAAGGATGAACAGGTCTAAGGTGCTTCCAGGAGTCATTTCTTAGCCTAAAACTTTTGACCTACTATAGTAAGAAATAATGGAACATAATGAAAATAGGGGAAAACAATAAATAGTTCAGAATACTTCACCAACAGCCAAGCTCATGGATCCAATGATAGAGCCTTCTCAGTAACAAGCATGCAACAACATCATCAAGGCTTCCAAGACTTCAATATCATCTTCAACTTCAACAGACTATGTATTATTTCAGAGAGTTTCAGTATTACAAATAGTGATCAACCAAAAACCAACCAACAAATTCTCATCTTCTACAGAAGTATTTATAGAAGAAAGAGGAGGTGAGATCTGATAAAAATATCTCTCAGGACAATTAATACAGATTAATGACTTCTTAGCCTTTGAGGGGCTCGATGAAGAAGTTTATAGGTGTTTCACTCTATTAATTGATATACATTAAATATTTTAAGCTCGATGGAGTTTTGTTGACTTTTAAGGCTCTGTGTCATGAATGAGTAATTCTGCAGATATTTTTTGCATTAAGTTCCTTTGGCAGAATTAATTCTTTCGCTGTGTTGAGGAAAATATATGATTTTGCTGAATAATTTTAGCCTCTTTTTGAATGCTTTTAAGGCACAGGTGGAATTGTGGTAGCTGGGAGGAATCAATCTACCTCAGATGTGGCGGTGAAGGCTTTCCTCTCTGATAACACTTATGATGTTCCTTTAACTGTGTTTTAATTCTGGGGATTAGGCTTTTGAAAATCATTCTTAGCCGTAATCCCCAAATTATCTTCAATCCTTCTATTCTGTTGTGTTTTGTCTTCGACACGAATCATCTTTTAAATGTGATTTAAAATCGCAGTGCCTTGTTGATGTGCAGGTCGTGCAGGGTTCTCAAGGCATCAATGCCCATGAAGCATCGGTGAAATGTGGATCTTGAACCCTGTAAACGATTTCCATTTATGAATTGAAGGCACGAGAATCGTCATTCCTGGCCTTCGGCCTTTCTTTCAACATAACGGATAAACCTTTAAACACCTGCAAAATACGAAAATATTTATAAAATCCTGCATTTTTTGGGAAGAAAATGCTCAGAGGGTGTGGGGAGGAGCATGGCCGTTGGATGGCATCATCCAACGGTGGAGATCAGCTAAGAGAAGGTTAGAAGGAGAGCAGAGGGAATAATAAGACGGGACCATCGAACGCGCAATGATCAACGGTGGTGATTGGTTTTGAAAAACCTTTGGTGGAAGGTGGAGGGTGATGAAATAATATGGGTATGATCTGGGACCGTCCGATCTGGACACGTGGATGGTCCAGATCCAATCGGAGGATCGCAATCGGCGGGGAAGGAGGGAGGGTGTAACAAAAATATCTGATGCGATTGCACGAACGGGGAGGGCGACGCAATTGAGCGATGACCGTTGATCTGAGGATCAGATCAACGGTGGGGAATGAATCGGAGGGATGGCCGATCGAGGGGGGGTGAAACAAACGTGCATGTTGAAACTTGTGATGCGATGTTGTGCGGGTTGTTTGATCGGCTTACGATCAACGACGGGGATTGATTTTTTAAAGTGAACCAGTGGAAACCCTTCATGATATATGAAAACCCAAAGTTTCAATATAATACAAATTTTTAATACTTTCGGGGGTGAGATATATATTTATGGTATGGTCTAGCGCCCGATTGCAGGGCCTTGGTTGTATGGAATGTAGTATGCCTGGGGCATTATATAACAAAGGGCCAATCGCAGTCGGTGCCTCAGGCTTGGGCTTTTCAATATAACCATTTGAAACTTGCGATTAGCGCCTCCAGACTCTTATCACTTAGTCCTGGGTGAAGGTTATATGGAATGAAAAGCGGAGGGGGCAGAGTTATAATAAAGGGACTCAATCGTATCAGAACTTTTGATGTGGTATTTCGATCAACCCATTGTGGATTAATTCCGACGCGATAATTGCCTAATGGGCATAGCGCCTGGTTTGTAGGGCATGGGAATGTAGGGGAAGTGGTTTAAGACTTAGCCCAAGGGAGCTTAAATCCTTAGTAATAAAAACTTGTTTTTTATGAATTTTTCAGAGTTTTTAATGGATTTGGGGGTTTCAGAATAGTTTAAAAAATGAATTTTAAACCATGGAAAATTATTTTCATGAATGGAAGAATATGAATCATGAAAATAGAGGATTTTATGGAGAAAAAGGGGAGAAAAATGAAGGTTAGTTCTGAGTGGAGGAAGGGAAAAAATGATGATTTTTGCAGCATTTTCTTCTCATGAAATCAACAGAATTTCTGAGTATAAAACGGAAAAAGAAATGAATATTTGGACAGAGGCATGAGGCCTTCAAGAGTCTTCAGAAGACCACTTTTTAGCAATAAAATTTGTTCCTTGAAGGCTCCAAAAAGTTTTAGCCACCTTTTGCTATAACAAATTTTTAAGGTGGCTAACAAATACATCAGAAAATTCAGTCAACAAGTCCAAGTATTTTTTCTTCATTTATAGACTCAAAGTATTGGAAACATTTATCATATTTGGGTTATATGTTGTACCTATATTTCATTCTTCCACTCCATCTCTAGTAGGCACCAATTTTGGCCTCTTGGCCACATCATTATGATCAAAACGTTCTTCTAAAGGTACTATCCCTCTTGGAATAACATTGTCTTTAAGTTGAAACACTTTCAACTATGTCCCCTGCTTATCCAACTCCTCTTTCAACCGATTAATAAAACTCTCTTTGTCAACATCTTCCCATCTGTAGTCCTTTTCCAATCTCATTTTACCAAATTTCTCCTTCATCAACAACAATTTTTCTAACTTCTTGTCATTTTTGAAGACTTTTCAATGCTTCATGTTATCCGGGAAAACATGTCTATTTCTCGCTTCTACCTTGTATTTTCATCAAACAATGTTGGAAATCTCAAAATTAGAGGCCATGGTGGCCAATGCATCTGCAACAACATTCTCTTTTCTAGGAACAACTAAAAAATTACACTTAGAAAAAATATGCAAGTTATCTAGGATAGTGTTTTGATAATCACGCATCTAGGGATGTTCTATCTGGTACTCACCTTTGAATTTCTTGACAACTAGCTCTGAATCCCCATATGAAGCTATCCTTATAGCTACTAATTTCTTCAAAAATCACAAACCCAAAATGATTGCTTCATACTCCGCCACATTATTTGTACAATCAAAAACTAATTTGTACGAACAAAGCTTGGTCTTACCAAATTTCAGGTTGACTATCCATACACCTGCACCAGCCCTTTCTCTGCTTTTTGCCCTGTCAAAAGGCATAGTCCAAACACGTTTCTTTTCCTCATCCTTTTCATTTATTCCAACCTTGAAACTTGCAAATTTTTTATGGACTATTTGGCTGTCCTATTCTTCAATTTGTTTGCTTCTCTGTTTTACAATTTCCTCCTCTTTTATTTCTAAATTTACCTCTTTTGCATTAGGACAACCAAAATTAAATAATAATAAAAAATAATATAAATCTTAATGAACAACATATACCAGATGATTTGTAGGCTTCTCTTTGCTGCTGATAATATATTGCAAGAGTGGTTCTCTCTAAAACCTCCTTGTCTGACCACTGAAAACTGAGACAATGATGTAGGACATATCAGTTTGCATTGCACGATGTAGCTTTACCATCCATGATCTAGAAAGAAACATGAAAAACTTGGGAGGTATGGCCACTACAACGTTGTCCATCACCATACATTTGGAAGAAATTTAAGTCAAGGACATTATTCGATCCTTGATCAATCCCAAACACTTAACCTTGTTGGAATAAAATGAGCACAAGACATTATAAGGTCTGGTGATGTCAAGCCTCAGTCTCTACATAATCACCTTCAGCATCAAATTTTGAGAGGCCTCGGAATCCAACATAACATTATGTAATATTTAATCATGCACATTCAAAATGACATAAAAAGGAGGCACATCCTTGTCCTATCCTTTATCATCAATATTTGGCCCAAAAATGATAGTTGGATGATCATCAACTATGTTAACTATGTCAGAATTTTTTTCAACTCTCAATGCCTTTAAAATTTGAGTTCTATATTGATCATTTTTTAAATAATTATCTATAGGAATGTGTTGTGTTTGGTTATAAACAACCCCTTTATTTTTGTAATAATACTAAATAAAATGGGGGACCCTAGTTAAAAATCCAAAAAACAATTAGGATTTGTTTGCTCAGAAAACAAAAAACTTTCTATCATAAACCTATAAAAATCCCTTTTGAAAGAATATTGCGAAAATCTTTAAGTTTATGATAGATTTTAATAAACTGCCTTTCGAACAAAATAACGATCCATAAATAATATATACCTTTGATAAAACGCATTATCGCATCACATAGCGCAGAAAATCAGAATTGGTTAATGAATATCTGCTCTTTTCAAACATGTGCTTTTGCGATATGTCATAGATTTTTATGAGAGCACAAGGCTTATCGCGCTAATTCCCGTTTTTTGCGCTATTTTTTTATGACTGTGATGACTTCATATTGCGATATTGCGACATTGCGATATTGCGATATTGCGCGGCAAATCGCAGATCGCAATGTCGCAGATTCATGAAGGCGCGCTATCCCAAGGCAATCTGTCCATATGTCAAATCCGTTATGCGCTTTAATGATTATATTAAATGATTGGATTGATTATTAATGTGAAATGAGATTGTGTTTAGAGTGAAAGTCGTTTCGCAATTAAAATATTATATTTCATCCGCGTTCATATTCAAAACAGTCTCATCACCTTTCTAATATCATTACTCTCATTTATTCGTAAAACGCAGGCACGAAGGAGCGAATTACTATACAAAGCTTCCGGTATACACTATGGGTAAGAAGGAGAAGAGCTCAAATTCTGAGAACAAATAAATGGCTTCGCTATACGCAGACACCGCCTATAACAAGGATGCCGGCATATCCACTTGGGAAGGAATGTACAATCTGTTAGAAGATGAAAACCCTGTGGTGATAAAAGTTGTAGCTACAGCAGGTTCCAAAGATTCGTCTGAAGCAAATCTTAGAGACTTGGCTTGCTCATTTCTGCATAGAATAGCAGCAAGGCCAAGGATTCTCCCATACACAGACATGGTGAGATGGGTCCTGGATCTTAATATTTTTGGACTTGGAGATTACATTTTTGTACTCCATTGTCTTATATATTTTTTGAAAAGGATCACATCTAGTGATTTTCATGCGGAATTATCTTTGAAGTGTTGCATTTCTGTACCTTGGAATTTGGTTTTGCATTATAATTACTGGATAGAGTATCAGAATGCATCTGAAATTCTTCATGATGAACAAGGTATTTCTATCTGTTCACTGTTGATCTCTTTTGTTTTATGATATTCGTTTTAAAATTGCTATCATTTATATGTATAGTTGCTTTAACAACACTTCCTTTTATATATCATTTCTGAGTATAATTGAAACGTTATTTTTCATAGTTACATGTAAATGGTAAACAATGATGAATGCAATATGTTTATATAACTCTGTTTAATTTCTTAAACAGAGTTATCTTTATTTGTTTCTGCACATTTCAATTTGATTAATAATACATTTTCATGGTTATTGTTGAATTGAAACAATCTTAAGTTGTATTCACATATAAATACCCGGGTTAATATTAGAATTTCTTTATCAGTATTTATCTTAGATTAGATAGTTTTATTTCAGTTAATTTAGTCCCATTTTCACCCATCCAATCCAATCCACTTAGTTACAAGGAAACTGGTCCTTTAAATCCAGTCGGAGCCACCATTCCAAACGGAAAAGGAGTTGTCTTAAGGTCCCGACCGGGTGGTTTTCCCCGATGTTTGAAGCAGAGATTTTCTAGGCTTCAACATTTTTGGCGCTAGAAGGAGGGCCTAAGCTATGAATGGCAAGTAAATCTTTATCCACAAACCATTCTGAGAGCAAAACACCCTCATTAACTTCTTCAATTTCTTCTGAAATTCAAAATCCCAGAGAAGAAATTACAGAAAATATTCAGACACCCACTACCAAAATCTCAAAACATTCAGACAATCAACATCCTGAGTCTCCCGAAGTTCAAGATTTAATTCATAAATTGAAAGGATTCTCATTATCTCTTGAAGAGTCTGAAATATATGAAGGTAGTGTAACTTCAAAATTTGTTTCTTCCAAACCTCTTACTAGGCTTCAAAGTGAAAAACTTGGTATTTCTCCCAAAGAATTCCCTTTACCTAGTAGAGTCAAGACAAGAAAAACCCAATCGGAATCAGCAAGTTCAACCTCTAATATCCAAATACCTGTTTCCGAAATTCCTTCTCAACAAAGTACAGTCGTTTCCATATCATCTCCACAAACATCCTCTCCTCAATCCTCATCAGTCTCAACATCATCCATTCCAACAACTTCTATTCAAACACCACCAGTTTCTACTATCCCTCCAATAGTCATCCCAATAATGGCACAGAGACCATGGTCTACCTCAGGAGCAGTCAACATGGCTGCACCTTTACACGATTTACCAGACAATCCTAGAAAATGGCTTCCAAAGTTTAGCCCAGATCTTAACATTCAAGCTGAAGAACATATCAATAACTTTATGCTGGCTATTAATTTGAATGGAGTCACACAGGAAGATGTTGTAGTTAGACTATTCCCCTATACTCTTCAAGGAACAACAGGATCATGGTATTTTTCATTACCATCAGGATCCATAACAAGTTGGGACATTTTTGCAGATCATTTTTTAACCAAATTTGGAGATGACCGATCAATTGCAACTTTACTCAATGATCTCTCAAATTTGAAAATAGAACCCAAAGAACCTATAAAAGAATTCAATGCTAGATTCAACAAACTCTTTAATAAAATTCCTACAGATTCACAGCCCAGCGAACATGGCAGAATTGAATGGTACATAACAGCCTTACCCTCAAACATAGCAATTTTCGTGGACAGAGCTGCAAAACCTACATTAGCTGAGAATATGAAAGAAGCTATTGCAGTGGAAAAACGTATCACTTCTCTGGAAAAGAAAAATGCTCTTGAAGAAAGGAAATCAAAGAAGGTCAGCTTCAGAGATGATTCAAAGAAAAAAGCCAAAGATCCATATGACATGGAAGGTTTACAGAAAGTGCTTAAAACTATGTCAAATGAAATGGTTGAAATCAAAAAACAAGTAGCTGAAACTTCTACCAAGAAACCATTCCGAAATTTCAGAAGGAACCAAGTTGAATCTAAACCTCCTAATACAATTTCAAATGCAGAATCAGAAGAAGAGGAAGAAGAAGAAGATAAATCTGTAGTATCAGATCAAGAAGACGAAAATGAAGAAATAGCTGAATTAAATGGAATGTGGGATTTTATTCTCCCTAATTCTGATAGTGAAGAAGTTATGCCTGTAATTACTAGGAGTAAATCTACAACAGAACCAGTGCAAGCAGTTCCTAAAAAGAAAATTGCAACTCCAAGTACCAAAGACAAACCCATTGTGAAGAAAACTTCTTCACTGCCTACTCAAAATCAGCCATCCTCTTCTAATCCTCTCACATCAACAGCAAAGACTTTGGTAGTGTCAGAACCCATGGAATACAACATTGTTGAGGACATGAAAAAGATCAAAGCTAACATTTCCTTACATGAACTCAGCAAACTAAAACATTAGCAAAAGTTGTTATTAAAAAGTATTAACGCTACACCAATTGCTCCTGTACCAAGCGGTGTAGTTGCAAAAGCAGCGAGAGGAACTGGTAAGCCACCAGATAAGGTAGATGCTACTGATACTGTGCTCATTGGGGAAAAGTCAAATTCTCAAACTCCTCCTTTTCTTTTGACTTATGATATGTACAATAAAAATCTGCACAATTGTTTGATTGATTCTGGAGCTTCCTCCAATATTATGCCTACTTCTGTCTGTGCTAAATTGAATATTGAACCACAGAAATCAGCAGTTCATATTGTTCAGTTGGATCGCTCTAAAGTTCAAGTGGTAGGTGAAATCAATTCAGTTACTATCAGATTAGCCTCAGATCCTAGAATTGTCCAAAGAATTGATATTTTGATTGCTGATATCCCCGAATTTTATGGATTAATCTTGAGTAGGGACTGGTCTGCGAAACTTAATGGTTATATCTCGACTGATTATTCACACATGTGGCTTCCCTACAAAGGGAAACCAAATCAAATCAAAATTGAACGAGAAAAACATATGACGCACACTGTCACTGAATTTGAACAGCCTAATGAACCTGTGGCATTCAAGAACAATATTCTTGGAGGTTATTCTGCTGAATCATTTCTTGGAAATTTCAAAGCTCCTCAATCCCCTTTTTCTGTAAATACTTCTGTTTCTCAGATAGAAAATTTTTCACATTCTGATTCTTCCCGAATTATAAATATTTCTGACGTAATTGTAGATAAGCCAATAGATAAATCTTTATTTTGGTCGTTATATTTCGATGGATCGAAGTATAGTGATGGAGCTTGAGCTGGATGTATCTTAATTGATCCAAATGGGGAGAAAACCATGCTGTCATGCAGGTTAGAATTTGAGTGTACTAACAATACCGCAGAATATGAAGCCTTGGTTCAAGGACTTTATAAAGCTATAGGGTTAGATGTTAAATACTTGAAAGTCTTCGGTGATTCCGAAATTGTCATAAAACAAGTTAGGAATACTATTCATTGCCTTTCAGGACATCTTAAACACTATCAAACCCTAGTACAAGATCTCACCACTCATTTTTTAGCATTTAATATTTCTCCTATTCCTAGAAATCAAAATACATCAGCTGACTTGTTAGCTAATGTTGCATCTAAACTCCTACCCACTGAAGACTGCAGTCCTGATAGGTTTTCTGTAGAATTAATTTTTCGTCCATCTGTCCCAGACAATGTCACAAATTGGAGAGTTTTCTATCATGATCAAGATATTTTAAATTTCATGACTTCAGAGAAATCATATGATGAGCAAATTATTGATGAAGATGATCATGATTTACAAATTGCTTCAAAAGGTAATGAAAACCCCATTCCAAAATCTGTTGTTAAATTAGAGGATTTATATGACATTAGAGACAGATTCAAGAAAGTTGTTAATTCGAAACTTCAAAGTTCCACTTTGCAGTTTGAATCAGTAAATCTTGGTTCTGATTCTAAACCTCAAAACATTAATTTAGGACTCAATTTAACACCAGAGGAAAGGAGTGCATTCATTAAACTGCTGAACAAGTATAAAAATGTGTTTTCTTGGAATTATGATGATCTAAAAACGTATGATACTTCAATTATCCAACACACAATTCCAATGTTTCCTGATGTTAAACCTGTTCAACAGAAGTTGAGAAAGATCCATCCAAATCTTGAGAGTCAAATCAAATCAGAACTCAATAAACTTTTGAAAGCCAAAATCATTTTTCCAGTCAGGCACTCTAATTGGGTTTCCAATATGGTACCTGTAAGAAAGAAGAATGGTGATATAAGAATCTGTATTGATTTCAGAAATTTAAACAAGGCATGTTTAAAAGATAATTTCCCATTGCCAACCATGGAACATATACTTCAAAAGGTAGCTGGTTCTGAACTTATGTCTTTTCTTGATGGATTTTCGGGCTATAATCAAGTTTTAGTTCACCCAGATGACAGATTGAAGACAACTTTCAGAACAAAATGGGGAACTTACGCTTATCAGAAAATGCCTTTTGGTCTAATAAATGCAGTAGCAACTTTTCAAAGAGCCATGGACATAGCATTCAAAGGTCTGATCAATAAATCAGTTGTTGTTTATCTAGATGACATAACAGTATTTTCAAAGAAGAGAGCCAATCATATACATGACTTAAAACAAATATTTGAAAGATGTAGAAGGTTTGGTATTTCCTTAAATCCGAAGAAATCTTTCTTTGCTTTAGATGAAGGAAAGCTCTTAGGATTTGTTGTGTTAAAAGATGGTATATATATTGATCCAGATAGAGTAAAAGAAATTTCTGATATTTCTTTGCCACATAACAAAAAATCCATGCAATCATTTATTGGACAGATCAATTTTGTTAAAAGATTCATTCCTGATTTTTCTTTAATTGTTTTACCTATGCAAAATATGATCAAGAAGAATTCAGTATTCAAATGGGGGCATGAAGAGAAAGAAGTCTTTAAGGCAATTAAACAAGCAATCATTAATGCACCAGCATTAAATACCCCGGATTTTTCTAAAGATTTTACTTTGTATACTCTGGCTACTGAAACATCCTATGCAGCCGTTTTAACACAATTCAACGATCAAGAAATCGAAGCACCAATTTCTTTCTTTAGCTCAAATCTGCAAGGAGCTGAGCTTAATTATTCCGATGTTGAAAAACAAGCCTTTGCTGTGTTTAAATCAATTAAACATTTCAGACCTTTTCTCTTGAAAACACATACAAAAATTATTGTCCCATTCTCTGTAGTGAGGCAATTATTAATTCAGAGAGAAGTAGGAGAGAAGAGAGCTAACTGGGTAACAACCTTGCAAGAATATGATATTGATATTAAACCAGCTAAGATTGTTAGAGGACAAGGTTTTTGCAGATTATTAGCAGGAGCTCATAACATACCAGAAAGTCAAGATTCAAATCAAGATATTCAAGTAAATCAGATAAGTGTTACAGATGCTGAATCTCAATACGCTGATCTCATTTATTACTTGAAAAATGGGTATGCTCCTTCTAACCTCAGTTATAAGAGAAAACGTGCTTTAAGGTTGAAAGCTGATAAGTACCAGATCATTGATAATGTGTTATTTAGAAAAAATTATGATTCAATTTTATTAAGATGTTTGGAAAAGACTGAAGCTGAAAAGGTTTTGCAGGAATTACATGATGGACCAGCAGGAGGTCATTTTGGAGGTGATACCACGGCTCACAAAATAATTCGCGCTGGTTATTACTGGCCTACCCTTTTTAAAGATACACATGATTATGTAAGGAAGTGCCAAATTTGTCAAACTGCAAGTGGAAGACAAAGGAAACCAACTTTTCCTTTGCAACCGGTAATTATTGAGAAACCATTTGAACAATGGGGGCTTGACATTATTGGTGAAATAGTACCTCATTCTTCCAAGCAACACAAGTACATCCTTACTGCAACTGATTACTTTACGAAATGGGTAGAGGCAATTCCGTTGAAGGTAGCCAATTCTGATGCAATTATTGATTTCATAGATCAATTCATCATAACCAAGTTTGGTGTACCTCAAGCTCTTGTTTTTGATAATGCATCTTACTTCTCTGGAAATAGTTTAATTGAATTTGCTGTCAAAAGAGGTTTTAAATTAAAATATTCAGCAAATTATTATCCACAAGGTAATGGTTTGGCTGAATCCACTAATAAAAACCTTATCAAAATCATTAAAAGGACTGTTGATCAAAATCAAAAGAATTGGCATAAATCTTTAATCTTTGTGTTATGGGCTGATCGTATCACTGAAAAAGCTTCAATAGGGACTTCTCCTTTCAATCTGGTTTATGGAAAAGAAGCTGTGATACCTTCAAATTTAACTCTTCCATCATTAGCCCTAGTACAGTTTATTGAAGAAAATCCTTCATCATCCATTCAATTGAGATATGATCAAATCCTTAAATTAGAAGAAGATAGGGATAAAGAAAAAATTACTCATGAAAAACATCAACGGCTTGTAAAATCTTCTTTTGATGCAAGTTCTACCGGCTCAAAAATTTTGTCAATTGGTGATCTCGTTTTGAAATGGGATAAAGCACACGAAGAAAAAGGTAAACATACCCAATTTCAGAAAATGTTGCTTGGACCATTTCAGATCATTGAGAAGATAGGCTCAAATACATTCATACTCCAAGATCTAGCAGGTAAGAGAGAGTCTCTTCCTGTAAATGGGCTTATCTTGAAGAAATTCTTTTCCTAAGGAGGTAACCCCTTCTTAAACTGTATATATTTCTTTCTGCAGATTTTGATTGTTTTTATTTTCGCAAATAAAGGTTGTTTATGAGTCTCTGATTGATTGTTTACTATTTAAGAAAATTTCTTCGGAAAAATATTATAAATATTTATTTCGTGTAAATAAGAATTTTTAAAAGTAATGATTACAGTTTTTGAATAGTTTAAAATAAGATGTTAAGACTTTGAAAAGATTATTTCAATCATTTACATGATCTTTTGAAAACTTAAGGGAAATGTAAATCATCATAAGTTTATCAAGCAGAGAAAGGTTATCTGTAAAAGTAAAGATTTTTTCAAAAGTTTTGGAACTCAAAAAAATCTGAAAATTGTCATCCATTCATTCTTAAGGATAAAACTATTTCACCCCATCCATTTAAGTTGTGGTTTTTTAGAATGTAATTCTAAGAAATTATACGAAAATTTTAAGAGATAAGAGGTCTCATTATGAGCCGACTTACTATGTTCATAAGGAATAATAAAACTGACATTACCAATACTGCATACCAAAACAGGGTAATGGCTTATAAATATAAGACAAGGGGTCTCATCACGAGCCATCTTGTTCAGTTTAATTATAACTGGTGAATGGCATTGTTATCAACTGGCCACCAAACCAGAACAATGGCTCTTAAAATAAAAATAAATAAAAGACAAAAAACATGAGATAATAGATCTTATGAATTTATCTTTTAAAAGGTCATAATTTTAGTTGGATGGGACAACGAATGGTTAATGGTTTAAAGGTAATCCTGTCGAGACTATAAACATTTGCTGGCAGCAGAGGCAATACCTAAGGCAATAGAGTATATTATAAAACCAAAACTTGGAGAGATCCACTTACTTCATTATTAACACCAATCAAAGCTTGAAATAACCCAAAATGCTTTTATTTTTCTTGAAGAATTAGAAAGAAATTATGAAATGATTTTTATTTCTCTTTCATAAGTTACATTTTATTTGAATTATCCTAAGATAGTTTTCATCATCTTTAAAAATCTTTACTTACTAAAGATAGAATGTTCATTTTATTTTTTCAGAGATAACTGTTTCTTCCAGTGAATCGCCAATTGTTGTGGCTAGCAACAACCCCCCTTTTTATTTTAGTAATAATACTAAATAAAATGGGGACCCTTAGTTAAAAATCCAAAAAAACAATTAGGATTTGTTTGCCTTAGAAAATAAAACTTTCTATCATAAACCTATAAAAATCCCTTTGAAAGAATATTGCGAAAATCTTAAGTTTATGATAGATTTTAATAAAACTGCTCTTTGAACAAGATAGCGCATCCATAAATAATATATACCTTTGATAAAACACATTGGTCGCAGATCGCATAGCGCAGAAAACAGAATTGGTTAATGAATATCTTTTGCGCTCTTTTCAAACATGCGCTTTTGCGATTTTGCGTTATGCGCTCTTTTCAAATATGCGATCATGCGATTTTGCGATATGCGCTTTGCGCTATTGCGCAATTCCCATTTTTGCGCTATTTTTTATGACTGTGATGATTTCATATTGCAATATTGCGATATTGCGCAACAAATCACAGATCGCAATATCGCAGATTCATGTAGGCGCGCTATCCCAAGGCAATCTTTCCATATGTCAAATCCGTTATGCGCTTTAATGATTATATTAAATGATTGGATTGATTATTAATGTGAAATGAGATTGTGTTTAGAGTGAAAGTCGTTTCACAATTAAAATATTATATTTCATCCGTGTTCATATTCAAAACAGTCTCATCACCTTTCTAATATCATTACTCTCATTTATTCGTAAAACGCAGGCACGAAGGAGCGAATTACTATACAAAGCTTCTGATATACACTATGGGTAAGAAGGAGAAGAGCTCAAATTCTGAGAACAAAGAAATGGCTTCGCTATACGCAGACACCGCCTGTAACAAGGATGCTGGCATATCCACTTGGGAAGGAATGTACAATCTGTTAGAAGATGAAAACCCTGTGGTGATAAAAGTTGTAGCTACAGCAGGTTCCAAGGATTCGTCTGAAGCAAATCTTAGAGATTTGGCTTGCTCATTTCTGCATAGAATAGCAGCAAGGCCAAGGATTCTCCCATACACAGACATGGTGAGATGGGTGAGAGGGGTCCTGGATCTTAATATTTTTGGACTTGGAGATTGAATTTCTGTACTCCATTGTCTTATATTTTTTGAAAAGGATCACATCTGGTGATTTTCATGCGGAATTATCTTTGAAGTGTTGTATTTATGTACCTTGGAATTTGGTTTTGCATTGTAATTACTGGATAGAGTATCAGAATGCATCTGAAATTCTTCATGATGAACAAGGTATTTCTATCTGTTCACTGTTGATCTCTTTTGTTTTATGATATTCGTTTTAAAATTGCTATCATTTATATGTATATTTGCTTTAACAACGCTTCCTTTTATATATCATTTCTGAGTATAATTGAAACGTTATTTTTCATAGTTACATGTAAATGGTAAACAATGATGAATGCAATATGTTTATATAACTCTGTTTAATTTCTTAAACAGAGTTATCTTTATTTGTTTCTGCACATTTCAATTTGATTAATAATACATTTTCATGGTTATTATTGAATTGAAACAATCTTAAGTTGTATTCACATATAGCTACCCGGGTTAGTATTAGAGTTTCTTTATCAGTATTTAGCTTAAATTAGATAGTTTTATTTCAGTTAGTTTAGTCCCATTTCCACCCATCCAATCCAATCCATTTAGTTACAAGTGAAACTGTCCTTTTAAACTGGCCGAGCCACTATTCCAAAAACGGAAAAGGAGATGTCTTGGCATGTCCCACGGTGGTTTTCCCCGATGTTTGGCCACTAGATTTTCAAGGCTTCAATGTATCGAGGATCTTCAACTTAGCAAGTTTAGCCTTAAGATTAAAGGGATTTGATATCTTTTTTTCCTATTTATTAGTAGCATCCTTTCTTTCTGCAATTTCTTTGGGAGGATCCTCTTTCTTCTGCAGAATGGTGATAGGAAGCTATCTCTTTTGACAACTAGTACTAGTAACATCTTTGTTCACATTACGAGTTACCACATATTTCTTGGTTGCACTACTAGTTGTTACTTCCTTATTTGCTGTATTGTTTCCCACATTTATGTTTCTTAAATTGTACTACCTCTAAACTTACATGATGGAATTTTGATATCCCCTCCTATACTCCTCAGAATCGACCATTAAAATATCATTTTGATATTGGGAAAGCAACAATTCCTCATATTCTATTACAAAATTCTCCAATTGTTCTTGTTCTTTATCTTCTTTGGTCAAATATATAGTCAGTTGCCCATGACCAAAAAGAATAATCTGATATTTTGGTTATTTCTTGTCCTCCTCATCATGTTCTTGGGCATAATTTTGCTTAAAAGGTGGTCTCGCTTGATGTTGTGACTGCTCCAGAACCTTCTGCTCCCTTGGCTTGTTTGGTACTTGTGGCTGCCTCTAGAAATTTGGGTTTCTAATTTGTGGACCAATTTGAGGTTCTCTAACAACAATTCGATATTTTAAAGACATATTTTCCATAATTTTCTTGATTGTTTTGACCGATGTATCTAGATTTATATTTGAAGAAGTAGTGGACTCTTCTTTTATGGTGAATCTTCTATCCATATTAATTTTGGATTTATTTTCCAACAAATTCGCCTCCACACTGATTGTATTTCATTGCATGTCTTTGAGTGTTGTTGGATTTCGTTCCTAAGTTGATAGGCCATCTCAGGGTCAAATCCATCGAGATTGTTATCACTAAATTGATCTTGATAGGCTGCTCATCAATCAACTCAATGTAACTCTTTCAAACCACTTATAACTGAAGATTAGCCTCTTCAGTTTGAGAGGGCTCTCTCAAAGGGGATTTATGATTTTCAATATAAATAATACTATATGGCTAGCTCTATGAATTGTGACTTGGTTTTATATGTTTGCAGGTTGAAAAATGAATGCTTGCTACCATTGGGCTATGGAGTCAACATCAGTGCACTTACTGATAGTAATTCTTCACATGGAAGCTGAGGCAAATAGAGGTTTTTAATAAAGATGATTCATACACACAACATAAGGAAAACAATGTAATCTCACCCCTAAAGGAAGTCAGAGCATGGCAACATGAATTCTGAGTAATCAGAGATAACATTCACTGCAAGTGATTAGACACAAAGATACAGAGAAACAATACATTAAACACCTCATAAGAATCTCATATTTGGAAGTAGAGTGTCACTGTATATTACTGATAACGAAAAAATATACAAATAGCGATTTGGGGCAATATTCTCCAATCCTTTTCTCTTTGATGTTCAGTCTATAAATAGACATTATTTTACAATGCAAATGATATGCCCAGCTAGCTAGATCTTGGAATTATAACTCTGACACCTATCATAACTAAAACTACTTACTTGGAACAGAAAAAAGGCCAGCTATCCTTTAAGAAGTCATACTCCTAATAGGATTGTACCTCCTATTTATTACATTAGGTTTTTCTAACAGTAAAAAAAGTTACATAATAGAGATCACATGTTCGAGAGACAATTCACCATCACTTGACATATTTAAAATGCCCCTAGATTTTAGGAAACACTGTCCTTCTTTTTAGGAGTGGATAACATTCACTTTAATCATTAATCTGACTATTGAGCTGGATGTGTGACACTCTTTTTGAGTAATGAGTCTCTGCTGAGATGGCCTACTATTAGACTAGACATCTGTAGATGGTTGGTGTGGTGTTAGAACCCTTGAAAATCTTCAAAAAACCCTTCGCTACGAAACAGGGCAATTTAGGCAGTTTCGTAGCGTATGAAATCTTGCCCTTTCACCTATCTCCTTGCCACATTTGCCGGTCAAAATGTTTTACTATGCCAAAACATATTGAAAACCACCAATTTCCCTTCTTAATCCTTGACAAAACTAAATTCCAAAGAAAAATTGCATCTTCAGAATTTTTGTAGTATTTTTCTAGCTTCAAGAATGAAGCACACTACAAAACTTCCTAAAAAACCAGAATTTGTTGATTCTGAGACTGTCTTAAAAAAATGATATCTTGAGGAAAAATTTAGAGTCTTTGCAAGCCATGAACCTCATCAAACATATTTCAGCTCAATTTTTCACTCTTTAGGAGTTTCTTCTTCATTTACAATTAATTGGCTTATGGGTTCTTCAAACACTCTCGTCCTCATCCCTCTCTTCTCTAGCTCAACTTGATTCAAGTCTAGCTACTCCTGAAGGTCTTACACTTCATCTGTTAATGCTATGTTCTTAGATTTTAAGTGTAAGTTCATCTTCCTAAGATGTTTGACCTCCCCTCTTAATGGTTGATTCCATTTCAGCAACATTTCTGTATTGTCCAAAGATTTTGAAACACTTCAGCCTTTCTTATCCCATATTTTCCTCGTCTGTTTAAATTGAACCTTCTCAATTCTGTGCTTCTTTGCCTCTAGCTTCAAATATAATATCTCTTTACTTGATTCCTTTAGCTTTTCTTTGAGGGATTTTATTTATGTCTTTTCAACTATTTTCTCTTTTCCTCTGTCTGCCTGATAACCACTTCTTCCTTAATTGATGGAGACAAATATATACTACTTATTGGTTTCACAGCTTCACTGATTTTATCTGCCTTTTTTCTCTCCATGGCCTTCTTTGCATGTCTAGTCATTGGCTTCCTTGGCTGAAATATAAAACCATAATCATCACCTACAAAATATAACTTCTTAGCAGTCTTACCTTTCTTCATTTTTCTTCCACCATCTTCAATGTCTTCAGCTTGCACTTTTGGTGACTCTTCAATGTCAATTGCATGAGGGATATCCTCCAGATTTCCCTTATCCAATGTCTAAATTCTAGTGATCCTCTTGCTGATTTTTTTGCTAACTTTATGTTTCTGTTTTGCAGGTGTTGTTTGAGGGTTGTCAGTCTCTTGCAGAGGTTCTGCTCCTATGTCCATTTTTTCTGCAGGGGATGCTCTTTTTTCTTCTTCAACTTCTTCTGCCATAGCTGGTGATGTAGTAGTTCTAGGTTTTGAGGTTTTCTTTGGAGTGACCACATCAATTTCATAACCACTCATAAACAAGAAATAAATCCAATCTCTATCTAACCTTCTCAATTCTTCCAACACTAATATCTTTATTAGACCGTGATGAAAAAGAGATGTCTCACTTTCTTTGGTCTTGATTTGAACCTTATTTGACATTTTCCCTAAACTTCTATATAAATAGAAAGGTAAGTCAAGTGATCTCTTACCTACAAAATGCAGAAGAAGTTTGAGATTGTATGAGTAGACCATATGAAATCTTCCTTCACAAGTGAAATATTTTTGAATGACCATCAATAGTTTTACATAATTCTCCTTCATGGAAATCCTAAGGATAGCATTTTTCAAATCAACTTCACTATGTTATTTCTTGAGAAACTCCTTGCAATCCTTCATTGTGAATTTGGTACCTTTAAACTACTCTTCACCACCTTGAGGGATTCCCGTAGCTAATTATATGCTCTCTGGTGTTACTGTGAGATTCATAATACCAACCTTTGATACTGTTCCTGTGAAGTTGATGGAAAAATCCTTTGAAACTTGTGTGTGAAAACCCTACAACCTCTAGCAAAATTGCAAGCAGCCAGTCCTCCTGAAAACATGCATAGCAGTTGGGTCTTCATTGAGTAATTTCAAATCCATGGGTTCATGCCTGTGACAATGGCCACCCTTATTCGTTTTGTTTCTTGTAGCCATGGATACTTTATAGTCTTTACTGCCTTGCTTGCTGATGACACTTGCATACTTCGAATTTGACAGCAACCTGCTTGAATTGATGAAGCAACTCTCCAGGGATCGACTTCCATGAAAGGGTAAACCATAATATGACAAAAAGCTACTTGGGGTGAGGTTTAAAATTTTAACTGACAGCTCAGGTTTCAATCATAACACATGTAAACAAAAAGGATCATGATGACATCAAACACGACTGTGTAACTTGAATTTTACCATAATGACCTTGAATGACCTCCAACTTTACTTCTCTAATAAAAAACTGACACCTCATACAACTTTGACAACCCTAATTAAAAAACAGGATTTTGTAGTGAAAATAGTTAGGCTTCTTACAGATTCGCTATGAAAATATTAGGCAGTTTCGTAGTGAAATCTGCATATTTCTTGTGTAAATCGCTACAAAATTTTGAAAAACTGAGGTGCAATTTTTTGTTTAAATGTGTGGGAAATGAAAAATAACATGATATGAGATTGATTTTACTGAAACTGAATGAATGGAGGTGAACATAAAACTTAGTATAGGATAAAAAATGAAAAAATTTTCATATATAACATTGAAATGGCTTAGGAAAACCTTATCCATTTGGTGAATGACCTGCATAACCTTATCAAGAAAAGTATCACAACTTGATGAGTGATAACAGAGATAATGGAGCAAAGAAAGCTTAGGAGGAGGCTTTATGTCTGCAGGGATGGAATTATACACTTTTTTAAAACTCATAGAGAAATCATAGACATATTCATCTAACTTCCTTTTCAAATTATCATACTCAACAAGGATTTGCAAGTGATTCGTCTTCTCGCCCCATCTATCCAGAAAGTTATCCTCAAACTCTTGATAGTTGGAAAAAGAAGCAGGATGAGGACTCCTAAAAAAGGGACAATGCATTGCATATGCACCTAGGCTTCAATTTAGGTGCTCCACAATGTAGTTTTCGATGCTCAAGGGTGCGTTGCCCTCTTTGGAAAAATAATTTTCCCTAAGGGGCCCAAATCCCTAGAAATTTGCAAGGAAATGAAATGAATTAACTACTAAAAGAAAGAGGAGGTTGATGTCACCAACCTAGATCAAACAATGATGAAAACCATCCACATAATCAATCACAATCAACGCCTGAAGTTCAGGGGCAAAAGCAGGTTCAGAGCTCCAAAATGAAAATGGTAATTTTCAAATGGTAAAAATGAATGGTAAATCTCTTTTAATTAGTCATTTGATTATTTTCAATTATATTTATTGTTGTGACTATGGTTTTATTCATTTTTATCATGAAACATGTATTTTTAATCCATTTGATGTTGCTCTGAATAGGTTTTACAATTGATGAGCATATTAGTTGTGCAGATTTAATTTAAGAATGATTTGACCACAAAGCATACTTTTATCCTTATTTTTCGAGCTTCGATAAAAATGAAAAAGGACTTGATGCGCACTTTTATCTCTTTTTCAAGCTTTGACAATAGCAAAAAAGGAACCCCTAGAGTCTTCTTTTATCTCTTTACAGACTCCGATAATGTGAAAATATTGTCGAGCGCTTGTCTTTTCGAGCTTGCAAAAGTAAATGTGTAATGTTCCCACTTAGCCTTAGCTAAGAGGAACATTCAATTTTGTTTTAATTTCTATTTCATGAATAAATGAATAAATGAGTACATGTAAAACTCCTAAAAATTATAAATAAATCAATGCCCATGTGAACAAAGACAAATCCGGGCCATGTAAATAATCACTTGCAGGTGTGAAAGAGGTTTTGAGCTAAAGACTGGGTCAACCTTGACCAAATCAACAACGCTGTCTAGGTTCATTGCATCTCCAAATGGGACAGCGCAGTTCTAGAAGGGAGCCTCTCATGTGAAAAGGCTTTGGGGTTTGCAAAGGCTTTCTCATCTTATAAAAGGAGGAGGGTAGCAAGAGAATGTTGTTGATTGATCATATTTCTGAGTATTTTTCTGCTTAGACAAATACCATTCTCTGTTGTTTAGTGGAGGATTGTATCTGGAATTCCTATGCAGGGATTTCACCTCTTCCTTTGAGGATTCAAGGAGGAAAGTTTGCTGAATTGAACCACTATCATGCTTGATTCCAAGCTCCTTCTTACATTACAGCACTGCGCATATTGAGGGTTGAGCTATCTTGTGAGCTGCAACAAGTGGGATTTTAGATCTGAAGAGATCTAATGTATTTTTGGGAGCCTCGTCTCAGGGTAGGTGTTCTTTTGTTCTTTAACCTCCTGAAAGAGTGTCTCTGTTTCTTGTACTTCAGAGCTGAAATTTTACAATATTTTTCTATGTCATTTTAGCTATAGCGTTGTCCCACTGAGTAAACTACGATATTTTTGTATGAGGGTTTACATGGTGTCTTGCTCATAGTTTAGATCAGAGATCTCTTATGTTGGGCTTTGCCTCCCATTTGGTGATCCATGGATTAGCTTGTTGATCAATGTTCTATTCAGATATGATCCATTGTAATGAAATTTTATATTCAGAAATTTATTGCAGCACTTTCTAGATCTACATCTTGTTTCTCAGATCTACTCTTATTCATGCATGATTTTGTCAAAATTCCAAGTGGATCTTGAAGAGAATACTATATAGTTTCCGGATCCGATATAGATCTGAAGTTTCATCCATAGATCTTTCCTAGATCTGAGTTGTAACTTCCAGTTATTGAAGCTCCATAAAATAACGTTGTTGAATGATTTCTGTAAATATACTTGTGTTCCTGCTCCCTTTCCTAAAGATTTATTGCTATATTGTCTCATGCATTCCACTGTATAATGAAAGGGATTTATCATAATGCTGATTTTCTGCTATAAGAATGAAATATAAGTCTCCTTGCTGATCTCCTCTGAACATCTGCTAAAACTGCGCAATTCCTGAAGCAGTGCTTACATTTTGCTGCAGCCTTCCTCTTTGGGTGCATTTTAGCTAGTCAAGTTTTTGGGAGATCTGTTTAAATAGTCTAAAATAATTTATTTATGATGAAATTCCATATATAAGTCTCATAAAACATAAATGAGGTGAACCAAGCCCTGATCTGCATTATTTCTGCACAGTTTTACTTATACAATGTTTCTCTTGAGCACCTTGTTGAAATTCCTGAAAAAGGAATATTACAGTGGTATCGGAGCTCCAATCTTGGCACAGCTTGTGCTTTCCATTGGAGCACCAATAATTTTGCATTCCAAAGAAGAGGATCCTCCCGCTGAGAGGGAGAGGAGGTACCAAAATAGAATTCATAGAAATCATGACTACACCACTGTTGATCTTGACAAGGGTCAAGACAAGGGGAAAGCCCCTGAATCTGTGAATGATCAGGATAAGGAAGTAGAGGATTTTGAAAAAACTCTCTTGGAGGTCATGCAATATTTTTCCAAGGAGATAAAAGAGATGAGGGTGGATATAATGAGGGAATCCCTTGGGAGATTCCATCAATGAGAAAGGTCTGACATGTCTCATTTTGGGATTGGTCAACCTGTGAGTTTGCCACAAGCTTCACAAGCCTCACAATGCTCTAATATGCCTACCTTCTTGGCTGTAGATAATGAATGACTGTAAGAGCCAACCTCCCTAGAAGGGTACTTTGTAGAATATGACTCACAAAGTTAGAGGTTCAAGGATAACTTGAGCTTCCAAGAATTTTGCCATCTCAAGGACCGAAGGAGACCATGGCAGCAGTACAGAGATGGTGGTTTCTTCCAGGGGAGACACCATACTATGGGAAGGTTATTTTTACCCAATTTCAATGGAACATCATCTTTTTCTGCCAAAGCATGGGTGGAAAAGTTGGACATTTATTTCTAGTTGAATAAAGTGCTCGAAGTAGAAGCCATCAAGATTGTTGCGCTGCATTTTGAGGGAGATGCCCACAACTAGTAGTTTCATGGAATATATACATTGGGACATAGAAATTTGTCTACATACGTTGAGTTCACTAGGATACTAGTGGAGAGATTTGATCGGAAAGATCCAGAGGCCCCTTTTATAAGCTTGGCAAAGCTAAAGCAGACAAGAGATGCAGAGGCCTATATCTTTGAATTCCTGAGGTTGTCAGTAATGGTCCCTGATCTATAAGTAGCAAGGAGAGTCTACATGTTCATTGATGGCCTGGAGGAACCTTTGCATGGGTTGGTTAAGTATACCAAGCCCATCACTTTGCATCATGCCATTCAGAGAGCTAGAGATCTCCAAGATGCCTTGCCAAGAGCAAAGGAAAATTTCCAAAGCAAAGCCCCTCACTCTTCTAAGGGGAAAGAAGGGAAAGCTGCTCCACCCAAGGAGAGCTCACTAAAGAAGCCTAATGACCTTGATCTCCAGAGGGAGTTGAGGAAAAAGAGATTGTGTTTCACTTGTCAAGAGCCATGGGTACTGGGACATAGATGTGCTACTAGAAGGTCACACTATATAGAATTCTTCTCAGATTTTGAGGAGGAATATGGGAATGAAGGACCTAGGAGGGATCACAATGTTGGTGATGATGAGGAGGAAGATCAATCACCATCCAGAGGTGAAGAGGGAGCCTTTGCTCCAACAAGTGGGACTCTTGCTTCTTTGAGAGGAGTGGCCAAATACTTGAACCTAAGAGTACAAGGTTCGATGTGAAAGCTTGATCTTGATGGTGCCCTCAATGGAAGAAGGAGAAGAACTACGGCTCTTTTACCTTGTCAGTTGCTTGAGGACGGGCAACATTTTGGAGGGGGGGCCTTAATGTTCCCCACTTAGCCTTAGCTAAGAGGAACGATAATTTTGTTTTAATTTTTGTTTCATGAATAAATGAATAAAGGAGGGCATAAAACTCCTAAAAATTCTAAATAAATCAATGCCCATGTGAACAAAGACAAATCAGGGCCATGTAAATAATCACTTGCAGGTGTGAAAGAGGTTTTGAGCTAAAGACTGGGTCAACCTTGACCAAATCAACAGCGTTGTCTAGGTTCATTGCATCTCCAAAAGGGACAACGCAATTCTAGAAGGGATCCTCTCATGTGAAAAGGGCTAAATCGTCAAGATGGTTTAGGGTTTGAAAAGGCTTTCTCATCTTATAAAAGGAGGAGGAGGGCAGAAAGAGAAGGTATTTCTTAGTATTTGTCTACTTAGACAAATACCATTCTCTATTGTTTAGTGGAGGATTGTATCTGGAATTCCTATGCAGGGATTTCACCTCTTCCTTTGAGGATTCAAGGAGGAAATTTTTTTGAATTGAACCACTATCAAGCTTGAGGCCAAGCTCCTTTGTACATTACAACACTACTCATCTTGAGGGTTGAGCTGTCTTTTCAGCTGCAGCAAGTGGGAGTCTAGATCTACAGAGATCTAGTGTATTTTTGGGAGCCTCTTCTCAGGGAAGGTGTTCTTTAACCTCCTGAAAGAGTGTCTCTGCTTCCTGTACTTCAGATCTACAATTTTACAGTATTTTTCTATGTCATTTGAGCTACAGTGCTGTCCCACTGAGTAAATTGCGTTATTTCTATATGAGGGTTTACATGGTGTCTTGCTCATAGTTTAGATCAGAGATCTCTTGTGTTGGGCTTTTCCTCCCACTTTGTGATCCATGGATTAGCTTGCTGGTCTATGTTATGTTCAGATCTAATCCATTGTAATGAAATTTTATATTCATAAATTTACTGCAGCAGTTTCCAGATCTGCATCTTGTTTCTCAGATCTACTCTTATTCATGCATGCTTTTGTCAAAATTCCAAGTGGATCTTGAAGAGAAAACTATATAGTTTCTAGATCTGATATAGATCTGATGTTTCATCCATAGATCTATCCTAGATCTAAGTTGTAACTTACATCTACTGAAGCTCCTTAAAAATAATGCTGTTGAAGCATTTCTGCAAATATTCTTGTGTTCCTACTCTCTTTCCTGAAGATTTATTGATGTATTGGCTCATGAATTCTAATTTATAATGAAAGGGATTTATCATAATGATGATATGATGCTGTAAGATTGAAACATAATTATCCTTTCTGATCTCCTTTGAACATCTGCTAAAACTGTGCAATTCCTTAAGCAGTGCTTGCATTTTGTTGTAGCCTTCCTCTTTGGGTGCTTTTTAGCTAGTCAAGTTTTTGGGAGATCTGTTTAAATAGTCTAAACTAATTTTTTTCTGATGAAATTCCATATATAAGTCTCATACAACATAAATGAGGGGAACCAAACCCTGATCTGCGTTATTTTTGCACAATTTTACTTATAAAACGTTTCTCTTGAGCACCTTGTTGAAATTCCTGAAAAAGGAATATTACAAAATGAGTTGATATCTACTCAGTATAAGTTTAACCCTTTTCCAGACTGAGATATATTTTTATGAAAAAGGAATACCTTAGTCAAACATGGCTATGAGGTTTTCTCAGATATTATTTTACACTTTTTCGGATCTGAGCAACAATTTTACGAAAAAGTACTTATAGAGTTTTATTTCGTCTTGTTTTTAAAACTCTCTAAATATAAAAAAGGACAAGGTTGTCACTTTCGTTAGGCTCATTAAAAAATCAAATAGCGAAAGGCTTTTTGATCATGGCAAGAATCAAATTTCTTCATCGCTAGACTCGTTAAATTATTGAATAGAGATACATTATTCACTTGAAGGGTTGAATTATAGATCAAGAAAATGTTATCCTCATCAAGCTTGTTAAAAAAATAAAGACATACTGGTTGAAAAATGACCAAGGAATTTTTGTGAAAGTGAACAGAACTTTTTACGGTAGCAGGTCGCTCTTGAACATGATACTTCACTCCATCACCGTGACTGTTTGAGTTGGGTTATATTCTTGACGGTTCATTCATACCTATGGTTCATCATACCTTCACTTTGGTTTTGGGTCAATGTTGCCAATTCATCTCAGTTTCGCCGATATGTTCAAGACAATTCATCCAGTGAATACTCATCCTTCTGCAATACTCATAAACCTTCATTCTCATGATAGTCATCCCTGAACATTGCTATATCAAGTCATACTTTGTCTCTGAAATCAGTAACTCTCGTTTCACAATAAAGTGGCTTCCTGTCGATGCCAAATCATCATCTAGGAAGTTTACTTAGAAACATCATCTTCTAGTACCATGAGGCTTGTTACATCATTGACAATATCCTCGATTTAGGACTTTTAACCAAAATATTTTTTTTGCGTTTGACATAAAATCATCTATTCACGCCTTATGAAATTTACTGTAGTACTTTGAGAGCCATTAACATCAATGGTGGTTCTATCGGTTCTATCACATTTGTTAACAACTCACATCATTGACTGGTAATCAAACGATGTCTTACCATGTTCGACTACAAATCATATATTCACATGGCTAGACTTGTACCCGAACGATTGAGTGAACGAGATAAGAAGACCCTGGACCTAGCTTCAGCCATCCGGGCTGTGATTTTAGGATTTTTGTACACATCATCTGTATGGTGACCTTACATACAGATCGTCATCTGAACATGGGCTTATATCTGCAGGCATGTCTGTATAGGGAAATATTCCAATATAGAGGAATTTCTAAACTATGTACATGTTATTAGATAGTTTATGTGCCGAGCATGGGAATTCCTTCCCTCAATAATTTGTGATCAAGAGGATATATCATGATGTAAGGTATTGTAATATTTATTCAGTTCGTCACTCCACTTCAGCTCCAGCCCATCACAATGTAAAGCATCTCATTCAAAAAAATATTGTTATTATTATTCTGACTTCATGCTTTAGGGGGAAATCTGTTATAGGTCAATTTGGGCACCATTCCCAATGACCTGGTTAAACTAGACATCATCCCCAGAACCAATGAATAGGGTCTATCATCCCCTATAATTTCATTTTCTACATGCCCTAAGACAAATAACAAGAACAAATAATCCATGACTTCCATTGCAAGGTTTCCAAGATTTGAAGTACATGTTATATCACCTATGATCTCACCAACGCAGTCTCTCAAGGGACTAACTGCTTTGCATATGAATTTACCTCCATTCAAGGGTGCTCTGCAAAGAACATCCCAGAATTCAAGGGTGCATTGGTCAATTGGGAGTGAAATTCTCATTTTTGGGGAATATCCACATGGCCAATGCCTTCTAGAAGAGTCCATATGTGTCAAACATCGAATCCATGTGTCCATTAAACACCTCTGAGCTTGGGAACATGTCTTGCCTATTATTAGAAATTCATTGATTGTGAAACTAACTTTAGCTATTCTATAAATTGAGCACAGATCCTAGTGCTTGAGAAGGAATAAATTTGGTAGAAAAATGATGTTGGATTCTCAATTGATTATTTGATTTGAGTGATATGCTACTGGAGAGATGTTCATTGTGATGAGGTTGGGATGATGTTGGAGTTGGTGACATCAAATCAATCGTTGGTTGTAACCTCCCCATTCTATCCATTAATAAAGATTGTTGCTCATTTTCCCACATATGTATATGTATAAGCTTTTATCTTTCATATTATGGATTATTAGCTGATGTATATGTTTCACGTTTCATTGATTTTAATTGATTAAGATAAATAGCCATATGTATATTCAATCTATTTTCTATTTAGTGTTCATACTTTCCGGAGCTAATCCAATGATAAAATTTTGATTGGAAGCTACAACAAGAGCGACAGAAGGAGAATAGGAAGCGCTTGGACTCCAAGTAGGTTTCTCCATCTTTTTGTGTGTCTATTTACTCTTAGGAAAAGTGTCTACAAAGTCTTTGACTCGTCGTTCTAAATTCATAGAACCATATTTAGGGAATGTGTTTTATCCATAATTCATAATTCCACATAACACTATCATTTTGGAAACAATTCTAGTGAACATTTCTAGGGATCCCAATGTAATAGAGAATTTTTTTCATAGGGGCCAAGTGTTTCCTTGAAGAAATTCAAATATATACCGATCTTTGTAAATAATTACGTGATGTGTTCGCTTGGTCTTATGAGAAAATTCCTATTATTAATCCATCAATCGTCTAGCATGAGATCAATTCTTATGAGAATGCTAAGCCTATACAAAAAAATCTTCGGCCGGTAAACCCTAGGAAAGCTACAGCTATCAAATCCGAGGTTGAGAATTGCATAAGGTTGGTTTTGTATACCCCATCGCTTTGACTCATTGGGTTTCAAATCTAGTATCGGTTGAAAATAAACAAGCAACGATCCATGTGTGCATAAACTTTAGAGATTTGAATAAGGCTTTTCCTAATCATAATTACCCCACACCCTTTATTGATCAATTTATCGATGAATGTGTGGGGAATGAGATTTTCTCCTTCATGGATGATTTCTCGGGTTATAATAAGATTACTATCCGTCCTGAAGATCAACATAAGACAACTTTTAAAAATATTTTGTTTGGTCTCTAAAATGCTGGAGCAACTTTCTAGTGGGAAATTTATTATGATTTCCACGATATCAATCATATAATCAAAGCTTATTTGGATGAATTAGCTGCTCTGTATCGAAAGAGAATTGAACATCCTCATCATATTCTGTTGATTTTTGAGAGATCTCGTTATTATAAAATCCAGTTGAATCTGAATAAGTGCATTTTCACAGTCACATCTGGTCAATTATTGGGGTTCATAGTGTCTACTGAAGGGATTCGTGTAGATCCTTTCAAGGTTGAGGCAATACTTCAGTTGCCTCCCCCATGTACCATTCGTCAACTTAAGAGTCTCCAAGGAAAAGCCAATTTCTTGAGGAGATTTATCGTTAATTATGCTGAGATTACAAAGGGATTTAAGATATTGTTGAAAAAAGGAGTTTCATTCCTATGGGACGAATTTTCTCAATGCTCATTTGATGCTTTGAAAAAGGCATTAACCTCTGCTCCTTTACTGAGTCCACCCGATTATAGCAGGGATTTCCTCTTTGTATCTTACTGCGACAGAATCAACTATAGGTATCGTTATAGTTTTGGAAGACGATTCCCTCTGTGAGCATGTGATTTATTATCTAAGTTGAGGCTTGATAGGTCTTGAATTATGATATTCTCTCATTGAGAATTTAGCTTTGGAAACTATCCATGTTGTCTAGTGGCTTAGACATTACATTCTGATTCAAATATATATATTTTTTTGTAGCCGTCAGTCCATTTCAGTTTTTTCTCAATAGGCGAGTGATTGGGGGCAAACATAAATGGATTGTTATTCTACAAGAATTCAATCTCAAGTTATTGTCTACTAAATCCAAGAAATCATTGATATTTGCATAAATAATCTCGGACTTGCCTTGTGGAGAAGAAATATTTTATGAGGAATCATTCCTTGTTGAACATTTTTTCCTTCTTTCTTCGCAATATCCTTGGTATGGGAATATTATTATATATTTTTAGAATTCAAAGTTTCCCCTGACTTTTTTGAAGGATGATCGTAGAAAATTGCATCACTTGGCTAAAAGATATGTTATCATTGGTGACACTTTATATCGTCACAGGGTTGATTCAATCCTTAGATGTTGCTTAACCCTAGACGAAGTTGAGGTTGTGCTGAATGATTGCAACAGTGGAGCTTGTGGTGATCATTTATCAGGGCTTGATACAACCCAAAAAATTCTACGTACTGGATATTTTTGCCTTCAATCTTCAAATATTGTGTTGAAGCAGTCAATAAATGTCATC
Organism: Pinus albicaulis; assembly: GCA_034641835.2. Classification (NCBI taxonomy): domain Eukaryota; kingdom Viridiplantae; phylum Streptophyta; class Pinopsida; order Pinales; family Pinaceae; genus Pinus; species Pinus albicaulis. The sequence continues at coordinate 71,796 of JAXQQM020091535.1, forward strand.
CTTGTCAAGTCTATACTCGGAAGATGCACACTCATTCAGCTCTACTCTTTCCTGTTATTATTGTTGGTCCTTTCACAAAGTGGGGAATATATTTTACAACTTGTAACCCACCTTCAGCAAAGCATCATAAGTATATCATTGTAGCAGTGGACTACTTCACTAAGTGGGTTGAGGCTATGCCTAATTTTGCGAATGATGGTAAAACAACAACCCTGTTTCTTTTCAACCAAGTCATTTCTCGTTTTAGTATTCGTAAAGAGATTGTCACTGACCATGGCAGCCATTTTCAAAACTCCATGATGGTTGAGTTGGATCTCAAGTTAGGTTTTTGGTAGGAGCATTCATCTCCTTATTATCCTCAGAAAAATGAGAAATTGGAAGCTATGAATAAATACTTGAAGGTTATCCTGCAAAGTAAAATCAATAAACCTTGATCTAATTGGCACATTATGTTGTATCCTGTGCTTTTGGAATACCAGAGGTAAGTTAAGACTGCAACTGGTCTCACTCCTTTTCAAATAGTTTATGGGTTGGAATCAATCTTCCTTGTGGAATGTGAAATTCCTTCTCTTAAAATAGTTGTTGAACTTATTCGAGACATTACCGGTTGTTACACCATTTTTTTGGTCATCTAACCCATTATCATTAGATGAACCCAAGTACACCATGTAAGACCAATTTTACCGTGAGTAAAATTGCTTTCACCGTATAAAATAACATGTGTCCATATTTCCTAGTCATATTTAACCCAAAACAAGGAAATTGATTAAATAAATCATTATTTATTTAATTATTTCCTAGGAATAAGTTATTCAAATCATTATTTAATAATATTCCTAGTTAAATTTGACTAAATCTATATAAATAATTAAATAAACCTTATTTATTTAATTATATTTATCTATTCCCTAAAATAATAAATAAATCATTTATTTATTTATTATTTATAAATGAAAGAAATTGACGGCAGTCAAGAATCTTTTATCAACAAATATAATAAAGTATTCCTAAAAGGTGCTTCTAGAATTCGATTAATAATATTTTATTCATGCACCGAGTTCTAGACCACCCCAATATTTTGTTATAAATAGGGGGGTTTTCCCCATTCATTAACCACGGGTTTTCCCCATTCATTAACCACCTTCATTGCATTAGATCACTCTGGATCTTCTCTTGGTCACCATTTTCCATTTTTCTTTGTGAACTCCCATTGAATTCTATGTTTGCTTTTCCACATCCATAAGAGAGAGAAATGCTAGATCTGAAACACTGAGGACTTCCAAGAACCCATCCCACTAAGGAGGACCGGAAAACACCTTTCTTGTTTTCCTCACAGGTGCCCCATTCGTTAATATAATACAAAATTCTTTCATATACATTCTTCTTGTCTTGTTCATTGGATCTATGTAGCTATGTTATTTCTTATCTGCTTAATATCTTTTGTGCTTAGATCTGAATTTGTGCAGCAATATTAAAGGTATTTTGCGGCCATAATTGATGTTAGGGCTATTTGTTATGCGTAGCTAAAGTGATATTTTGCGACGAAAGATTCATACTAACAATTGGCGACTACACTGGGGTTTTCTTTTGCGACCACTGTCGTTTTATCTCTTCCTACATATCCAGCTGTTTCAGACCCTAGGGTTTCTCTTCCATTTTTTATTTTTCCTATTTTTATGGTGATTTTCACCCCTAAAACCATTTAAACAGTCAAATTTTTAACTTCCGTGTGTTTCTGGCCTTATTGCGTAGGTGACAGACATCAGTCGCAGCTGAGACGACAAAATTTTTCTGAAATCTGCTGCCGAGACAGCCAGATCTGCAGGTCACACTTATTGGCCCAAAAAGTGCGACCCAAGCCTCAGGACGCACTTTTCTACCCCAAACCTACGACCTGGGTAGCAATTAGGAACCTATGACACACGCACCCATTTTGCCACTTTTTAGGTTTGTCTGAAGCTTAAACGAGGTTTTCGGCCCTCATCTCTGCCCGTTTGGACCTGTTTCTGATCTGCTTCGCTCACCTAAGAGGGAATCTTGCCCCTTAGGGCTCTAGTACCCTCCACTTTTTGTGGACGATTCGTTACTGTTTCAGACGTTTCAATTTCCAGAGTTTCAGCCCTCTTTTTCTCAGATCTGATACCTCCTTTTCAGATCCCTTTAGATCAGCTCTTCTCCCTCTCAAAACCACCTCATTTCGTTTTGTTTGGCTTCATTTCTAAGGCCACTGCCTTGTCTCTCCGATGTTTAAGTTGATCTCCTCCTTTTAGCAGAAACCTTGCCTCTGCCTCTTTGCTGTTCTCTGCACCACTTTTCAGCAGATTCACCCTTTGGATCCCAGTCCCTCCAGACCTTAGATCTATTGGCCTCTTTTAGCGTGCTTTGCCTGGTTTTTTCCCTCTTGTAGACTAGTTTTGAGAGACCCACCTTTTTTGGGTTAGATTGTTGCATTATTAGTTGTTAATTTTCTGTTTTTTTCAGTCTTATTTACTGCAGATTTCATTTCCATTACACAACACACTTTTTCTTTTACTCTCAAAACGTCTGGGTTTAAACAATTAAAATTAACGCATGCCACCCACTGACCTTAAGTGAAGAAGCGCCTGGTTAACACCGCCTGGAAAAGACTTTAAAATCAATTGTCGTTACACCTTTTCCGCCCTTGACCTCACTTGATTTTGTCCCTTTCTGCCCTTGTCGGTTTTCTTCTTCCCGTCATCACTATGCCCCCAAGGCGCCTTTCCCGGAGACTTCTTGGCCTTCACCCTCAGTTTCTGCTTGGTTGAATTCCTCCTTCCCATCATCATAGAGTAAGTCCTCCCCCGAGTTCGTACTCCGACTCTTCCCCTGATTGTTCAGGTTCTCCCCCTAGTTCTGGTTCTCCCCCTGTCACTTTCACCATGTCTACTTCAGGGCCTACTACCAACAGCAACCCCAGTACTACTACTGGGTCTATTTCTAGTGGAACCACTGTGGGACCTACCTCGACTGCCCATTGCTCCCTTATATGGCCGACCTTAGTCTCCCCGACTTCAATCAGCTGATTAATGATCCTATTCGCCACGATGTTAGTTGGCCTGCTATGCCAACCAAGCTCCCCTCTGACATTCCCAAGTTTGAAGGCCTTGCTAGTGAGGATCCCTCCAACCATATCCGATCCTTCCATATGTGGTGTTCCTCCAATTCCATTACCGACGACTCCATACGTCTTAGATTGTTCCAAAGCACGCTTACAGGCGACGCTTCTAAATGGTATGTTGAACAGGCCACCTCCTCCCATACCACTTTTGCGACCATTGCCCAAGCCTTTTTATCCTACTTCCAGCTCCCCCTCCGATACGACACTGGTACCGAGATTTTAACCTCTTTCCATCAATCCTCTTCGACCCGCCTGTCTGCTCATGTCCAGGAATGGTGGCGAAGACGGAGATTGTGCCACGCTCCCCCTTTTGAAGATCGGGTTTACATGGACTAGTTCCTTCGCTCCCTCCTACCTCCCATTGGCAAAGATGTCGCATCCCATTTTCCCCAAAATGAAGAAGCTGCCCTCCAAATAGCCTTGAAGTATGACCTTATCTATGCCCAATCTGGTTATGTTTATACCGTCCTCCCTGACCTTCCCAAACCCGATGGCCCTAATGCCTCGGGGGCATCTCACTCTACCGACAGTATCATTAGAGCCCTGTCACATACTTCTGCCCAACTTCTTCCGAGCCATGGTTTTCCTCTAGGAGCCAGCCCCTCCAGCGTTTTCTCCCCTCCCGGTAGCATGTATTCATGCTACGGCACACCTCCTCCTTTTGCCCACCCTCTTGCTTACCTTACTGCTGCCCACCCTACCCCTTATCCATATCCACAACCTAATGTCCCTGCTCCTCCAGCATTTGGACCTTCCACTCCATTTCCTTTTCCACCCCCACAACCGCATGTACTACCCCCTCCAGGGCAGGTATTTGCACAACAGGGGGCACCTAACATTCCTCCTTCTCAAATAAGGAGACGGGGAAATCCACCTGCTGCTGGTAATCGTGGACCCAATCCTTCCAATATCGACTCTACCACTGCCAACCAGCCACGGGGCTCTTAGCCCAAGCCGGACAGGCCACTCTGCACCAATAAGCCCTGTTCGTGTTGCGGTGTTTATGGTCACTACACTCACGATTGTCCCTTATTACCACAAATGCGGTAACTTTTGGATTCCCAGGCCACCGTACAGGGACAACACTCCTCCCCTACTACCCATCCCACCCCCGTTACTTCTCAACCCGTTGTGTTTACCGATCCTTTCTCGCAACAAGGATTTGTGACCACTCAACCACCTCACACCCTGGTAACCACTCACTCTTCCTCGTTTGGTTCCTCAGATTACCAGATTCTCATTATGGCTTCTGGTGGACCTCATTCTGTCGACATCAGCTCATTTATTCCAGAATCCAGGTCTAGGGGACAGTGTACCTTGGTTCGAGCTCCTATCAACATGATCGTACACTTGATCGTCCAGTGATGCAGCAGCTATTGGTGATTCCCGGGCATGTGTGCGATGTCTCAACCCTCATGAGGGGGTTGCCCTGTAGGTAGCCCCCCACATGCCCGAATGACTTCATTTCCACCCCTGATGCAGCTCCTCCCATTTGATGATATCATCCTACACCGCTTGCGGCGCTTCTTCGATTTGCACATATCAGTCAGATGTTATGAGCCCTTCCCCATGTGTAGGGGGCATTTCGGTATATTTGTATCTCACGTCCTACTATATTTCTGGATAAGTCCTGACGATTATTCCAGGCATCGCATGTATGTGGGATCCATCATGTTATTTACCTGGCTCATGTTTCAGCCAGCACATGCTTCATTCTTGCATTCCGTGGTTTTCCAGGCGCCTTATTCTTTGCACTTATTTTGTTCCATGGTTTTCCGGGCGCCTTATTCTTTGTACTTTGTCTCGGCGGGCATAGGTATGCCTCCCCCACCGCCTTTAGCACAGGTACCACTTCATAGAGACTTGTTGCACCTGTAAGTCTCGTCTCCTCAGGGTCTAGTCCTTTAACACATCAGACAACATTTCACTTCTCTCTCTCACTTCCCTTTTGATATTTAGTGATTGAATTCTTACAACGTACTTCAGTCATACGATTCTCTCCTAACAATCGTACGTTGGGGGGCAATCTGTTACACCATTTTTTTGGTCATCTAACCTATTATTATTAGATGAACCCAAGTACACCATGTAAGACCAATTTTACCCTAAGTAAAATTGATTTCACAGTATAAAATAACTTATTTGGTCATATTTAACCCAAAACAAGGAAATTAATTAAATAAATCCTTATTTATTTAATTATTTCCTAAGAACAAGTTATTTAAATCATTATTTAAATAATATTCTTAGTTAAATTTGACTAAATCATATATAAATAATTAAATAAACCATTATTTATTTAATTATATTCCCATCATTCCCCTAAAATGATAAATAAATAATTTATTTATTTATTATTTATAAATAAAGGAATTGACCCAAGTCAAGAATCCTTTTCCCTCCAACAAATATAATAAAATATTCCTAAAAGGTGCTTCTAGAATTCAATTAATAATATTTTATTCACGCACCAAGTTCTAGACCGCCCCAATATTTTGTTATAAATAGGGGGGGTTTCCCCATTCACTAACCACCTTCATTGCATTAGATCACTCTGGATCTTCTCTTGGTCACCATTTTCCATTTTGCTTTGTGAACTCCCATTGAGTTCTATGTTTTCTTTTCCACATCCATAAGAGAGAGAAATGCTAGATCTGAAACACTGAGGACATCCAAGAACCCATCCCACTGAGGAGAACCGAAAAACACCTTTCTTGTTTTCCTCTCAGGTGCCCCATTATTTAATATAATACAAAATTCTTTCATATACATTCTTCTTGTCTTGTTCATTGGATCTATGGAGCTATGTTATTTTTTATCTGCTTAATATCTTTTGTGCTTAGATCTGAATTTATGCAGCAATCTTAAAGGTATTTTTTAGCCACAATCGATGTTAGGGCTATTTGTTATGCGTAGCTAAAGTGATCTTTTACGACGAAAGATTCATACTAACACCAGTCTTGAAGAACGCCTCATTTATTTGGAACGTCTTGATGAGTAGTGTTGAGACGCGGCCAGGATTAATGAAGCTCATAAGAAGAGGGTGAAAGTTTGGTATGATAAGACTGTGCAACATAGGGTTTTCTCTAAAGGTGACCTTGTCCTGGTCTATGATAAAGACAAGGATGGCTTGGGGGCAAGTTTAAATCCATGTGGTACAATCCTTACATTATTAAAAGAGTCTTGAAAATGGGAGCTTATGAATTGGTTTATTTTAATGGAAATGAGTTGGCGGAGCCCAAAAATGGACTCTATCTTTAGAAGTATTATGCCTAGGCTTGTGCCTAGCATTTTCTTTGGATTTTTTCATTATTGTACCTTTTTTGTGCATATCTTTCTATCAGTTTCATTTTGATGTTGATGATTTTGATATGCCTTGGCAGGTATCCATGGATGATATGATCTATTTAGGATTTGCCGATGGTGCTAGTTGACATACCTAGAATTTGGCTTCTACAGCTTGGGTAATTTACTATCCATCCAGTCAGTTGTTAGTCTCAAGGAGCATATGTATCAGTCCTGCTTCGAATAATTTTTCAGAATATACTGTTGTTTTCAATCTACTGTTTGAAGCAATATCTCTTGGCATTGGTTATACTTGGATTAACAACTGGTAGTGTCTCAATTGAATAACATCTGCCATGTCAAGGATCCTTATTATATTTCCAATTTCCAAGAGTGCATTTATTACAAAGATCATTTAATTTCATTACATTTATCGATATCCCACGATTAGAAAACACATGTGTTGATTCATTAGCTAATCAAGCATTAGATTGGCATATAATTCATTCATCACATTAAAATCATAAAAAATCATCGATAATCATTTGTATATATGAGAGAGTCACATCACGAAACTTCATATATATAGATAAGAGTCATATGTTCAAAATATTGTGCAAAATTGGGACAAAGTTGTCCTACAAAATTAGGGCTTATGCCTGATCATGTATATCACAAAAAAGATCGTCATCCTAAAATCTATGTATGAGGGCCCTTTCTTGGATGATCATCCCTGAAGAAGACTATGGTAGTTGCCACACGTCAGAAGAGTTGCATCCAATCCCATGGTACACCAACAATGAACCTCTGCATAGCCTCTGGAAGATCCTCCAATGCAGCCATAGGCACTTGACAGGTTAAACCCTCCAGGTTCCTCTGTATGGCATGAAGGATTATCTCAGTGACAGTTGCAACATTTTCCGCATCTCTTCCGCGACACTTATGCCTCAATAGACCCTCAGGTATTACTGGTCCACATCTATGTAATGATAAATAATTTTGTAAGAATGTTTTCCTATCAAAAACAATTTCATTTCATATTTTTGAAAATCCAAAAAAAAAAATCAAATGATATAAAAAATCATAAAAACAATCTTACAAATTTCTCCCCATGCAACACTGGGTGGAAGTGGCAGATCTGGGTCTTCTTTGAAGTCCATACTTGCATAGGGGTAGTCCTCAATGGAAATTACTTGTTCTCCCCACCAAAGGAATAGATCGTCATCAAAGGTAGTCCTAGGGACCTCGCCACCCCCTAGTCCTTTTATCAAGTCAACCCACCTTGTTATGTGTGGATCTCTTGGGATAATGATCGTTGAAATCACCATGGGTCAAAGCCCAGGTAATCTCTCAAAAATGAAAGTGCAAAGGATTGTGCCATATCCAAATTTCTTGGTCTTGTTCTTCTGAATAAGTCAACTTATTTTTAAATTTGGTCTATAAAGTTATGCACCAATGATATAATGTGGTTACGCAATCTGTCACCAAAATCATTGTAGCTCGTGAGGCTTGATGCAATGATACTGATCTGGTTACCCGGAAAATTGTGAAAAGAAGTATTTTCATGTGTATTCCCTATACATCTATGATTGGGATCCGAGTCCCAATATTTTGGGTGTCTGCTGAAAAATAAAGGCAATTGTAGTCATCCACATTGAGACCTCCCGGGGCCTTCTGCTACAAGTTTACTGCCTCTCCTCTTCGAGAAAGTCCAATGATGAAGTATATATCCTCTACCTCAATCCACAGAGGGATATGATCAATCATAAATTTATCCTCTTCTGGATCCCAGTAATTTACAAGAATTTCAAGCAATCTTGAAGATTATAATAAATCACATCCTCTAAGGGCATCCAATGCCAAAGGATTTTCCATCACTTCATTGTCAATGGTGCTATTTTCCCTTTCTCTCCAACTGTTAAACATCCTGCATCATTCAATATTTTCATTTCGTTAAACCCTTGATTCAAAAAATTGTGTTGTGCATACGCGGGTTACTTTCATACATAGTTTCATCTACATGTGACTTCAATATGCTCAACCTGTGTATACACGGAGGGTAAACCTAAAAATGGAATTCCTATTGTCAAATCATTTGAAATTTACTTGGAATTATTATGAAATTCACTAAGGATATGCTTGAGGGGATTACCTGGAAGATTTGCGATGATCCAGTGGAGAAATTGGGCAGATTGAAGTTGTTTCTTTTTTTCTCCAGAGATTTTTCTCCTAATTTCCAATGCACAATTGAAAAATGTAAGTAAAAAAGGTGTATTTATACTTAAATTTCAGAAAATTTCAAAAACCCACCTTTATAAAGTTTGTGTCTAGTTTTAGAATTAATTAAACTTTATGACCTTTTTGGCTTTCAAGTGCTGGGATAGGTGGTTTTCAGGACTAATTGAAGATTTTGAGGCATTTTTACTTCTTTGATTCCATGACCATCGACCTGTCATGTCACATATTGTTTTCAGTACTGGCATATAGGTTAGGGAAAACCATTTTTCCGTTGCATTTTGCATTCTATCCTCTATAATGTGATATGTTGCCATAGGGTCAACCCCATCATGTTACGATTATTAAAACCATTTTCAGTTGTTGATTTATAAAATCATGATAAAATGGTAGAGCCATCCTTTACATGGGTTTCGTATTTAGATCCTCGCTAGCATATGTTGCCCATGCTGAAAAAATTTTGTCAGCTCAGGAGTCCTCTTTAGTCCCGCCATGACCTTTCCAATGAAGCTTCATTCTCCTTCTTCTTCGCTATCTTTCTGGCTTTAAACCCTAGAGGCTCCCTCTTGTTTAGTTGTTCTGCTCCATTGCATGTTGATTATTTGTATCTTTTTCCCTTAAGCCAACTTCACTTGGACTCATGTATAAGCCAGTTTTTGACCATATTTATGCAAAATTAGCCTTGAAATCACTTAGCATATTCAACTTGTCATCCTTTTCCCATGGAGAGAAAATTCCTTGAGTGTCATTTACCAGCTTCACTACCTTGTATTAAGAATATGATTGTTCCAACCCCGGAAGCTAATTCATATGTATACCAACACTCATTCTTTCCACTATACTATAGGCATTATTTTATTCTTTTTTTTCAGGATTTAATATGAAAAAGACAAAAAAATTAAATATTTCAAAAAAGAGCAGGAATGGGACATTACTTCCATGATTGATGGCAACTAAAGTTAGTTGTGTTTCCCTTGAAAAAATAACTAAAGGCAAAGTATTTTCTCCATTGGGATGGTATTTAGTTTGACTTTGGAGAGTCATAACCTTGTTATTGAGTCAATAATCCCCCGGTTGGTTATCTATTCCAATCATATGGACGGTTTTTTCATGGCTCCTGCATGACAAACTTATACAAAGTTATCATATGTTACCATATAGTCACATTTGAGTCGTGCTTTGTTCAAGGGAAGTAAACCTGAGTTAGCATTTCTGTGGTGTCTCTTGACTCATTTTTCAGTTGGCCATACCCAGTCTATTAGAATTATGTTCTATCACATCATCTATTTGGTCTTTTTCTCATGCTAGTTAAGAAGGTCTCCATTTACTTCTTGCTGGCGGGTTTTCTCTTATCAACTTCGACAAATTGCTCTAAGAGTAGGCCTAGAGCCATACCTTGGCCCTATTTCCAACATTGATAGGTGACCTTGTGCTCAACATCATGGGTCTTTGACTGAGTGGTTTCCCTTGTGTTCGACGTCATATTTCATTATCACACATTGGAATTCGTGTAGTACCTTGGTTTCCATTTGACCCTATTAGTGGATTCCTCACCTCTGTGTCAGCTTTCATTATTGGTTGGTTCAGAGGGTTTCTGTTGTGTGCTAGCTACATTTTGTGTACGTTGGAAAGATATTTTAGGTTGTTTACTTCATATTTCTTCATCTAATTCCTTCCAAATTATTGGCCTACAGGTTACACTCGCACTGGATTGATGTGGGATGCCTTAATGCCTTCCTTCTAGCAGATCTTTTCCTATCAACTTTGACTCATTTCTCTAGTCTAGAGTCCTTTTTCAGTACCTTAGGGTTTGTAGTCATCAGTAGCAGACTCCTTTGTTATCGACAGTGATAATACATCAATGTATCTTGATTGGCAGATTCTCTCAAGTGTTTGACTTCAACTCATTCATTCACACTCGTTAGATTGTACTCGGGCACCTTCACTCTCATCATCATTATTGGTGAGTTGTCTCTCTCTTGTTAACGGTATACATCAACAACTATGTTGGGCCTCAAATATGCCTAATTTTCCACTATATGTTACTGTCATTCATAACCTAAATTCTGACACCTTTACACTCATTTCACACCATAATTCCATCACTTATCGCCAATTCATGACTTACGCCTCAGGGTTTATTATCATTAGTTTTATTAGATTTTATATGATTAGAGATGATTTATTCATGATTTGATAATGACGTTTTTTCTAATTTCATTTTTCGATGGGTTCCATTATCAAAATTCTTCACAAGCCAGTTAAACTAGTTATTGCAAGTAGAGTACGGAAATGTCCAATTTGGAGTTTCGACATCTCGACATGATTCTGAGGAAAACCAAGGGAGGTTATTGACCAAAATAATGTTTTAATACCTTCCCATGCATTTTATTGAATCTAGGTTGCACATGTGGCTCCCTAGGAGCTGATTAACAAATCTGCACAAAATGTGCAAAGTTTCCAAACTACCATGTTTGACCACAATCTGTGTGAAGCTCGAGGTGAATATGGAAAATATAAGAAAATGGGTTTGTTAAAAATATAACCAATTATGTATATCCATAACGGTTTCTCCAGATTCGAATTAGTATAAAATTCATATGCGGGTCTTGGAGGCAGTTTGGTAAAAAATGATTGTTTTCCCAGAATTCTAGAACCTTGCAAAAAGAGCCAAACAACGAACTTTGGGCATGATTTCTGAGGGGCTAGATTCAAATGAGGTAAATGAAAGAGAGATTTTTTTTTTAACTATAACAAATTAGGCTACCTCCAAACCATTTTCGAAAATTCTTCATGGTAAGGAAGATATTGTAATCGCTTTGAGGTCAGTTTGTTAAAATTGTTCAATTTTCCAGAATTTAGGAAAATGACTAATTCACCTTCTAAATATTATAAATGGCTCAGCCATGGTTTGTAATGTAAGCTTGGGTATTTTTTGAATGAGGAGGAAGACAATGTATGAACATGAGACAAATGATTGAAGGAATGTATGTAAGTGAACTTATGATTTGAATCTTAATACAATTTGACTTTGCCATGAATTCTTTGTAAATATTATGGTTTTGCTTAATATTTAGGCATTAATTTAGTTTAGACTTGCTTCGGGAGCGGAAAAGGCCTACCATCTCCTAGAAGTAAGTTCTGTAAAACATCATAGGATAGATCTAGGTGCAGGTATTCTATTTTGAAAGCATTTGCTAATTAAATCTCATAATTACGATTTTGTACTCCATAATGTAATTAATTTTTTTGAAATTAAATAGATACATCATCTCCAACTCGTTGTATACCAAAATGAATGGTGTTGATCAATGATTTTATTGCATGAATAACCCCTTTGTTACATGTTTACAATTGGAATATTTAAAGGTGTTTCTTAATTGGATAAACAAGAGATCGATAACTCAATTTATTTTAAATATGAATTGAAATCGATTATGTACCTTACTGATCCACTATAATTTCTTGTAACATTGTGTTTTGGAAACCAAGTATTTGAAAGCAATGCAACGAGACCATTGAATCATTGTTTGGAGTTGTAGTTGAGTTTTGAAATTAATTATAATTGTAAGTAGTTATTGTTAGAACCATTAGTCAATGTGATTATGTTTGAATGATTTCTTGAGTTTGATTAAAGTAATCTAAGTATAAAATATTTTCTTATTTTGCAGTCGATTAGATCTGAAATCATGTCAATTAGAATCTTGGTTTACTTAGTTTATTTTGAAGCAATTACAGAGTGGTGACAGAGGTTATTTTGAATGCTTATTTTATTTTTTTGATGCATCCTGGGAACTAGATTAGTTGAAGTCATGTTTGTTCATTGCCTTAGTTTAAGATCATTTGGATGAGAGTGAATTGTATTGGGTTTAATATTTAGCATAAGTTTGGCATCATTTTAAATTAATCTTGATTGATTTAAGATTATTATATTTAGATTAAATATATCTTAGTATTTAGATTGAGATTTCCATTTAGACTAAAATAATTTGAATAGTAATTTGCATTGTTTGGTTTATGATTAATTAGAGTTAGTTTCGTTTGCACAATATTAGAATCTCTTATTTGGTTGAGCATGTTTTCCTCAATTGACTAGTTTCAAATTAGGAATAGAAATTAGGTACTTAAAGATTTTAGATTTCATGATGATTAGTTTAGATTAGACGCTCTAATCCTATGTTACCTGCACTTGCACCTTGAAGCTTACGAGCCCCGAATTGATAATTTAATGTTGGAAATTATAGCAATATATTTCCCCAACATTTTTGGCATCGTTGGTGGGGAGGTGCTAAAGGGATTAGAGCATATATTATTTCAAAGTTTTTTTGTGTGATCTTAGTTGCAGGGAAATTAGAGGGAGAAGAGTGTACAATAAGACATGAGTGAAGAGCCACACATCCACTATGGTGGGGTTGCTCCAAATTTTGGTTGTCTGAGTAAGAAATTTTGGTGAGTTTTATTGCAATTAGCAGTTTTAATTCATTTAGGTTAAAATTTCGAAGCTCTTTAAAGACAAAACATTTTTGGGGTGTTGTAAGAACCCCCAGGTACTAATCCATGTTACGAGACAGGGATCATCAACAAGCAGGAGAAATTCAAGAATCATTGAGAGATTGAAGAATGTTCCCCAAAGCACTTTCTCAAATCCTAGTAGTAGTTGGGGTATCTTCATCTCATGAAGAGTTCATCCTGACCGCATTCAAGAAATTATCTATCTCACCACAACTAGAAATTTTTTTCGAAGTCTCCCTTGATTCCTCCTGCCTATATACTAAGGAGATCGATGAATCATGTACCAAATCCGATGGGGAGCATCCAATAGAACCTGAGATCAAAGAACTTTCACCATGTCCAGCAGCAAGTCTTGTAGGCATTCCAGAGACCAATTATCCAAGTTTTCCTGGAATGACCGATGAATACTTTCAGAGTGGTCCAAAAGAAGAAATGAGCCAATGCCACCAAGATTACATCGAGCATTGGTTCGAGATTACAATTCAGTAAATGTACCACTATCATCTTCAAATAATCTTTGTATCACATATTTCAAAGTTGCTGATTATTCATGCCCATATACCTTCTAAAGTTTATACGTTAAATCTGGGCATGATTATACCTTTGTATCTAATCCGCACATGGCTTCATTGGAAGTTATCTTTCACTTGAACAAGGACATATTTTAATCAATGTAGTAGGAAATTTAATATTTCAATAAAAATAAAAATAAAAATAGTAAAGAGAAAAATAAGTCCTTTTGTGAAAATCAGCTTGTCTGGTGCAACTAGACATGGAATTTGCTTGAAAACCAAGTAACTGGCGAGCAAGGACCCCATTAAAGTTTTTAAATTTGTATAATTTATTCAAATCATGTATCTTTTGAGTTATTATGTTTGTACTTGAGTTGGTTGATGTGGGATTCCTTAAGGCCCACCTTCCAAGGAGCCTTGTCCCATCGACATCAGCATATTATCTAGGACCCAGGTTAGGGTTAGATAAGGTACCTGGGAGCCTGCATGCCTTAATGGCATGTATCCTTGTGATCTACTAAGGAAATAAATCAATGTTTCTTGGTGGATGAATTCTACAGTCCATTCGACTCTGACAAATCTATTCATGGCTAGTAGACTGTACCTAGTGCCTTGATTCCCATTGACATCAAATGTAGGATATCTCACATTGGTTAACGATCTCCTCAATGGTCGGTAATCTAATTATTATTGCTTATGTTCGAAATCAACACCATTTATTCACATAAGAATATTGCACATGGGTGTGTAGTGGTTGAAGACTATATGGTTTTGAGATCTTGACACAGATTTGCAATAGTTTGGATTTTTGTATCAACATTTTCATTATCATTTGCAGCAACAGTCACCTTTCCTCAATTATTTGGGGACATAAAACTCCTTAGGCATGGGGGAGAAGGGGACCTTCAATTCATCCTTCAGCCCTTCAGTTCATCTCTTTAGCTCATCCTTTAGCCTTCTTTAGTAGATCAAATCAATATTCACATCAGCTCCAACCATTCCATCCTCCACTTCATTTTGCATCACTGGGCACAACAACGAAAAGGTAAAACTTGATGTAAATTTGGCTTATGATTCTCTAATTCATTAGAAGTTCAAAGAAGCTTAATGATTCACCACTTCTCATTCCACGCATTTCATCCTTCATAAACCATTATCCTTCTATTTCCTTCCATTCATTATGCATAAATTCTGATAACAAGACCATGTTAAAAGCAACAACGTTATGGTGAATTAATAAAAGAAGTCTCTACAGTGTATTATTCAAGCATTCTATTCATAGGATGAATTCATTACTACCATGAAATGATAAATGAAACCACCTTTAAACATTTTCCTTATGATGACAGAGTATGCAACCACCCATTGATCATCTCCATTACCACCTCATTTCATCCATGATCTCTCCCTCATCCATTCTTTTCTTGTCCTTAATTTGTATTGCTCAGTAAAATTAGTGTGACATAATAAATATGAAGAATGCTGATCTACAAGAACCAACACCTCCAAGTATTCAAGCAGTCCTGCTCCACAAGAACCAACACCTTTAAATATCCATGCAATGTTGTCCCACAAGAACCAACATCTACAAAACAATGTTAGGAATCTGTCAATGAGCAAGAGATTTGTTTGCATGAGGAGATGAAATCCCTCAGGCATGGGGGGATGTTGGGCCTCAAATATGCCTAATTTTCCACTATATATTACCACCATTCATATCATAAATTCTGACGCCTTTACATTCATTTCACACCATAATTCCATCACTTATCACCAATTCATGACTTACGCCTTGTGGTTGATTATCATTAGTTTTATTAAATTTTATATGATTAGAGATGATTTATTTATGATTTTATAATTATGGTTTTTCTAAGTTCATTTGTCGCATGGTTCCATTGTCGAAATTCTTCACAAGCTAGTTAAACTAGTTACTACAAGTAGAGTACAGAAATGTCCAATTTGGAGTTTCGACATCCCGACACACTTTCGGGGAAAACCGAGGGAGGTTATTGAAAAAAATAATGTTTTAATACCTTCCCATGCATTGGATAGCATCCAGGTCTCACATGTGGGTCTCCAGGAGCTGATTAACAAATTTGCTCAAAATGTGCAAAGTTTCCAAACTACCAAGTTTGATCTCGATCTGTTGGAGCTCGAGGTGAATATGGAAAATATAAGAAAATGGGTTTGTTAAAAATATAACCAATTATGTATATCCAAAATTATTTCTCCAGATTCGAATTATTCTAAAATTAATACGCGGGTCTTGGAGGCAGTTTGGTAAAAAATGACTGTTTTTCCATAATTTTAGAACCTTGCAAAAAGAGCCAGACAATGAACTTTGGGCACGATCTCCAAGGAGATGGATTAGAATGAGACAAATCCAAGAGAATATTTTGTTGAAAATATAACAAGTTAGGCTCCCTACAAACTGTTTTCCAAAATTCTTCATGGTTAGGAAGATATGCCAATCTCTTTGAGGTCACTTTGTTAAAATTGTTCAATTTTCCAGAATTGAGGAAAATGACTAATTTGCCTTCTAAATATTATAAATGGATCACCCATGGTTTGTATTATAATCTTGGGAATTTTTTGAAGGATGATGAATACAATGTGTGAACATGAGACTAATGATTGAAGGAATGTATGTAAGTGAACTTATGATTTGAATCTTAATACAATTTGACTTTGCCATGAAGTCTTTGTAAATGTTATGGTTTTGCTTATTATTTAGGCATTGATTTAGTTTATACTTGCTCCGAGATTGGAAAATGCCTACCGTCTCCTGGAATTAAGTTCTGTAAAACATCAGTTTGTCTTCTTTTAGTGAAATCCAGACTGATTAGTACTGGGGCCTTTGTCAGTGCTAGCTTGACCAGGTCAAAAGACTGTTTCGCTTCCATGGTCCACTTTTTTTCTGATCCCTTCTTTAGCATGTTAGTGATGTTTCTTAAAAGTTTGCCAAGTTGGGTATGAATATTCTTAGGAAATTGATTGTACCTATGAAGGATTGGAGTTATTTCAAACTTCTGGGATGGCTGATTTTCAGTATTCCCTCAGTTCTCCTAGGGTCAATTTTTATTCCATCCTTCAAGATAATATGGCCTAATATTTTTCCCTCTTCTAAGCCAAACAATGTCTTCTTAGGGTTTAGGGAGAGTCCAATTTTTTGTATTTCTTGAAAAATCTTCTCAAATGCGTTAGATGTTCTTCATTGGTTTTAGAAAACACCATGATGTCATCCAAATAAATCACAATAAAATGGCCAATGTCATCAACAAATGCAATTTCCATGGCTCTTTGGAAGGTAGATCAAGAACTCATTAGTCCAAATGGAATTTTCACATACATGAAATTTTCCCAAGGAGTTGTAAAATCTGTCTTATGCTGGTCATCGGGGAGCACTAACACTTGATTGTAGCTAGAGAAACCATCCAACAAAGATATCCTACTGGAGCCCACTACCCTTTGTAATATGTGATCCATCTTAGGTAAGGGGTAGGTGTCCTTAAGAAACACCTTATTAATGTTTCTGAAGTCAATGCAAAGTATGATCTCACATGTTTCCTTCTTGGTTGGGACAATATTAGAAACCCATTGGGAATACCTGAGTGGCACTATGATTTTTTCTTCATACATTTTCTTGATCTCTTTCTCCACTAAAGGCATTAAAATAAGGTTAATTCTTCGTAATTTTTTTCTAAATGGATTTTGATTTTCTTTAACTGGGATCTTGTATTGATTGATGCTGGTATCATAGGATTTCAGATCTTCATAGCTCCATGAAAACACATCAATAATTCTTTGAATATGGCTATATATCTCTTCTTCGTAACAGCAGGCAGAGATTTGGATAATTTGATGACTTTGGGGTTCTGTTCTATGCCTATATTACATTCTTCAATGTCTGCCCCATTTGGTTCCATTTTGGGCTTCTTGGCTACATCATTAAAGTCAAACAATTATTCTGAAGGGACTAGTTCTTTGAGCAGGTTATTGTCCTTAAGTTGGCATACATCAAATTCTTCTTCTTCAGGGTCTTTTTGGTTTTTTGTGTTATGTACAGTTTTGATACCTAGGATATTTACAATGGTATTTACATTGAAAACAACAGTTTCCAGATCAATAGTTTGTCTTCTTTCAATACTTGGTTCATCAGGGAGGTTGTCTCCCTCACAATCCATGTCTACATTATTTTCTTTGAATTCATCTTTGGATTGCAGGAAGCTTTCGATTTGTTTCTCACTACCAAACACTTGCTAATACCTCATGTTATCTGGTACTGAAGGTCAGTGTTTGACCTCAATTGTATGCTGCTTGTTTGGGTGAGGCAGTTTACAAGTACTGGCTGAAAAATTCAAGTTATTTGCTAGCACATTCTAGTTTTTGGGGATTACTACTAGGTCATATTCCTCAAAGGTTCTCAAGAAATCGAGGATTGCGTTTATATAAGCTCTTAGCCTAGGGTGTTTCACCGCATAAAAACCTTTAACTTGGTTTATGACCAATTCAAAGTCCCCATGCACAAAGATCCTTTTTGCCCCAAGATTTTTCAGCATTTGTAGTCCCAAGAGAAAAGCTTCATACTCAGCATTGTTGTTTATGCACTGGACATTTAATTTGTATGAATGAACCTATGCACTATTATCCCCTATGTTGTACAACCAAATTCCTGCTCCTAAACTAGATTTTCCACATGAGCCATCAAAACTCATGTTACAAAGAGTTTCATTTGCTGGATTGGTTTGCTCCGTTTGTATTTGAATGTCATTATTTTCTGTGGGAACCTCTTCTATTAATGAAACCTGCGATTCAATGTCTTCAGCATTAAACAAAATGAAATAATCAAGGTCAGTGTGAAAAGAGTACAGAGGGTAATTTTGAGGTGTTTACTGACTACTTACCATCTACTTCATCAAGGTTTCCCTATAAAGTCTTCTCGATTGACCAAACACTGGAATGGTAGCGTTAGTCATGTCTAGTTGCAAAGTCCCTTGTAATTTTTCCCCCCATGAGCGAGATAACAACATTCTGTATTTTGGGGGAATGTCAGCCACAACAATGTCCATCACTAAGCTTTTTGTAGGTATTTGGGCGAGAGTGATACAAAGATCCTTGATCAGCCCTAGGCACTTGACTTTTCTAGAATCAAACGAGTATAAATCCTTGTAGGGTTTGGTGATTTCGAGGCCAAGCTTCTCCATGATAGCCTTTGGCATAAGGTTTTGTGAGGCACCTGAATCTAGCATGGCATTATGAAGTATCTTGTCATGAACATTTAGTCTGACATAAAAAGGAGGGATCCCTCCGTCCTTTAGTTTTCCCTCAACCTATGGCCTGAACAAAATTTGAGGCTTGTCATCATTTAATTTGACCGTATCTGTAGCTTCCCATATATTTAGAACTTTGAGGACCTGAGATCTGTAGGCATTTTTTTTAATAAATTCAATGAGAGGGATAGAAATTTTTGCTTTGGCAAGTTCACTCTCAATACTGAACGATGTTTGAGTCTTAAGGGGATTTGACAACTCAATTCTTTCAGCTTCTATTATTTGGGCAACCTCAGGAATTTTTCTAGTACTGGGGATATCTATTTGAGCATTTCTGGCAGGAATGTTTGTTGTTTTTGGTACTAATTTCATTATTTTGATTTTCTGAGTTAGTTGCATTTTTCTTTTTGTTTTTTGTTGCTTTGTTGACTCCGGATTCAGATGCTTTCTTTGCAGGACTTTCTGAATCCTTCTTATTGAAATTTTATAAACCTTTCTTGCTCCTTAAGTTATATTGTCTGTGGACCTCCATTAAGGCATTCTCCAAACCTAGTTTGTAATCATCAAATCCTCCAGATCCAAGGTCTGTTTAGGTTAGTGAGAACAACTGTTGTTCTTCCTCGGTGAGGAAAATATGATCATCTCTGTCAATCCCCATTAAATTAATATGGTTTTCCTCAACTTCCTCCACTTTTCCTTCATCATCATCGACATATTTTTCTTGGAAAGGGGGTCTAATCTGCTGATGAGGACCTCTTTGCTCTCCTTGTCTAATTTGCGAAGGGTTTCTCCTTGAGTTATAATTGTTGTTTTGGGGCATTGGTTGATTTTCTCTACGCATTTCCCGTTCATTAAAACTCATCCTTTCCATGGTCCTTACCAAATTTTCAATTTTGGCATCAGACGTAGAGGCTACGACCTCTTCCCTTATTGTGACTCTCCTCTCATCCCTCATCCTAGCCCTTTTAGCTAACAAGTTGGCCTCTATACTCACCACATTCTTCTTCGTTTCCTCTAAGGTTGATGAGTCTCTTTCCCTCAGTTGGTATGCCATGTCTGGATCAAATCCATCGAGTAATTTGAGTAGGACTATCCCCTAGGGTGGTCTCATATTAACCAGGAGGGCATTATATAAGGTCTTGAATCTAGCACAATAATCTTGCACACTTTCTTCGGGGGCTATTTTGATAGTTTCATACTCTGATAGAATCTACAGTGGGTTTTTCTTGATTTCCCATCTATTGATGAATGTTTGTTGGAGAGCAAGGAGATCATGGATACTATTAGGAGTTAGACCTCTAAAACATTTTCCGGCTTCCCCCTTAAACTCTGGGCAAACATTCTCAACTGAAAACTGTCATCGTTGATTTCTTGCAAGTCGAAATAGTCATTCATCTTGTCAATGTGTTGTTGGGATGTTGTAGGACTAGTGTTGTCAAACTGGGGAATTTTGGACTGATATTCTCGAGGCATAGGAGGTAGAGGTAAAAGCAGTGCCAATGGGGTGTATCTGGCTGCCATGATTGATGGAGACAATGGAGGGAGATGAATGGTGGGCGGGGGTGGATGCGTAGTGGTGCAGAATATGGAAGGATTGAAAACTGTGATGTCAGTCCAATTCTGAGATTTGGTTCTGAATAGACCTAGTTCAAATTGCAAATCAAATTGAATGTCTTGCAAAGTGAAAAAGCTATTAGGTAAGGAGTTAGATCTATGAAGAACCTTGTTGCTAGTTGGATTCTCCATTTTGGGAAGTTTCCTCAATATTTTCTCGGGATTTTCTAAGGAGGAGGATAAGGATCTAGATGAGATATGGTGGATATTATTCAGGGAGCCAGAACTTAGCTCAAAATCATAGAAACCCGATTATTTAAAATTTGAAGAACCAATCTTTAAAATAAATTTGTATTGTTAAGTGTTTTTTAGATGGGGTTTTCTGAATTCGAGTAAAAATTGAAAACTTTCAGCCTTGTCCCTAGTATGGTCACCAATATGTTATCACTTTGTAATTTAGAAGATTGGCAAGACTAAATTATAAAGCACAACATCAAAACCACTTGAAGTCTAGGATCTAGCCCTCCTAGACTCAGAAAGGGATCTCTCTATTAGATTTAGATTTTGTTAAGTTTAATAGTGTTAGGCTAGTTAATTTGATTGTGATAGTTGGTTTGTTTGATTGTTCTTGGTTGGATAAGGGTTTTTTTCTAAAAAGTTTCCATTGGGCTATGGAGTCAAAATAGGTTGGGTGTACACATCAAATACCTGAGCAATTGCAAGGCAAGCTAGCTGTGAATACGGGTGTTTATAGTTAAGTGTAATTATGGGGTGGAGAAAGTGCTTTCAGTAATCACTCAAGAGAAATTCAGAATTCTTAAATCATACATCAGAAGAAAAAATTGAAAATGTAAAGACAGCCAGAATTAAGGTACTTTGAAACATCAAATCTTAATCTAAACTTCCTGCTTTACAATGGAATTATAAATGGACGCATGAAAAGATTACAGTGAAAAAAACATTAAACATGAATGAGGGGAAAAACATCACCAGGACACACAACACATGAATCTTGCAGAATAGTCTCTTTATTGATGATCCAGCTTGAAAAATGAGAACGCTTGTAATGAAAGTGTTTACAAAACCAGGGTCCTACCCCTATTACAAAATAGAAACTTGTATTTAAACCATTCGCACCAGCTTTCCATTATTGGAAGGGAAATCAGTTCATTTAAAAATAGGGGTAGCTGAAAAATGGGTGTACGTGACTCAAGCACAGACGCATGTGACTGTTTCTATACAGACGTCCAAAGTAGAAGTAGAAGTGTCCTTTCATTGGAATGACCCCCCGAGTAGGTGCTCGGTGTCCTCGTGGAGCCGTTATTTGATGTTGTGGCAATTTTCTATGCTGATGGATTTGATACACTGGATGCGTTGTTACTGACAATTTACTGAGCTTCAAGCTTCGTCACTGAACTGAGTTGTCGTCCCTCCTAGAGCATGCATAAATTTTCCCAACTTTTTGGAGTCAGGATCTTGGTCCTGTTTAGCTTCCTGTAGGCTTTGTTACTCTTAGTATACTTCACAAATGTTGGTTTCCGATGAAAAATGTGCTTCAACTCGTGTTGTATGAATACATCATTGCTGATAGTCTCATAGAATGCTTCTCCAGTCATGGTGTTCTTCAGATTTGCGAATTTGGTTGTGTCCTCGGAGACCTTTGCGAGGTTCTTTACATAATCCATCCTGGACATCAGTTTATCATTGATGACAAACAAGGATGGAAAGCCTCTGTTTTTTAGTGGCTCGATCCTATTAAAAAACCTACTCACCCCAACCTCTAGCTGATGGCATCTTTCTTCTAGTTGTGTGACCAAATTATTCTTATTCAACACCCTTTTAACTTCAAGAACATAGATTCTCATGTTAGTCACTCCCAATTTCTACAATTCATG
Organism: Pinus albicaulis; assembly: GCA_034641835.2. Classification (NCBI taxonomy): domain Eukaryota; kingdom Viridiplantae; phylum Streptophyta; class Pinopsida; order Pinales; family Pinaceae; genus Pinus; species Pinus albicaulis. The sequence continues at coordinate 94,201 of JAXQQM020091535.1, forward strand.
GTTGCCCTTGGAATTTAGGAATCTGATGATGTTGTTGGTGGTTCAACGCTTATCTCCAAGTTCCTCATTTGTTTTCTTGATGGCCAATTTCACCACATCAAACATATCCCTTTGCTAAAACATTATGTGAATTGAGGGCCACATATCATTTACAGACTCAATTATATCCAATCATATGATTTTCTTGACTCTTCCCATCATGCTTCTAATTGAGGACTCCTGAAGAGACTTTTGCAAACTTTCATTTAGCTCTTTGCTAATCTGTAATTATGTGGCACGTGCAGTGTCCTTTCCTTTGAGTTTCTCCAGCAGATCATTGAGTTGATTCTACAACCTTTTGATCTCTGTTGATTGTGGAGACATGTTATCCATTTCCTTGGCTAGTTGTTCAATACTTTTGATCTGAAAATGAAACTATTTTCAATGCTATGCAAAGTATCCATTTCCATATAATTAAGTGTGTAAAGTATTCTCCATGTCTTGTAGGTTAAACAAAAATTTTTTGGTAATCGTTCTGAGTTTTTGTGTGAGGAAATGTTAATTCATTTTATTGTTTAACATATTATATCAGAAATACACAGCAAGATAAATTCACCATAGCATAACACAACAAACTGATGAGGAAGTTCATCCCTCCTGGGCTACATTTGTCGGGCCCAAGGCTCCCAATGGGAATGTCCTTGCTCTATTAAGTTTCTCAAAATGGTTATACAATGAAATATATGCCTAAAAAGGAAAAACAAGGTATGAATTTGACTTTAGAAGATAGAAATAAGCTAAAAATGTCTTTTTTTTCACCTCAAACAGTGAAGTACAACCTAATAGGGCTCCATCTTCCTGATTGCCCTAGTGGCCCTTTCCTATTTCCTGAAGTAAAAATGGCTGAAGAACACCTTTTTTCACTTTTAAACCTATCCAAAACACTCCATAATGCTCAAGAAACCAAAAATTGACTAAAATTTCATCCAACTTTGTTCAATACTGAGAAGTTATGACCAAAACAAATTTCCACCCAGTGGCACTAAAAATCCTCCTCCAAAAATGGAGGAAATTCAGTTAATCCCGCTAAAAGCCGGAACCTCCGAAATTGTCAGAGGCACTCCAATCTGGAAGACCAGTAAAATTTTATATTAAATGTTATAGGGGCCTGTTCACATGTGGCCTCCAACCAGTCTGTTGGCAGAACTACCGTTAACTTAACTGCAACCTTCACGTTTGAACAATCGTTGTATTAAATTTAAAATAGTGGCTGACAACATGGTGGTTTGTTAACCATCTAGACCCATGGATTTTAAGGCCTTAGGCCAGGGTCATGGTGCCTATTTTTTATGAAGGGTAGGGCTAGCCCCTTTATTTTTTCTGCCCATAACAAATTTAAACAAGAAATAGAAATTGTTCCCATAGTTTGTTAAGAAACAACATGTAGCCCGCCCGGTCGGCACATGGGTTGGTAGCCAATTGACCTGGGGTGGAATCTTGTGAAGTCACAATATTTTTGGTCGACCATGCATCTCTGGCTTGGGGCCATGTGGCGGCCTTCGGGCTTGCCATGTGGCACCCTTTGATTGGCTGAAATCAAACAAAGTCAAAACATTGTCCAACCATTCAATGCCACTTGTTGGATTCCAATTCATCCCTGTGGAATATTTCAAGGAATATTCGTAGGAATATTCTTTTTTTAATTTTTTCAAAGTTAGAAAAGTCAACTTTGGTCAAATGAAAAATGAAGTTTACTGGATACTTCAAACCTTCATAACTTTCACATACGATATCAAATTTTAGTCTCATTCACGACACTAGAATCGCAACGACGGGTTCTTTTCAGTCATTTAGACTGCAACCATTTTTGAGAATTTCCATTTTTGAGCATTTTTTTTCCATTTGGACATGATCACCTGATCAAATTTCCCTTGGTGCTCCTGTGGATGTTGTGGCTGCTGGGATTACTGTGAGAGGAACTTCTTGTAGGGGAATCATGGCCTTAGCTACTTCTTTTGTTGCCCCCTTCACTGCATCCCTTACGACTTTCTGTCTTTCTTTGATCATCTTGCCCATCTCATCTTCCATTTTATTGATCTGCTCCGCTTGTTCCATAATTAATTGCAACATCTCTGCTTTCTGTGCCTCAGTCGCTTCTATCTCATTGGCCATAGAGTCTTCTATTACTAGCATCTTAAGTTCTCTCCTCAAAGTAGCTATATCTATGTTCTTCTTCCTCACAAGGATTTGTGCCACTACTATGTTTGATGGATCATACCCGAGCTTCATCACTAATTCCTCCAGAGATTTTATCTTAGAATCTTTGGCCATGGCAGAGATCTTTCCCAATCTTAATTGTGATTGTATGTTGGACAAGGTCACCTATAGTTTTGAGAGACTCATGGTTGTGCTAGTTAGGGTGGAGAAGACCATTTCCCCTGTCTACTTGTGCATCTCCATCTGGTCTATGGGGTGGATGTTCTTTGTATTAAACTCAAATGATGTCTTCTTGTAGTCCTTTTGACCTTTGGGCTGAGGAAATTTTGCTTCCAAGAAGGCCATCCTCATTCTTCCCTTATCATAGTCAAAGGCTGACAAGAGTCTACTCTGTGAGCTGTCTGTTTGTTTCCAAAATTAATTATAGGTGTTGGTCTTCAGAACCTCATTCCTTTTCTTGATCTCCCTGAACGTGCCATAGATGTATTCCTCCTCTTGTTCTCCAGTGGAAGTAGGTGGGAGAGTTTTCACATTCAGATGTTAGAATAGAACGATGGCAAAGGAAGTATAGAATATTGGGTGGCCACCTGCTGAAGATGAACTTGGTGAATTCCCAATTGTGATGGCAGTTTTCTAGTTTCCCTCATTTCCTTGGTCAAGGCCCATGCTAATCCTGGCTCTCTTCCTATATCTCGTCCTAAATTACTTAGTAGGGGAATCGATTTCCATGTCTGTTTGATCCTCCCGGACCCTCTTTCTTCCTATTTCCTTTTCAGGCTCCTTTCCTTTGTCTTCTTGAACTTCTGCAATTTGGTGTTTGGTGGGACTTGCATAGTGCTTTAACTAGAGTGGACACCCTGAGAGGATTTCGAAGTCATCCTTTCATTTCTTCCTTTTTCTTCTTCCTCCTTTACATATATACCTACCCGAACTACTCATCTAAATTCTTTTTCCTTCCTTGTAGGGTGCATTTAGGCTTGCAAACCATGAACATTTTCTTTTAACATTCTAACCTAACCCTATCCTTATTTCTCCTATTGGTTCAAATTAAGCTGTTGAACCAATCACATTTTCTACCTATATACTGATAAGCCAAGATTAAATAGTTTGAAAAATATTTATTTCTAACCTATCAACATAAATTGAAAACTACCCAACAATTATTAAAGTATATGACTATACAGACCTACCTAGAGAGTAGTGGCATTTGGATTTGCAGCACTTTCAGTTTTATTTCTTTTTTGGGGTTCCTCTTTCTCTCTTTTTTTATTTTTATTTTTCTTTTCATTCTTTTCTCTTTTGTTTTAAACCCTCTTTTATTTCTCTTTTTTTTTTGTTGGGAAACCAGCTCCAAAAAGAGAAGAAAAGAGATATCAACGCCTTATAAATAAGCTACTTCAAGGGGGAAACCTCCAATACATTACATGAATGAAAAATTCTTGGATTATACAATTTACAAAACCTCCTTTCTATATATAGGAGTCCATGGGGCCATAATGTAATCCTAGTGGGGCACAATGTAATCCTAGCCAACCTAATAATAATAATTTAAGGGCACAATAATAACAAAATGGCGGTTACAAGGGTACAATAATAACAATAAGGGGTTTACACTAACAATAATAAGGGACTATACTAGTGATATAGGGACCTAACATGCCCCTCTCCTTCAAAAAAAGTGTTGTCCTCAACGCTTGAGTAGCTCTGGGTGCTTCTGTATAAAATTCTCATCCTCCCATGTAGAATCTTCAGTGGGTAAGTTCTTCCACTTGATGCGATACTCTGAAATTGATCAATTCCGTAGTTGTCGAGTTCTTGTTTCCATGACCGCTTCAGGTTCCAATATGATTTTTCCTTCCTCATCAAGTTCTGGCAATATCGTTTGAATAGGAAGATTTTCACCTATAACCTTCTTTAAGCATGAAACATGGAAAACTAGATGTACTCACGAAGAAGCAGGAAGCTCCAATTTATATGCCATAGTAACAATATTTTGCAACACCTTGTAAGGACCATAGTATTTTGGTGATAATTTATTATCCTTCTTAGCTTGCTTAAGGGACATTTGTTTGTATGGTTGTAGCCGTAAAAATACCCAATCTCCTACGTCAAAACTTCTCTCGCTGCGATAAGCCGATCTCATTTCATGAGCCATTCACGTTGTCCTATTATCTTTAGAGTTGATACTCTTTCAATGCCTCGCCGTGATCTCTTCACATCGTTGAACCTCTCACCTTCTTAACATGATGGGATGATGTATTATTATCCATAAAGTTGGCAAGGGGTCATTTTTGCCGCGCATGGATGGCAGATACCACCATTCAGCGAGAGGTAACCACTTGACCCATTGTGTTTGTTTATCAGATACAAAACAACAAAGATATCCTTCCAAACATTTATTTACTATCTCAGTTTGACCATCAGATTGAGGATGATAATATGAGCTATGAGCTAATTGAGTACCCAAACAAGAAAATAACTCCGTCCAAAAATTTCTAGTAAAAATGGGATCTCTGTCGTTCACAATAACCCTTGGGCTTCCATGTAGCTTTTGAATTCTATCCATAAATGTAGTAGCAACTGTACTTGCTTTAAATGGATGAGATAATGCACAAAAGTGTGCATACTTGGTAAGTCTATCAACTACCACCATGATGACACTCTTTCCTTCAGACTTAGGTAAACCCGTGATAAAATCCATTGAAATCTCCTCCCAACGTTGACCTGGAATGGATAAAGGTTGTAGAAGTCCTGGGGTCTTAATTGTTTCCACTTTATTCTGTTGGCAAACCAAACATTCCGCCACAAACTTTCGAATATCAGATTTAAGGCCATCACAAAAAAATTCTTTCTTCACCCTGTGGTAAGTTTTTAAAAATCCTGAGTGTCCTCCTAAAGGAGAAGTGTGCAATTCCAGAAGAATCTTTTGTTTTAGTTGGGAATTCTTACAAAGATATAAGCGATCTTTGTACCATAAGGAATCATTTTTTCCAACTAAATGTATCAGATGTACTAGGATCTTGCTGCAACTTTTGAATGAGTATCCATACATCTTTGTCCTTCTTCCATTCATCTCTTGCTTCAGTTATCCAATCTCGTTGGATAATAGAAATGGCACAAAGAAATGCTTCCACCTCTTCATTCTTTCTTGAGAGTGCATCTGCAACAACATTAAGCTTTCCTTTTTTGTAGATTATTTCAAAGTCATAATCCAACATCTTTGTGACCCAATTTTGCTGCTCTTCTGAAGATAGTCTTTGTTCCAAAAAGTGTTTAAGACTATCATGATCAGTTTTTACCTTGAAGTGTCTTCTCATTAGGTAAGTTCGCCATTTCTTTAGTGCATGCAGTATTGCTAACATTTCCTTCTCATAAATAGGTTTCTGTAAATACTTTCCTTTGATTGGACGACTTTCAAAAGCAATGGGTTTTCCTTCCTGCATTAAAACTGCACCAATTCCATTTCCTGAGGCATCACATTCCACAATAAAGGTTTTTGTGAAGTCTGGTGTAGCTAAGACCGGTGCTAGGCACATTGCCTCTTTAAGACGTTCAAAGGCCTTAGTTGCTTCAGGAGTCCATGAAAATGCATCTTTCTTCAATAATGATGTTAGAGGTGCTGCTATTCTCCCATAATTCTTAACAAACTTGCGATAATACCCTGTTAACCCGAGAAATCCTCGCAACTTCTTTATGGTTGTGGGGACTTTCCATTCCTTAATGGCTTTAATTTTGTTAGGATCTACTTTAACACCCTCGTGAGATACAATATGACCCAGATATTCCACCTCTTGTACTCCAAAGAAACATTTGGATGTTTTTGCATATAATTGTTTCTCCTGCAATAGTTTGAGCACCTTGTCAACATGTTGAACATGATCCTTACAAGACCTGCTGTAGATTAGTATATCATCAAAAATACTAGCACAAATTTTCTAAGGAAGGGTTTGAAAATGGAATTCATCAACCCTTGAAATGTAGAAGGTGCATTGGTAAGGCCAAAAGGCATGACCAAAAATTCATAATGACCCTCATGAGTTCGGAATGTTGTTTTTGGAATATCTTCAGTCTTCATTCTAATTTGATGATATCCTAAACGAAGATCCAACTTGGTAAAATAAATTGCTCCATGTAATTCATCCAATAATTCATCAATCACAAAAATGGGAAATTTATCTTTAATGGTGAGCTTATTAAGCTCTCTATAATTCGGACACATTCGCCATAATCCATCCTTATTGTGTACCAATATTACAGGAGCAGAGAAAGAACTTTGACTAGGTTGAATGATACCCACCTCTAACATTTCTGCAATCATACGTTCAATTTCGTGTTAGGAAATTACGGCATAAATAATAAATAATTTACTGAGACAATAATACACATACAAAACCCAGCAACAAATTACATAAACATAAACACAATGTTTAACCGGGAAAACCCCAAATCCAGGGAAAAACCCAACCAATGAAATTTCATTAAACATTGGCCAAAACCCTAGCCAATCCAGCCAAGTGAGCCTTCACCGCTCACCTCCAGGCCTAAATTACAATGAATTCTTCCCAGCCTTTTTATAGGCTCCATTACATGCAATACCATGGGCCAAAACCATGGGTGCACAAAACCATGTGCCCCAAAACCACTACTATTTACCCTAGTCAAATTTGACTCTATCCCGATTCATGTTTACCTAACAATTCCCCCCTTAAACTTGACTTGGGGATTATTGACTAAATCCAGCCAAACCTGCTAGATGAGACAACCCTGCTCACCCTAGCTCTTCCCCCCTCCAAATTTTTACCCAATATAATTGTTAGCTTGACATCCCCCCTATCACCTAGGTCTAACCCAGACTTTACCAGTGATTACCCAGGGTTGTGCATGCCATAACAGGTCTTACAACAGTATGCCCATTTACATGTAAAACATTAACTCCATTATAATAATTTTTTTTTTTGTTTCATTGTTGTTGTTCTTTGTATGACCATTATCTACATTCATACATGATGTCCTCTCCAAAGAGGACATCATATTTGTACATCAATCTGCCGAATGACATCAATTTCCATATAAAAAGAATCCATCTACCGGATTACATGAGTCACCAACCTCTGTAACCGCCAGTCCTCTAGGAATTCCCTTCAGATACATGGTTCATCAATTTTTAATTAATCCACCTACACATATGCTCTCTCATTTTAACAAGCTCTAAATCTCATTGTCTTCGAGGCTTTAAGGCTCGCACGAAATGATAATTGCCACTACAACCTTCACATCCACCAATCCATTTTGTTTCCACATCGCTATTATAATTACGTGATTCACAATGAATCATGAGGCCACCTCTTTTTACTCACAATATTAAGCTACATTTGTTGTATCTCTACGCACAAAACTGGCACAATTAGCGCACCCTTGGTCGAGCTTGAACAATGTAATGAGATTTATAAAAAGACTAGAAAATGTTACAGAAAGCCCAGCTGTTATTATAGCCAGAGTATGTCATGTCTTGAGTTACAGTCATGATAATGAATTTCGATCCCTCCAAGCCAAGATCCGCTCCTTGATCTTTATCCAGGCATTTAAACAAATTGTATATATGTAGTTCGGGCTGTGAAATCCTATGGATGGTGTCTCAGTCTAGATATTCTGAATCTTTGAGCCGTGCTTTAAAGGCCAAGGAGGATATAGTAAATCAAATTTATCGGCAATGCAATCAACATCCCGAATATAACAGCTGTGCTTAGTATTTCAGGATGTACGTTGTACTCTTTTGCAAAAACAAATGCAACAATTCCTTGAGGAAGCGTTGCCTAAACAATGGCCACATGCAGCAACGATCCTCTCAGGCCAACGGCAATAGAGGCAGCTGCCATTACAGCAGGGCCAGTAAGAAATCTAACAGCCATTGCAAATGCAGCAACAAATTTTCCACGCACTATGATTCTCGGCTGCAGTGCCATGAACAGCCCCAAGATAAACATGGCCATTCCAAGACCTGCATCAGACAAGATTGCTATCGAACCATGGACCATGATATATCTCCCATCAATGTTCTTTCCATCAAGCTTTTCAATGGCTTTCTGAGCTTCGTCTACATATTTGTAACGAACAAATGCAAACACTCGCGATTCTTTGGTTCTCCCCTTGAGCCAATATATAGAGATTTAAGGTGAGCATGGGGCACCATTTTGACTCTCTGTCAACGATCGATCCACACCAGATCTGCTAGATCTGTCTTTTGCATATGCAAATCTATTTGTGTTAAAATGCTACACAACATATCTAGCTTCTTCACACGTAGATCTATCCAATCAAACATCATATTCACACGCAGATCAGATCTAGATGTAGATTTGACAACTTCACACATAGATCTTCCCTTTTACATATATCTGTCCAAAAAAAAAATCGCGCAATAGCAGCAAACTATAGATATAGAAAAATCATTAAACTTGGCAGCTCATTCCAGATTTCAGATCTTCATAGCTCCGATACCAGTTGTTAGGAAATTACGGCAGAAATAATAAATAATTTACTGAGACAATAATACACATAAAAAACCCAGCAACAAATTACATAAACATAAACACAATGTTTAACCGGGAAAACCCCAAATCCGGGGAAAAACCCAACCAATGAAATTTCATTAAACATTGGTCAAAACCCTAGCCAATCCGGCCAAGTGAGCCTTCACCGCTCACCTCCAGGCCTACATTACAATGAAGTCTTCCCAGCGTTTTTATAGGCTCCATTACATGCAATACCATGGGCCAAAACCATGGGTGCACAAAACCATGTGCCCCAAAACCATGACTATTTACCCTAGTCAACTTTGACTCTATCCCGAGTCATGTTTACCTAACATTTCGCTCTTTTAGACGTAAGGATATCTATAAGGCCTGATGTTTGGAGGAACACTTCCTGGAATCAAATGAATAGCATGATCATGATCACGAATAGGTGGGAGTCCTTTGGGAGTTTCAAACACCTTGGAATGATTGTCCAAGACTTGTTGGAGATCTGCAGAAATAGATGATTTTGATGTTGGAACTTCTAGTGAGCCTAATTGTGCAATTACGCCTCGCTGTTCTTTCTTTAGAAGCTTTGTCATGACATTAGAGCTTATTATCCTTCCTGGCTTCCCTGCAATACCCCGTAATTCAACTTCCTTTCCTTCTGAAAAAAATTTCAAGAAAAGTTCTTGAAAATTAAAAGCTACCGTCCCAAAGATTGTAACCATTGTACTCCTAGTACAACATCAGCACCTCCCATAGGAATGGAAAGCATTGGACTAGTCAATACATATTCCCCCATGGTTAGCTTGATATTATGGCATTTTCCCGAGCAATTTATAGTTCCTCCATTTGCAACCATCACTTGACATTTTGGTGCTGGGTATAGGAAACAATTTAATTCCTTGGCTACCTTACAATGAATAAAATTATGGGTGCTACTTGAATCAATCAACACTATTGCCTTTTTCTTCTTGATTTGTCCTTCTATATTGAGAGTTTGAGGAGTGGTAATTCCTACCAGTGCATTACATGACATGGTCGGATTCATTTCTTCCTCTTCTAGGGCCGATTCCTGGTGTATATCCTCTTCTTGTTCATTTTATTCTTCTTCTTCACAATCTATGTAAAATAATTTCTTTTCAGCACACTTATGACCTTTAGTTTATTTTCTATCACAACTGTACCAAAGCCCTTTTTCTCTTTTTTCTTCCAATTTTTGTGGTGTTAACCTTGTAGGTTGTGGAAATCTAGGCATAGCAACACTTCCTTCTTTATATAATTGATTGGTAGGCTTCCTTGTCGCCAAAATTTGACATTCAACTTTTCTTGCCAACCTGAATGCCTTCTCTAATGAATCAGGGTCCAAAACACGAACTTCATGTTGGATGTTATCCTTTAGAGTGCCTATGAAGAGATCAATCTCGTGTTCCTCTGGAATATCATGTTGGGAAAAATACTAAGAGGGGGGGGGGGTGAATCAGTATTTAGGGCTGAACTATTTCTCTTTTCTTTTTCTTAAAACCTTATGTTACAGTACTGCATTCAACATGTATGTCCAGATATCTTATTATGTCTTTACTTAGAGCATTGAATCAGATAAGCATTAAGCATGAACAGAAATAACAGAACAAACCATCAAATATACACAACATATATCAACACCAGGATTTAAGGTGGAAACCCAAATTGGGAGAAAACAACTGCTGCTATAATCTCAGTCTTCAATATTTATTTATTGAGAAAACTTTGTACAATGTATGCTAGTGCAGACTTATACCAGCACGCAGGCACCCACCTGCAGAAGGCTACGACCTTCTCTCGTTTACCAGCTACCACTGGAAGGGAGCTACAACCCCCTCTCTGAAGGCTTCGACCCTCAGCGCTACTGCAGACCTTGTTTCATCAATTTCATACTGGATCCACCAGTTTCCATACGACATACCTTGTTAGTCAGCAGATTTATTTATTTTCAGTATACACACACCAGATGTCATCCGTCATCCAAGCAGAGATTGATCATGTTCAAATTATCTTCATGGGTGCATTGTAGTCTCATATTTATCAGTTAAGAACAGAGCTCACCCATGCAGATATTCCTTTTAGAAAATTTATTCACAACCCTTACAATGCACACGCCGTTCTTTATTTTTCTTCTCCTTATATAGTTTTCCTTTTATTAAAACCATAAGTCAAAAACCACGAACCGCTAGTGGTAATCCTTTTAGTTTGTCCCACGGGGCTTCTGATCTCTTTTTAATTTATTTATCAAGTTTAAAGAAATTGATAAATAATTATATTTACATCTTTTGAATTCCCAAGCCTTATATCTAAATTTTAACCCTTCGGACTTTATTAGAGACATCCAACGCTTCTAAATAAACCAAACTTGCGATAAACCTTTGACCCTGGGCCCACGCCCATCGTACCATAGTAAACCTTGCGCAATTCCAGCGTCCGATCACCATCAGATTAGCAAGCATCTAGATCAACGGTGTATATGCATATCGCTCGACCTCCGATGCCGAACGTTAACGGGCGATGGCCCGCCATACCTATGTTAATCTTCGCACACCTTCAACAAATAATGACCATCCGATGACCTCTTCCCAGATCAACAGCACTTAACGATATCGCTGGGCGTCCTTGGTCGAACTATAACGCGTGATGGCGTGCAGTAAAAAGTGGTTTTATAAAAACGTACAGGGACGCGTGTCGATTATTTTATGGAATCGCTCCTCATCCGGAAATACCGCTTACTCCGCATAGGTGGTACGGTGAAAACTTTAAACCACCTTTACTATTCAGATGGTCATGGTTCCACTCATCCACGCAAGGTTCCGACGCCTTTTATCAGTATTATTATAATTAAATTGCTCTTTAACGATTTGCGTTATGTCGTCACCAAGTGTTCCGCTGCGCCATCTCCCATCAACTCCCTCATCAGATACAGAGTATTATTCAACCCTTTCAATTACACAGGACATCATTTGACTTCATTACAAGGATTCCATAATACACATATCCTAATGAATTCATTCTTCTCTATGCGCCATAGGTATCCTCTGCCCATTATGAGATTAATTACACAGGTCATGTAAATTCCAGATTTACTTGAACATAATTCCACTGTTCTTCATCCACATACACAAATCTCGACCATATATTAAATTTGTCCTGCAATCTATTTCCTTAACTCTTCCTAGCAGCTCTCCCTTTTTCCATCTCCTTTGCAAACTATATTAAACCCCTAATTCCTTTTCCAATTCCTTTGCCATCAATGAAAATATTTCCAACAATCTCCCCCTTTGGCATTGATGGCAATACTCTTCCTCTGATGGCCTTACAGAAGCCTTTTGATGCTTTTCCTCCCCCTTTGACATCAATGGCAAAGATTTTGATCAAGATCCTTTAAACTGATAATGCCATGCTCCCCCTGAGATCATGTTGCATATTTAAACATAATATGACCAACAATTCATCCTTTTCATATGACCAATGCTTCACCCGATCCTATGCATTCAGAGCACATCAAAACCAAATTAATCTTCTGTTTTTAAGTAGATCTAGTCCTCTACATGGCAGAGACTACTCCCAGTTTCTCTCTGAGATATTCGAATGCTTCCCTGGGTAGAGGTTTGGTAAATATATCAGCAACTTGTTCTTTGGAGGAAACATACTCCAATTTCACCTTTTGTTCAAGTACTTGTTCACGTAAGAAGTGATATTTGATGGGAATGTGCTTGGTCTTGGAATGCATAACAGGATTATTTGAGATACTGATGGCACTTGTATTATCACACATAATGGAGATAGGAGGTGAAAATTTGATTTGAAAGTCTTGTAGGGTTTGCATCATCCAGAGAAGCTGAGTGCAACATGATGTTGCAGCCACATATTCTACTTCTGCTGTAGATAAGGCAATAGAGCTTTGCTTCTTGTTGAACCAAGATACTAACCGGGGCCCCATATAGAATGCACCACCACTAGTTCTTTTCCGATCATCAACACTTCCAGCCCAATCTGCATCAGTGTATGCATGAAGGGTAAGATCAACATTCTTTGGATACCATAGTCAAAAGTCTTGAGTTCCTTGTAGATATTTGAATATTATTTTCACAGCCTGAAGATGAGACTCTTTTGGGTTAGCTTGGAATCGTCCAACAATCCCAACTGCATGCATGATGTCTGGTCTTGTCCCAGTGAGATAAAGTAGACTTCCTATCATAGATCTGTATTCAGGTTGATTCACCGTGGGGGAATCATCATTAGAACTAAGATTGCATCCGATTATCATTGGAGTACTTACAGGTTTGCAGTCTTCCATGCCATACTTCTTTAGGATTTTCTTGAGGTACTTTGCTTGTGATAAGAATATGCCATTTGTTACTTGTTGCACTTGCAAGCCAAGAAAGAACGTTAGTTACCCAAGTAAATACATTTCAAATTCTTGCTGCATATTAGAAGAAAATGTATGACTCATAGACTCTTTATTACTTCCAAAAATGATATCATCAACATATACAACCATAATCAATAGTTTGTCATTTTCAGTTTTTGTGTATAAGTTTTTATCAGCAGACCCTTTTGAAAATCCTTGTTGATGAAGATATTTGTCAAGACGATAGTACCATGCCCTTGGAGCTTGTTTGAGACCATATAGAGCATTTTTAAGTCTACAAACTAGTTTTTCATCATTTCCCAAATGAATCCTTCTGGTTGTTCTATATAAACTTCTTCTTCTAGATCACCATTGAGAAAAGCAGATTTAACATCCATTTGATAAACATTGATTTGTTGGAAGCTTGAGAAAGCAAGAAACATTATTATGGCTTCAAGTCTGGCTACAGGAGCAAAAGCTTCTTCAAAATCTATACCTTCTTGTTGAGCATACCCTTTGCACACAAGTCTAGCTTTAATTCTTATGACATCCCCATTTTCATTTAACTTGTTTTTGAATATCCATTTAGTTCCAATGACATTTTTGTCATGAGGCCTTGGTACTAACTCCCAAGTGTGATTCTTTTCAATTTGATCAAGCTCTTCATTCATGGCTTGAATCCAACATTCATCTTTGCTAGCTTGACTGACATTGTGAGGTTCAATAGTGGACAAAAATGCCAGATTACTAGAAGATCCTACAAGAGTCCTTCTTGTTTGTACACCTAATCCATTTTCTCCCAAAATTTGAGATTCTGGATGATTCTTTTGAACATATCTAGATGGAGCCTTTTCAGAAAAATCCTCTTTAGGTTCTTCACTAGGTTCATTGTTTGTATCATTACTATTTGATGTAGAAGGATATGTGTCATCATCATCTTCATCTGTTGTTTTCTTTTCTTCTTTTGGAGCTGCAGGAGACTCATCAATAACGACATCAATACATTCAACAATCTTCCGAAGTATTTTATTGTAACATCTATATGCCCTACTCCTAGAGGAGTAACCAAGAAATATTCCTTCATCTGCTCTGGGTTCAAACTTGCCAAGTTTTTCATCATTATTTTTGATAAAGCATTTGCTCCCAAAATTTTTAAAATGCTTTGTAGTGGGAGGACTACCATACCAAAGTTCATATGGAGTTTTATCACTATTTATACGAACATGTGCTTTGTTGAGAATTTTTACTGTTGTATGTGTTGCTTCTCCCCAAAATGTGTCAGGTGTTCCGAAATCATCAAGCATAGCTCTAGCCATTTTTTGAACTGTTCTGTTCATTCTTTCTACAACGCCATTCTGTTGTGGAGTGCCAGCTACAGAGAACTGTCTTTTTATGCCATGTTGTTCACAAAATTCAAGGAATTCATTGGATGTATATTCTCCTCCTTGATCAGATCTGAGACACTTGATTTTTAGATCTAATTCATTCTCAACTAGTGCTTTGAAGATCTAAAATTTCTCAAATGCTTCATCTTTGTGTTTAAGCAGCCCAATCCAACACATTCTAGAAAAATCATCAATGAATAAGATATAGTATTCTTCACCACGTGGTGACTTTTTCCTCATAGGTCCACATATGTCAGTATGAATAAGTTCAAGAGGCTTACTTGATGATCCTTCCTTGGCATTAAATTGTACCCTGGTTTGCTTGCCGAATTGGCAGGATTTGCATATGATATTTTCAGGTAGGGTAATATTGGGAAGATCACGAACAACTTTAAATCTAGTTGATTTGCTGATTTGAGAGAAGCTCAGATACCCCAACCTTCTATTCCATAGCCAATTTTCTGAAGATTTACTCAAATAACATTGTTCTTTGGGGTTCTTCAATATATACAGGTTGTTTGGAGTTCTTTTTCCTTTTATAATTGCTTTACCTATATCAAGATCACGTACCACACATTCTTTTGAACTAAAGACAACTTCAATTCCTTGATCACACATTTGACTTACACTTAACAAGTTATGCTTTAATCCATCCACATACATGACTTCGTTAGCTTTCACCCTTTCTTTTAGAAAAACAGACCCTTTTCCCTTAATGACCGCAGGAGTGTCATTTCCAAATGTAACATTTTTTTCTTTTTCTAGAGCACTATATGCAAGAAGCTTGTCTTTATCACCTGTCATGTGTCTTGAGCATCCACTATCAATGTACCATTGGTTTTCTTCATCTTCTGCAAATAACGCTATGCCACAATTTTCAACTTGTAATTCCTTCTTTTTCCATACTTTGGAGCTTGAAGGAACATGTTCTTTTGGCTGAACTTTGCTCCTGCATTCAGATTCTTCATGGCCAAAGTTGTTGCAATAAGCACATTCAACTTCATTTTGAAGAGGAGAAAATTTTTTATAAGTATTCTTCTCTATTTCAATATCAATCCTTTTCTTTCTTGCTTCTCTTGTCATGATGGTTTTATATGCAACACATTGAATAGCTTTATGACCAAAATTGTGACATGAGAAACATTGTCCATTGAAGAAGAAATTTCTAGGATCATAAAATCTTCTATATGAATTTATTTGTTGACTGGAGTTTCTTTGAAAGACCTTCCTGTTTGTGTTCTTTGAATTGAGATGATCAGGCTTTACCTATGAAGATTCTTTGTTCCCTTGCTGAGTGACAGCATGTTGTAAACCAGCTGTAACTACTTTTAGATAATTTGATGCTGAAGCCTGAGAAGATTCTCCAATATACCCAAGACCTGTCTTTATAAGAGGAGAACGTTGTACCTTGATAATCTCATCTAAGGTTTCAGATCCTTTAGAAAATCTAAGATTCAGAGTCTTTACTTTCTCAAGTTCTTTTCTTAGACTTACTACTTCACACTCTAATTTCTCATTGTGTTTCTCCTTTTCTTCAAGCTGATTTTTCAGAGTCTCTATGGTTATTTTATTCTCTTCTAAGCAAATTTTGAGTTTATTGTTTTCATCAAGAAAATCGTTGTCTTCTAGAGCATCCACAAAAGTATCATTTTCTTATCTATATTCTTTTTCAAATTCCATAAGAAGTCTAAGATCTTGTTCATATTCTTCCTCACTATTAGATAACCCATCACTATCTTCATGAGTATAGTAACTCTTCTTAGTGCTAAAACGATTCTTATTCCTTCTTGCTACTTCCTTCCCCTTTTTATGTGTTTCTTTATAAGGACACTTAGCAGCATAATGACCAACTCTTCCACAATCAAAACATTTGAAAGGAAGCTTACCTCTGAACCATCCTGTGCCAAGTTGAAGTTTCTTTACAAAGTTTATCTCATCCTCTTCTGAGATATATCCTGATCCTTCTGGTTTTTGTACTTCCTTCCCTTTTGTAGAAGTTCTAAAGACTGCTTCTTTGACTTCAAATGGTCCTCCTCTTCTCATTTCATATGCAGTTAGTATGCCATGAAGTTGCACCACAGTGAGATTTTGAAGATCCTGCTTTTCTTCAAGAGAAGAGACTTTTAATTCAAATTTCGTTGTTAGTGATCTTAAGACTTTCTCAACCAAAGTAGATTCAGTTATTGTTTCTCCCAGATTTCTCATACGATTTACAATATCATCAAGACGTAAAAATAAATTTGCAATTCTCTCTTCATTATCCATTTTTAGATTCTCATATTGAATTCTGAGAGTTTGAAGTTTAGCACTTTTTACCTTTGCATCACCTTCATAACTCAGAATGATTTTGTCCCATATTGTCTTTACTGTATTCAGCTGCATGACTTTGAAAAATTCAGATTCAATTAGACTTCCCAATAGAGCATTGACCGCCTTTGCATTTGTTTCATAATTCTTTCTTTCTATCGAATCTGTTGGTACTGCAGGCGGATATTGATATCCTTGTTCAACAATTGCCCATACCTCTGCTCCCAGAGACTGAAGATAGGATCTCATCCTTGTCTTCCAGAAGATTAAATTATTTCCGTTAAAGAGTGGAAGCCTGATAGATGCTATTCCATCTTGATTGCTCATCTTGCTTGATTTTCCTTCTAGCGGCTAAGCTTTTCAGAAGGACCTGCTCTGATACCAATTGTTGGGAAAAATACTGAGAGGGGTGGTGAATCAGTATTTAGGGCTGAACTATTTTTCTTTTCTTTTTCTTAAAACCTTATGTTACAGTACTGCATTCAACATGTATGTCCAGATATCTTATTAAGTCTTTACTTAGAGCATTGAATCAGATAAGCATTAAGCATGAACAGAAATAACAGAACAAACCATAAAATATACACAACACATATCAACACCAGGATTTAAGGTGGAAACCCAATTTGGGAGAAAAACACCACTGCTGTAATCTCAGTCTTCAATATTTATTTATAGAGAAAACTTCGTACAATGTATGCTGGTGCAGACTTATACCAGCACGCGGGCACCCACCTGCAGAAGGCTACGACCTTCTCTCGTTTACCAGCTACCACTGGAAGGGAGCTACAACCCCCTCTCTGAAGGCTTCGACCCTCAGCACTACTGCAGACCTTGTTTCATCAATTTCATACTGGATCCACCAATTTCCATACGACATACCTTGTCAGTCAGTAGATTTATTTATTTTCAGTATACACACACTAGATAATGACCCGCCGTACCTATGTTAATCTTCACGCACCTTCAACAAATAATGACCATCCGATGACCTCTTCCCAGATCAACGACGCTCAACGATATCACTAGGCGTCCTTGGTCAAACTATAACGCGCGATGGCGCGCAATAAAAAGTGGTTTTATAAAAATGTACAAGGACGCGTGTCGAGTATTTTATGGAATCGCTCCTCATCCGGAAATACCGCTTCTGCATAGGTGGTGCGATTAAAACCGTAAACCACCTTTACTGTTCATATGGTCATGGTTCCGCTCATCCACGCAAGGTTCCGACGCCTTTTATCAGTATTATTATAATTAAATTTCTCTTTAATGATTTGCGTTATGTCGTCACCAAGTGTTCCGCTACGCCATTTCCCATCAACTCCCTCATCAGATACAGAGTATTATTCAACACTTTCAATTACACAGGACATCATTTGACTTCATTACAAGGATTCCATAATACACATATCCTAATGAATTCATTCTTCTCTGTGCGCCATAGGTATCCTCTGCCCATTATGAGATTAATTACACAGGTCATGTAAATTCCAGATTTACTCGAACATAATTCCATGGTTCTTCGTCCACATACACAAATCTCAGCCAGATATTCAATTTTTCCTGCAATCTATTGCCTTGACTCTTCCTAGCAGCTCTCCCTTTTGCCATCTCCTTTGAAAACTATATTAAACCCCTAATTCCTTTGCCAATTCCTTTGCCATCAATGACAATATTTCCAACATATCAGTTACCCTTATATTCAATTTTTGGAAGTCCTAAATGTGCTCCCCCACTAAACCCTTTTGTTTGAGATTTATCAATTGGCTAAAGAAGGTGTTGCTCTTTGTATCCTCATAATGTGCTATCATTTCCTCCGTAAAAATTGACCAAGTGAAAAAAATTTTATGGGAGCAAAGCCATCGATACCATACAAATGTATTTTGTTCTAAATGTAAAGTTGCAATGCGTACCTTTTGTGTGTTTTGCACGTTATGGAGATCAAAATATTGCTCCATCTGTAGTATCCATGTTACAGGATCCTTTCCATCAACTTCCTCATATCCATCTTTGGAATATGGTGGTTCTTCCCGCCAACATTAGAGTTTATGAAATCACAATTAACATTTATTTTGTTCTCATCATGAGGTTCTTCTACTATCTTTTCACCATTAGGAAACCTTTCTTGTATCAACTTTGTCAAACCTTCCATGTCTGCTTTTAGAACATTCTTCATGTTTTCCATTTTCTCATCGATCTTAGCTTCCATGTCATCCATCTTAGATTCCATGCCATCTATCTTAGATTCCACACCTTTCTTCAAACCATCCATCTTAGTTTCCATGGCTTTCTTCAAAACTTCAATGTCATTTTTTTTTTCTCTTTGCGAGAGCGAAATTTGTTGCACTTGCTCTTGTAATTTTGATATGTCATGTTGCCATTCTTCGTCTTCATGAGTCATAGTAGAGCTTTCCAAAGGCTTAATGGGCGTTTAATTATTTCTATGGGCCACTTTATAATCCAATACTAATATCTATTCTACAATATGCCCTTGCAATCAATTCAACTTGATTCTTCAAACAAGACTTATGCAATTCGGAAAAACAATACACACCTTTTACTTGCTTTTGAGGAGCTCGATATTGAAATTGCATTATCTATGTGATTGCGGCTCTTCAATATCTAAAATTCAGCACTAAAGTAGCCCTCTGAATTATTTTTTAAATGCCACAGGTCTAACTTGATTTGGATTCTCCAAGACAAAGTTATGTCCAATCTCCCACAATGACCTAATTATGGACTGGTTCCGTATAGAAAACTTGTACGGCTTGCTACGTGTCACTGTTTCGTCCTTCGCCTCTGAAATTGATATCCAAGAAACTGCAATCCGTGTACTTGTGACCACTTTTTACGACACTCCAATCTGATGCTCAAAGAGAGTTATTGAAATTTTCCCACGATCACCTATTTTAAATGAAATTCGGGAGCCTGAAAAAGCACTACCTTCCACAAATCATATCTCCAAAAATATTTCGAACCAAGCTTTGAAATTTTTCGAAGATTTTCCTTAGGATTTCAGCTTTGCACCATAAAAATTTCAGATTCTAAACCTCAGTAGAAAAAAATTTATAGCGTAAATTCCACGATGACTTGTTGAGGAGCCTGAAAAAAGACCTAACTTCCAGAAATCATATATCTGCAAATATTGTGAAACAAGCTCTGAAATTTTTAGACAATCTTCCTCGGGATTTCTGCTTCGCACCCTAAAAGTTTCAGCTTCTGAAACTTCCTATAAAAACAGTTATAGCGAAAATGCCACGATGACCTGTTTGGAGCAGCGAAACCCTAGAATCCAAAGCTCTGATACCAAATGTTGGGAAACCAACTCCAAAAAGAGAAGAAAAGAGATATCAACGCCTTAGAAATAAGCCACTTCGAGGGGGCAACCTCCAATACATTACATGAATGAAAAATTCTTGGATTATACAATTTGCAAAACCTCCTTTCTATATATAGGAGTCCATGGGGCCATAATGTAATCCTAGTGGGCCACAATGTAATCCTAGCCGACCTAACAATAATAATTTAAGGGCACAATAATAACAAAATGGGGGTTACAAGGGTACACTAATAACAATAAGGGGTTTACACTAACAATAATAAGGGACTATACTAGTGATATAGGGACCTAACATTTTTTTTGAAATCATTTGAATTTTGAAAAGCCTTTCAGTAATGAAAACCTTGCATGAAAATGAAGTATCCAGTCACCTTGAGATCATATAATGTATAGGGTACTAACAGAATCTGCTTATGATAAGGTTTTTGGTTGTAAAACTGCCAAAAATGTATGAGACGAGCTTGAGAATATATATGCAGGTGACTCAAATGTCAAACAAGAAAATATTAAAATCTACAAAGAAAAATTTGAGTAACTCAGAATGAAAGAAGAGGGCAACATTTCTGCATACTTCCAACAAGTTGATGAAATAACCAACACTCTGGAAGGATTGGGAGATCCTATTGACGGGAAGAATATTATACAAAATATTCTTAGAACATTACCAGGGAGATTCAACCCAAAGGTATCGGTCTTATAATACAGTGAAAATCTGGGTGCAAATCTGGACAAACTCAGCAAACAGAAATTACATAGAGTTCTCATAGCATATGAAATGAGACTTGATGAAGAAGAGGGTACTTTGCATCTAGAAACTGTGTTAGTTTCATCTAAGAAAAAAAATAAGGACAAACAGCCTTCAAAGGAAAATACCTGCACCTGCAACTATGAAGAAAAGGAAGATGATGAAGAAGGTCTCTCAGATGGATAATATGCTTACTTTACGAGAAAACTAAAAATTGGTAAGGAAAAATTCAAAGGTAAAATTCCATTGATATGTTTTGGCTGTGGTGAGGTTGGGTATTTCGTAGCAAAATGTCAGAACATAAGTGATGGAAACTCAAAAGGAAATAAAGGCTGTAAGAAATTAAACAATCAAGGAAAAAAGAAATAATTCAAAAGGAAATTTCTCTCTAAATAAGATAGCTCATCATCCGATGAAGACAGTGACAGCAAAGAGGAAGCCAATGAGAGAGTGTTTTTTATGGCCAAGCACAATAGACAAGAGGTATCAAACAACAAAGAAGAAGGGTTTACCATAGAAGAATTTTCTTGATAAGATTCATTCCAATACTCTTGAAGAACAAGTTCAAGGTCTCAAAATTGAAGTTGAAGAACACAAATGTATTGAAGACTCACTTGAAAAGAAGTTGGAAGAAAGAAACCAAGAAAGGAAAGCATTAGATGCCGAAGTAGTCTCACTGCGTAAGGAAGTTAAGAAGGGAAAAATTATCCAAAACTATGCTAACAACTCAAGAGCATTGGAATAAATCATCAACAATCAATGATCTTAAAACGAAAAAACTAACCTCGGTTACAAAGAACAAAAAGTAGTACCTTCTACAACAAAATACAATGAACCTACGAGATTTGAAATGCATGTAGACTTTATTGGACAAGATTCGCAAGAACAACCTTGGAAGACAATTCCTCGATGAATATGTCGATCCAGGTACTAACATTTTTTTATGGCTATTGTTGTTCATGTGGAAAATTTGGTCATAAAGCTATAGAATGTCGCATGTTCCATAGGAACCAATACAATTCCAGGAGATCTTTCAAATATGTACCTCGCAGGGCTCAACGAAACATCAATATATTTTAAAATTTAAGAAATAATACGAAATGTTACAAATTTTGAAACTTTGGACACATAGCCAGAGACTGTAGACTTGAAAATCCTCTAGAAGAATCTTTGAAGCCATAGAAATAACAAACATAGAAGAAGAAGAAGACTGATAATTATGCTCTCACGCTCAAGGCTCAAAACAACAAAGATGTGTGGTATGTTGATAGCGGTTTCTCAACGCATATGACTGGAGATAGAAAGAAATTTGTATCTCTGAAAGAGAAGAAGGATGGAATCATATCCTTTGGAAATGATGGATCTTCAAATGTCATAGGATCAGGTACCATCACTTTCGGAAGCAAAGATGTTCTAGCCAGGAATGTTCTATTGGTTGAAAACATGTATCACAATCTGGTCAGTATTGAAAAATGTCTGATAAAGGACATGTTAGCTCCTGATCTGGACTGCAGGCTGAAAAAGGGAAAAACAAGGTAACATCTAAACCACGCTCAGCCTTGTAGCTAGCCCTACAAGGTCAGGATAGGGCTCTCTCTGTGAAAGGATATTCAACAAAGTACACTAATGGACTGATTTTAGGCTAGGTATAATAATGGGAAAAAGGTTTAATAAATGAATGAATGAATTTTTCAAGGATGTATGGGATAAAATGGGACAGTTTGAATCTAGGAATTAAATCAGGATATAGGGTATTTCATGGGGCAAGGTAGGCAGGAAATTTTAGCAATTAAATGTAAATAAGTATGGGATGGAAAGACTAGTGAGGAGCTGAAAAGGGCATGGGAGATGGATCCTTTTCAAACAGAAGAAAAACACAGTATTTTCAATATCACATTAGGACCATTTTCTTTTGAAATAGGAAATTGTCGTAAATTATTCATTTCTTGATAGGAGAAATTGTTGTTAAATTCCTCATTTTTCCTTCAAAAAATAAATTGTTGTTTGTATTCCTCATTTCTTGAAAGTAAAAGGCAATTTTTTTTGGTTTAGTGCACTTAGTTTCTTTTCAGCATTCATAAAATTAAAGGAACTGAAAAGAAAAACTTGCATTTGCATGTAGAATTTTGTGTATTTTGCAAAAGGAACAATTAGGAAATTTGCATTTAGTTTGTGCTCATTGATTTGTTTGCTCACAAGTTTTTTTCTCTTTCCCCTTAGTAGCTAGTTTTTTCATTCAAGAAACTAAAAGTGAAAGATTTTTTATCATTATTAGTTTTCATTTTAGGAGTTTCCTACACATCATTGCAGTGAACCTTTGAAAGGAAAATTGTTAAGAAAGATCAACATGAAATTAATCTCAATTTACCTAAAAAAGCATTGGAACCATAACGATAACATTTAGAAGGTCTAGGCTAGTGACGTGTTCTAACGTTGTAAAACATAGTAGTTGTCGTTAACTTTTCTGCGATACATTCCAAGTGTGATACCTCACTCCATGTACTTAAGTATATCGTAGCTTGTCCACGTAGTTTCGTGTATATCGGGTTGTGTTAGAGTACGATAAGTATAAAGGGGTGCTCTCACTTTGCAGTTTCGCATCAAACAATGCTAATACAGACTTGGGCCTCCACGTACCTTCGGGTATATTTGGGAGGACAAATTTTAGGTGATATCCATACATAGTTAACCGAGTCAGCTGCCTTGTAAATTGTGATCCACCAAACACAGCATTCAGGGAGATTGCCTACCTATACTTCTTGGTTCACCAGGAGGTATTCTAGAGTTCACAGTTTCTTGGTAAACCCTTTTGCCTAGCATTACCCGTTTATTTTGTTTATTTGTTTTTTGTTAAAATAAATCAGTAATCGTGGAAGAACAAAATCATTTTCCTTGTTGTTCACGTAGATTATCTTTAAAACCACCTTTACCACCAGAAATTACTACTGGTAGGCGAAGGCGATCACGATCTGCCGAATCAAGTACAATCCGTACCTCTGGTGGAACATCATTTTCCCACAAACCATAGTTAGCTCTAGTTGTTTCTACACATCCCGATTCATCTACTGTTGTCAAAACGGAGTCTTCATAGCTACCTGTGGTCATGATCCATCCAATCACTGAGACCATACCTCCTGGACCCGATGTTGTTCAACCACAAATTGATCCAGACCCTGTATCTTCTTTGTTAGAACATCTGAATCTAGAATTAGAACAACCAAAATTTGCTCCTACCTTGCTCATCCCACAAATTTATGTAGCCATTGAAACTCCTATATCACACAGTCAACCACTTGAAATATAATTTGGGCCTGACAGTGAAATACTTCCACCTGGTTTAATTGCGATTGAAGAAATCCCACAAGACGATACACCTTCAACTCCAACCCATTTTGGGGAGGACCTTTACCTGTACGAGTATTTTCCTCAATCATTTCCATCTGCTTTTATTGATCCTTCTCCCATTCAAACTCCCATTGATTCTAAAGGGTATACATTTGGTCAAACAACCATGCCTGAATCAACATCTTCACTTGGGCTAGTTGTTCCAATTACATCATCTCCTACCCTCGCTACTCTGTCGATGTTCACAACTTCACCAGAGTCATATTTTCATGGAGGCCCTATGGTCCCATCAGGTTATAAATCATTATCCAGAATTCACTCTGGTGCATCTTCAAAACCATGGTCTTTATCAATGTCATGATCCGGAATTTTAACTGGTAATCCTATAGTTATTACTGAACGGCTTGATTCTCTATATACATCATCAGGGAAATATCAAGTCAGCCCTTTTGGGTCTATTCCTTTAAGTACCATATCAACTGGACTCCCAGCATTCGGAGAAAAATATTTTCCATCTTATTATCCTCCTCATGCTTGGGGGAAACCTTTGGTCACCCTATATGACAGTACTCTGTCACTTTTTGGTCAACCTAATGTTGAAATGAATGTTTGTCAATGGTAGCCCACTCTTCCTATCCAATCACAAATGGTTGTACATTCATATCAACCAGTTCAACCTGTTACACCCACCTCATTACCGATTGTTAATACATCTTTACCCTTGTTACAGAATCAAAATGTTGTACATCAACCTTATCAACAGAGCCCTTCAACTCAATACCATCAAATGTTAGGTCCACGGACTCCAAATCCTTTAGTTAATTTACAAAAACATGTATCCAGAATCAATTATTCACAAGATGGTTTACCATTTTAAGGGATGTTGCAACCGCAACCTGGTTATACATATCAAGTGAATCCAAATTATCCTAATTTGGGTTATAAAATTGGTGGACAGACTCCTTGGAAACCTCAGGTGCAAATGCTGCAAAATTCATTTCAACAAGTATCATATCTAGGTTTTCGTAAATAGAATCCTCAAGGGTTTTCTTTTCAAAACAACCCCTATCTGGGTTACCAGCAGATTCCTTATGCTGGTGCTCAAAGGCCTGTTGTTCAAGCAATTCCATCTTACCCTGGTGATGCTCAACCTGACCTTAAAATACAGTTGCCTTTTGTTGCAACTTAAGAGTTACCAGATTTAAATCGGTTAAGTAATGATCCAATCAACTATGCTCCTTGGTGGCCGATGATACCTCATAATTTACCCTTAGATATTCCTAGGTTCATTGGAAACCCTAGAGAAGATCCGTCAACTCATGTCATGACTTATCATTTATGGTGTTCATCAAACTCCCTGAATGATGATTCTATTCGACTACGTCTTTTCCAGCGTACGCTCACAGGTCCGGCTGCAAAATGGTACATTGAGTTACCTAGAGATTCTTTTGACAATTTCACTTCCCTGGCTACTATATTTTTGACTCATTTCCAATTACCTATCAGATATGAAACTAGAATGGAACTCTTGACCAATCTCAAACAAACTAATGCTACTCACATCTCTAATCATACTCATTAGTGGCGTCTTCATCTTCGAATGGTTAAGACATTTGTTTCAAATCATCTCCTTGTTGAATGGTTCATTAAGTCCCTATTACCATCTATAACTGAGGATGTGGCTAAGGGTGGCATCATCACATAAGAGAAATTTATCACTCATTCCCAATATTTAGAATTGATTTACACTTAGTCTGGCACGCTCTATGAAAAAATTCCTAACACACCGAGATCTAATTTCAATGTTCCTCCTCAATTAAAGGACTCTCATGCTGGAGAAGGCTTGGTAGGCACTGCAAGCACACGCCACGCTACTGCATCTGATCCTGCTCCTACTTCTGAAATTAATTCCATGTCATTTGACAAAGGCAAAGGTGACAAGCAACCAGGAAGTAAGAAAAAGGGGAAATCTAAGAAAATGCAAACTTCTAACCCACAGGAAAGATCATCTGATCAACCATCTATACCTCAGAAAACTCGTTATCCATGCATAATTTTTAATGAGGAACATTTTTTTAGGGATTGTCCTCACCACACTGAAGTCTCAAAAATCATCAAGACTTCCCATGCGACAGCTATGTTGACAGACCCATTTCCAAATCTGCACACTAATTTGGTTGCTACGGATCCAGCTCCTAGTTCCTGAGTGTTAATGTTATCCGTCACAAAAACTTCAACAGATATTTTGGTGTCAATGCGTAATAAATATTATCGTAGTCAGGGCACTGATAAACCTACTACCTCGACTATGAATCTATCTACGGAATCAGTACCACCTACTGTTATTCCTGAATTGACAATCAAGCCACCGAAGGGAGTAATTCACAAATCAACATATAATCCTTGAGCAAGAGATGCACAAAATTATAACATAGTTGAATATTTGGCTCAATCCCCTTCAGTTATGTCTGCTTTTGAGGTATTACAAAATTTTCCCTCCCAAAAACAGGCTTTATTTTCAGGCATTGGTGGAATTGATCCGACTGATTCTAATCTTGTCGTCTTTAATCATATGGGCTATGTGTCGCAACTACCATTAGAAATGGCATTCTCTATAAAATTAAATGTTCTCAATCACCTTGTTCATCACACTATTATTGATGAGGGAGCATCTACATGCATTATGTCTTTAAATTGTTGGAAGTCACTTGGCTCGCCACGCTTATCACAATCATCAACCAAGTTGAAGGCTTTTGATGGAAGAACATATAAACCTTGTGGTATTATCAATAACCTACATGTTGAACTAGGGGGACAAACAGTGAATGTTGATGTCGAGGTCATTGATGGACCCCTTGACTATAATATTTTACTTAGAATGCCATGGGTATATGCGATGACTGCAATTGTTTCTACATACTTTAGAATGATTGCCTTTCCACATAAAGGGACAATCACAGTCATTAATCAACTATCTTTCTTTTCCCTCCAGTTTGCAGGTAACTGGGAGCATTCTGTTTGTTCACATACCCCAACTAGAAATTCAGAACATTGGTGCAGGACTCTTAAAGTATTCCACTCTTATGGGAACCTTTGCATTACTGCCGCCCATGACGTCAGCAGAAATTACAAGTATAGTGACCTGCAACATGATCTCTTCCACTCTATCTGGCTTAAGGGATAGTATGGGTGATTCTGATGTTTCTACGTTGGATGAAATTTTACTGCCCAGCCCTATTACGCTGGCATAGCAATCAATCTATCTGGCTTGGGTGGAAAATCCGAAATCAGCGTCGCCGAGTGTTTGGGTTGATCGTTCCTTAGATTTTGGTACTCCATCTGATCCATTTTCCTCAATGTTTTTGACTGATGAAAATATTTTGGAAGCTATGATGTCAGAAGGATAACCTTGGGAAGATTATCATCTTCGTTCCCATCTTCCTGATTATGAAGAAAATTATCTTAGTGAACTATATCACCCATCAATCAAAAATTTCTTTTCAAATTCTTTACCAATTAATGCAATCGATTCTAAGAAAATTCTGTCAAATATTGAAGAAACAATTTCTATCGATATTTCGACCAAACCTGGCATTGCAGAAAATATTCATGTTACTATATCTTGTTCTCCATCAGAAATTTAATCATATCGCTCTTTATTTCGTGAATTTCGTGATGTATTTGCTTGGTCTTATTAGGAAATGCCAGGCATATATACTAGTATAGTTGAACACACTATTAATATGTATCCTGATGCAAAACTGGTGTGTCAACGGCTTCATGTTGTTCATCCAAAGAAAGTCGTTGCCATCAAAGTAGAAGTTGAAAAAAAATTGCGTGCTAGTTTCATTTACCCTATTCCACTGACTGAGTGGGTTTTCAATATCATTCCTGTCATGAAAAAACAAGGAACCATTAGAGTGTGCGTCAATTATTGGGATGTTAATCATGCTTTTCCAAAATAAAACTATCATACTCCCTTTATCGACCAGACTATTGACGATTGTGTTGGATGCGAAATATTTTCGTTTATGGATGGATTTTCCGGCTACAATCAAATTAACATCTGCCCAGATGATCAAAATAAGATAATATTCATTTTTCCCTGGGGTACATTCACTTATAAGAAACTTCTGTTTGGTTTAAAGAATGATGGGGCAACTTTTCAGATAGCAAATGGATTATGCTTTCAATGACATCAAGCACATTGTTCAACCCTATCTATATGATTTACCAGCGCATTCACGAAATCAGACTAATCACCTGATGCATTTAAGAGCCACTTTCTTACGCTACCGACACTACAAAATACACCTCAAACCACATAAATGTGTGTTTTGTGTTGGTTGTGATCATCTGCTTGGATTCGTAGTCTCAAAAGAAGGAATTCGAATAGACCCATTGAAGGTTCAGGCCATTCTTGATGTACCTGCGCTGTCAAATTAACTTCAAATATAGAAACTTCAAGGAAAGGCTAACTTCCTAAGAAGGTTCATTCCAAACTACGCTGAAATGGCTAAAGGATTTACTCGACTCTTGAAAAAATGGGTTCCCCTCCATTGGGATCAAGTTGTGCAAGATTCTTTTAATGTTGTCAAGGACACTCTTGTCCAAGCGTCATTAATGTATCCCCCTAATTATCAAAATGATTATTTCCTATATATCGCCATGGCCGAAACGACTATTTCTATTATATTAGTTCTAGTAGAATATGGAATTGAACATCTAATCTATTATTTGAGTCATAATCTGAATGATATGGAAGTTAAGTACTCTTACATAGAAAAGCTTGCCTTGGCAACTATTCAAGCTGTCCAAAGATTTTTCCATTATATCCTACTCCGAAAACCACTATAGTTTCGGATTGCAACCCCATTACTTATATCTTATCACGTAAATTGCTGGGGGGGAAATATTCAAAATGGATTTTCATTTTGCAGGAATTTGATTTGGAATTCATAAAATCCAACTCAAAGAAGTCTTTATTTTTGGCTGAGCTTCTTTGTGACCTTCCCTCTGATAGTACTGTAACTATGTCGGAACCATCAATTCCTGACAAGTCTCTATTTTTGATCGGATCATCTGATCTTTGGTATGGAGATTTCATCATTTATCTCCAAACCCAAACTTTTCGACCTGATACCTCAGACTCTAAATGGTGACGAATTCGATACCAAGCCAAATAATATCAGATCGTCAGCGATACACTTTATCGTCACGGTGTCGATACCATTTTAAGGAGGTGCCTCACCCATGATGAGGCTGAAAAAGTGTTAAATAATTGTCATGCTAGGGCTTTTGGTGGACATTTATCTGGATATTCTACCACGCAGAAGATACTCCATGCCAGTTAGTTTTGGCCTATTATTTTTCGAGATTGCATCCTCGCGGTCAGAAGTTGTCATGCGTGCCATAATTTTTATCGTAAAATCCAAAAAACGCCAGTGCCAATGCATACTATTGTCTCTGTGGGACCATTTTCGAAATGGGGTATTGAAATCATGACCTGTAACCCTCATTTGTCCAAGGGGCATGGTTATATTATTGTCGCAGTCGACTATTTTACCAAATGGGTTGAAGCGACGCCTACATTCAACAACACATGACAGAAAATTGCATTATTTTTCGTTAATCATGTTATTTCATGGTTTGGGGTCCCATAGGCTATAGTTACAGATCATGGGAAGAATTTTCGCAACCACATGATGTCTAAATTGACTGCCAAGTTAGGATTTTCACATGATAATTATACTCCTTATTATCCACAATCAAATGGACAAGTTGAGGCTATCAACAATATTCTTAAATGTATGCTTCAACATATGATAGGAGTTCATAAGAGAAACTAGCATTTGATCTTGTACTCTGCCTTGTGGGCGTATCGAACCTTGGTGAGAAAAGCAATTAGATTTACTCCTTTTCAATTGGTGTATGGTCTAGAAGCTATCTTACCTATCCAATATGAAATACCATTGTTAAAAATCGCAATAGACTTGCTACCTGACACCTCAGAAGAAGAAGCGTGTCTCCTTAACCTCATCCATCTTGATGAAATGCATCGTGAAGCCTGATTGGCCAACGAAGCGCATAAGAGACGTATAAAGGCACAATATGACAAAAATGTCCAGCCTTGCATCTTCTCAGAGGGTGACTCGATCCTTTTTTATGATCAAGAAGATGATGTAATAGGTACAGGGAAATTTGAGCCATTATGGCATGGCCCCTATATTGGCAAAAGAGTTCTTGCTAAGGGTGCCTATGAGTTGGTTGATTATGATGGAATTCCATTGGCGCAACCTAGAAATGGGTTGTATTTGAAACGTTACTATGCTTAACCGTGAGTGTAGTAATTTTTTGTATTATATTGTATATATATGTTTTTTATTTGCATTCACTATCTTAATTTTTTTTTAGAGTCTTCTTGACATTAGTAATCCACTCTACATTTCATCGCAAATGTCTGAATCTTCAGAACCATTTTTTGGATATGTTGATGGTGCTAGTCATAGTACGCAGAATCTATCCTCTGCAGCGTGGGCCATTTTCACTCCGAATGGCGAGTTAGTGAGTTTTCAAGGGATTTGTATTGGTATATTGACAAACAATATCATTGAGAATAGCGTGTTGATCAAACTTCTCTCTGATGCCATTTCATTTGGTATTAACCGCATAATCGTAAGGTTAGACTCACAACTTGTGGTATTACAACTTGCTAGTGTTTATACTGTTAGAAATCCAACACTGCATAGATTGTTCCTAAGTGTTCAACTTTTGGAAAGACATTTTGATTTTATTCAATATCAACACATTTCCAGAAATTTGAATACATTGACTGATTCATTAGCTAATCAAGTTTTAGACAGACATTTGCAACATATGTAAAGAAGACATTCACATCATTGAATACGATTACACAATAAACATAGGAAAAACTATGAAATCATATATATAGATAGTTATAAGTTTTTACAAAATTTGTGCCCAAGACACATTGGTCATCTGACCTCAAAATGTATGAAAAATGTCAGAATTAAACTAGTGGTGCTCGTGGTAACATGCTATAGATCTAGCTATACTATGGAGTAATTACTATGGAGCACCTTTTGGTAATGCTAAATCTAGATCTCCTCAGAAATATATGCCTGCATATGCATATTCATCGATGGCAACGATCTGTCGCCGGAACCAAGTGAAGAATACAGTAGAAAACACAACAGTTGATTGGCATGCATGCCGACTCATGAGTTCTACCCATCTCTGCATCCAAGGATCTCTAGGACTAGTTATATCTAGTGTCACATGTTGTGGCTGCATCAGTGGAATCTATTCTAAAGCAAAGGATATAAGGATTGAACCATAACTGAAATTCTTCTTCCTTCCTCCCTTTTCTTTGTTTAGTTGTTCCTTTATCTTTGAAAGAATAGCTTTATACTATTTGAAGACTGTTGGCTCTAAGCACTCTAGTGCATACTACATATATGATCTATTTGCTACATGTAGTGTAACGGTGCCAACAAGTTTAGCGATCATGAAAAGGATAGTTCTCAAACGCAAATATCTAAAATCCCAGATGTTTATATTTCCATATTTGCTTGGCTATGCCCTTCGATAGCAATACTACACGGTATAATCTCTCACAGTCTCCCCTCCAACAACAAACCCTGAGAGTGAAATAGGCAAGTCTCTCCTCGACAAACCTGTGAGAAAGTATACATCCTCGATTGTTATGGGAACCACTTGGTTCTTAATATTAAATGCCTCAATAGATGGATCTCATGCTCGAACTAAGAACTCCAAGAGTTCTATTTGTTGCCTCATCCTTGACAATCTGAAGTACTTTAGAAGTCCACAATCTCTTAGGGCTCTTACTGTACTCAGATCATTTATGGAAATCACATCCTGTTCTTAATGTTATCTTTCCCTCCATGTAATTTTCATTATAATCCGATGGAAACCTGAAATACAACCACAAGATCCATTAGATTCCATTCATTGCAAAAAAAACTAGGCAAATTTTGGGCATAACATGAAAATGAAAAACTTAGATTATGCCCAACGCACTCCCTAACAAGAGACAGAGTGTTGCATGTGCAAGTACCCTTCACTTTACTTGCTATGCAATGCAGGTTTCGACATTCATGGGTGCCTTGCCCCTTTTTTGGGCATAATTTACCCTAGGGATCTTAAAACCCTAAAAATTTGCAGAAATTGGAAATGAAATGAATACTAAAGGAAAGAAGAGGTTCATGGCACTAACCTGGATCAAATAGCTATGAAATCCCTCCATAGAAACAATCGCAATAAACAACTGAAGTTTGGGGGAAAAATCAAGTTTAGAGCTCCAAAATGTAAATGGTCTTACAAATGATGAACAGATTAGTCATGTAGATTTATTTCAAAGAATGACTTGAACACAAAGCATACTTTTTCTCCTTATTTTTCAAGCTTTGTTAAAAACGAAAAATGATTTGAAGCGCACTTTTATCCCTTTTTTGAGCTTCGATAACAGCGAAAAAGGAACCCCTGGGGTCTTCTTTCAGCTCTTTTCAGACTCTGATAAAGTGAAAAGATTGCCAAGCACTTGTATTTTTGAGCTCATAAAAGTAAATGAATTGATATCTACTCAGTATAAGTTTAACCCTTTTCCGGATTGAGATAGATTATTTAAAAAAAAGGAATACCTTGGTTAAACATGACCAAAGAGGTTCTCCTAGATCTTATTTTACACTTTTTCGGGTCTGAGTGACAAATTTACAAAAAATTACTTGTGGAGTTTTCTTTTGTCCTCTTTTTCAAACTCTCTAAATATGAAAAGGATCGAGCTATCACTATCGTTAAGCTTGTTAAAACATAAAATAAAGACGAGCTTGTCGATCATGACAAGAATCGAGTTTCATTCATCGCTAGACTCGTTAAATTATTAAATAGCGATATTTTATTCGCTCGAAGGGTTGAATTATAGATCAAGCAAATGTTATCCTCCTCAAGATTGTTAAAAAATAAAGAGGTACTGGTCGACAAATGACCGGGGAAAATTTGGGAAAAATGAGCAAGAATTCTTTATGGTAGCAAGTCGCTCTTGAACATGACACTTCCTTCCCTCCATGTCCGTGACTATTTGGGTTGGGTAATCTTCTTGACGATTTATTCATAACTATGGTTCATAATACCTTCACTTCAGTTTTGGGTCAATGCTGCCAACTCATCACAATGTCGTAGATATGTTCAAGAGAAGTCATCTAGTGAATACTTCATCCTTATGCAACACTCATAAATCTTCATTCTCATGAATGTCATCCCTAAAAATTGCTATATCAAGTCATACCCTTGTCTCCGAAATTAGTAACTCCCGTTTCGCAATAAGGTGACTCCCTGTCGACGATAAATCAATATCCAGGAAGTTCACTTAGAAACATCAGATTCCAGTACCATGAGGCTTGTTACAGCATCAACAAGATCCTCGCTTCTGGACCTTTGACCAAAAGATTTTGTTTGGCATTTGACATCAAATCATATATTCACGCCTTACTAAATTTACTGCAGTACCTTGAGGGCCATTGAAATTAATGGTGGTTCTCTCGTGTTTGTTAACAGCTCACATTATTG
Source organism: Pinus albicaulis (assembly GCA_034641835.2). Taxonomy (NCBI): domain Eukaryota; kingdom Viridiplantae; phylum Streptophyta; class Pinopsida; order Pinales; family Pinaceae; genus Pinus; species Pinus albicaulis. The sequence goes on from JAXQQM020091535.1 coordinate 128,021, forward strand.
GCTGGTAATCAAACGATGTCTTTCTATGTTCGACTACAAATCATATATTCGCATGTCTAGAATGATCGAGTGAACGAGATAAGAAGACCCTGGATCTAGTTTCAGCCATCCGAGCTGCGATTTTAGGACTGTTGTAAATATCACATGTGTTGACCATGTCAGCATCCTATTAAATTTTGTCAAGCAATCTAGCTTAAACCTTTCAAATCCCCTCTTTTTTCCCTAAGAAATTTGTTTTCTGCCTATCGTTACCTTTGCCTAGCCTCAAAATCGCATTAAAAATGGCCAAAACCCACATTTGAAAATATATAAGGTTTGGCACCTTTCAGCCCTGGCCCCTTAGTTTGTTCCCCCATGTAACCTGCATGCCAGACCAAGCGCTAAACCCAGAAGTGCTTATCACACATATATATAGATCGGGCGTGTTTATAACCATCGATCTGTAAAGATCTGACGACATTCGCAAGTCTTCATTGCACCCGTGGCCCACTCCGTTCATCGCCCAAATGGCCCGTCCACCTTCCGATCAACCTGCAAAATCAACAGTTCATAGTACTCCCGCCCTGGTGGTCCCCACTCCATGCACTGTACAAAACCAGTGGTTTATATCGCACCGCCTTTCAGAGGCGGGTGGTATTCCTCATTCTGAAGCGATTCCATACATCGTTCGCCGCGTGTCTCCATGTATGGCCCAAAAACCATCGTTCATCGTGCGCTATAGTTCGGCAGCAGACGTGGAGCGATATGTGCGTAAGACGTCCGATCTACAGCAACCCATCCGACGGCGATCGTTCCTCAAAGTTGCTCTCAAGTTAACACGGGGAAATCGTACCCCTGGACCACAGTCCATCGCCCTCCGACACAATCTCAGCCGTCGATCTCCTTCTGAGATCTGACGGTCTAGATCACTTACCTCTCCGCCAGTTGACTCAGTACCTCCACGTCACCCGTCCCACGTGTTTCTCGTATTTTTCCCCTACCCTTATAAATTTCATTAACTTGTCAAATTTCAAATTTTTTACTTTAAAAACTTACACCAGTCCATCCTCCATCGATTCACTGCATTTTTCTGTCACCCTGCATTGTTCCACCATTTCGCCATGTCCACACAACCATTTTCATTGACCCCGCCATATCCACCATCCCCATGCATGGTTTTCCTAACGAGTTTGTCGGTTTTGCAGGGTTACAGCAGCGGAAAACTTCCATGATTTATAGTCTTGATTACAGTAGCAGAGCACATCAAAGGACTATTTTTCAGAGGTTGTAATTATGGAGAAATGCCTGGGGAGGTATATCGACAAGACTTCCATTAAAGAAGCAGGGTTAAAATCTGTCAAACCCTCCAAAGTCATTCAAAGCACAGAATGCGTAGATGGAAATATTAATGGAGCAGCAGAGAAATAGAAATGAATGATCGAGGAATTAAACTCCCAGCATTGAAGATCTTAAACCGTAATTCAGGGTTTAGAAGGCAGAGGGTACCATTCACAGAAAACAATACTCTAAAGTTTTCTTTTCAACACCATTTTCTTTCAGGAAAGGATGGAATGTTTATGTGATTTTATTTCTTTGCCGTGTTCCTGAAGAGACTTCTACTCAGTGCATTTACTTTATTAAGCAGGCAGCAGAGTACATACAGCACTACAAAGTCATTTGGCATATGGGCATGCACATTTCCTCCATCTTGTCTTAATGAGAAAATTAAATGTTCATCACCTACTCCCTTTTTGGAGCTTTCTTTTCTCCTATAAAGCTCCCGAAGAACAGATGATTTAGGGTTCCAAATTTTATCAGAAAATCATGCGGTGAAAGGATTTTTGTATACATTTTGTTGAACACTTGTATGAAGGCTAAAAGCCCATAGGGTCTCAGTGAGGAGGAGTTCCATCTGTTAAAGAGGATTCTGGTCTTTGGTATTTCACAGTTTGTAACTTTCTCTTATATGTGTGATTTTCATAGATCATTTCATTTCATCCATTTTTCTTATATCATGTTCTGGAATGCGAGTGGCTCACTGATTTTTGGTATGGATTTATCCTAGTTGATACCCATGCTCGGATTATTCAAGCACTTTAAATATGGCTCAGGCATGATATTCTGTTCCACTATTCATCTAAACTGTATTTATTCTATATTAGTTTCTTTGGGAGGGTGTTTTTAAAACGCTATTGTCATGTATGGATTCTTAGATCGGTAAGCCCATTCATGGTAATATTGTGTATCTGGATATCAGTTCAATGAAAACTAGTATTCTCTCGATATTTCATTCACTACATACACCTTCTAATAATTTATTTCTGTGAGGTACTTCTGAATTGGCCCTCTTTACAGTAAGTTGTCTCTGAATTGTCTGTTGCTTTTATATTGGATTTTGGCACATTACCTCTGTAGTACTCCCTTCTATATGTCAGTTTCTGAAGGTATTGGTCCCATTCAGGTTAATATTCTTTGTTTTTCAGGAAATAGCATGAGATATTTTTATTGATAACTTTCTCTGTTATACCATATGCTCCTTGCTAATATAAGATGTCCTAGGCACTGGTCTATCACAACTCTAGGCTGTCTCTAGGAACGACAACATCTTTTTGGCGCCGTTGCCAGGGAACGAAGTTGAGAAAATTTAAATCCCTGGGCCTCGAAAAAACCTAATTCACTCTTCAAGTAGGTGAGTATGAAGATTTGAGAGTTGTAGATCCCTCACCTTGGCGACTCCACATTTGTTATTAGATAAATTCATTTGCAATCCTGGCTCCTCGTAAGCCACACCTGACGTCAGATACATCTCAGCCAAAGACACCTTCAATATATGACCCTGAAAAAATCATACATAGAAGAAATTGGAAGGAAAGAAAATTATTCCACTCTGAAATCCCTGAATTATTGATAGAAAACCTTCCATCCTCTTCTTCTCAAGTAGTTCAAGTGCTAGTTCCCAACTCCAATGTGGGAGATACCGATTATTATTTAGATAGTCCACCCCGAGGAGGTGTCAGAAATAAAGATAATTTTCACCCTACCCCTGAGGTCGAAGAGGTCAAAGAAGTCACTGAAGTATCTTCTATCAATAGACCATTGTTCCCCTCAACACCTCAGCCTGCTGTGCAGTATATTCCTATTGTTATTCACACCCCACTTCCACCTCCTCCTCCTCCTCTTACTCATCAAAATATAGCACTACCTCCACCCCCTCCAATGGCCAATTTTCCAGGGTTTTCACTAAATAAATATGCCCCTCTGGCATTACCCCAAGTGTTGAATGACATGCCACAATATTATCTGAAGATTTTACCCCGATTCAATGGGGAAAACGAGATTGATGCTCAAAAACATCTTGAGGTCTTCTGTGCTTTTGCAGAAAATTTTAATGTAGAACATTTAGATGTGGTCTTAAGGTTGTTCGTCCAATCTCTTGATGGTGAAGCTCGAAAATGGTTTAATACATTGGCAGGTCGTTCTATTACCACTTGAGAAATAATGGAAGATACTTTTCTTAGAAAATGGGGAGAGAAGAAAGACCATGGACATTGTCTTACTGAGTTCAATGCACTCAAGAAAAGACATAATGAAGGAGTTTCAGAGTTTATCAAGAGATTTAATAAATTGTATTTGGGTCTTCCGGCTGAGATGAAGCCTCATCCAACTGCTGCAAAATTTGTTTTGTAGCAACCTTTGATTCAGAATTTGGTTTCTCTTTCATAGAAAGAAAGCCTGCTACTCTAGATGATGCACAGACAGATGCACTAGAGTTGGAAGAAAACTTTGCCTCCACTGGAAAATCAAAGGAAAAATCTAAACAAGATACCAGAAGAAGGGGCAAAGAGGAGGTATCAACCTCTTATCAAGACAGAGACTCAGCTAATGATAGAATTGATGAAATGAGCAAAGTGATTAAGAACCTTTCTGGTAAACTGGTCAAGATTGAATTGGAGGCCAAGAATTCAACCTCCAAGAATTTCCACAATGCTCCAAACAGAGGTTACAACCCTCAGTACAGGAAACCACCCCTGCAGATATTGCCGAGGTAAGCAAAGGAACAACAAGACCAAGTACCACACCCATTGTACTTGGAAGGGCCAGTAGATGATTCTACTGAAGACACTGCTATGGACTGGAGGATGCAAATCTTGCTTTTTCAAATAGTGATGGAGAAGAATGCCCTTTGCAAGGAAATTATGGAACCGAGTGCTCATTGCAAGAAGAAGAAAAGGCCAGAGACACAGAAGACGCAGAAATTGATCATTATTGTAAACAATTTGCTGATTTCATGCAAGCACAGTTCAATAGAATATATGATCTCAGATCTTCTAGGAAGAGGATGTTGGAAATATGATGCAGAGTGTTGTCCTTGATGGCAACCCACTGAATGAAGATGAAGACATGCGACTATTGACATGTGTTGTCCTTGATGGAAAACCACCTGATGAAGTTATTCTTGACTTGATGGACTTAGTAAATGATGTAAATCTGATGTGATATGATGTTTGTTGACAATATGATGCTGAGTGTTGTCCTTGAAAGGAAACCCACTTGATGAAGTTGTGCTTGATAGAATATGTCCTTGATGAAGGAAATCTGATGTATCTACAGTGTGAACAGAAGGCAATGAAGAAAGGAATTTAGCTTGTGCTAATTCTATGATGAAAAAGAGTATGTCTCTAGGTATACGCGGATTGGCCTAGGGGAAGTCGCGTATGCACGCGGAAAGGAACGTTCCAAGTCGCGTATGGGAAAAAGCGCTCAAAAAGTCCAAAACCAGGGGTAACCACCATGGTATTGACCCATTGTATTGGGTAATGATCCGCCTAATTGACCCCGTCCAGGTAGTTTTGGGCTCATGGTATTGTTTTGGCCCATGGTATTGAAAAAGGGGCTCATGGTATTGAAAAAGGATAAACCTATATAAAGAGATGAAATTCATTATGAAAATCATGAGTGTGGGTGCAAGATGTCTGAGCTTGAATGAATACTTCTCTCTGAAGTATATCTGAATGGAAAGGGTTACACTTGAATGATAAATCTGAATGTATGATGCACCAATGATGAAGAAGGGGATCTAGATCTCAATTGCTCTTGTATTTGCTAGATCTGATTATGGAAGGCTTAGATCTGTGATGAGGCGAGCATCTAGGCGAACATCTGTCTGAAGCGAAAGGGTAGATCTGAACTGAATATCTGATCTGATGAAGTATGTTGCTCTGTAATGATTAAAGATCTATACGCTACTTCGCCGCGAAGGAAGCGCGTATATACGCGGCTTCAGCGAAGAGAAAGCGCGTATGCGCAATAAAATATACACTGAGGTATACGCTGGTTTGTGTGGACGGAAGCGCGTATATACGCGACATCAGTGAAGGGAAAGCGCGTATGCAAACTAGGGTTTGCTGAAGCAAGGGGTATGAAACATCTGATCTGTTCTGCTGTGTTTCTGCTATCTGATCTGTGTTGATAAGTATCTGTTGGTGATGTATGTTTGTGCTTAAAAGTAAGGAAAGGGTCTAGTCTGGAAATATGATGAAATGTGGCCTGCAAGTTGTGTTCTATTGAAGTTGGTTGGATCCAGTGTGAAAATTGATGAAACGTGGTCCAAGGTGGTGCTGAGGGTTGTAGCCTTCAGTCAGGGGGTTGTAGCTCCCTTCCAGGTGAGGCTGGTAAACGAGATCGGGGGGTCGTAGCTCCCTTCCAGGAGAGGCCGGTAAACGAGTCAGGGGGTTGGAGCTCCCTTTCAGGAGAGGCTGGTAAACGAGCGCAGGTGGGTGCCTGCGTGCTGGTAGGAGTCTGCACCAGCACATATGTTGTAAGATGTTTTCTCTATAATAAAATATTGAAGGCTGAGCAACTGCAGCGGTGGTTTTCTCCCGACTTGGGTTTCCACCTAAAAATCCCGGTGTTCATGTGTGATGGTTTATTCTGTTCTTACTGCACATGTTTACTGCTTATTGAACATCTGATGAATGAATAATGGAATGATCTAAGCAAAGAACTAATGACATATTTAGATCTCTGTGTATACGCTATTTAAATGAAAGGTATCCGCGTATATACGCGAGTTTACTAAAGGAAAGTAGCGTATGGGTTTTAAGAAATGAAAAAGTGAAAATTTTTGAGTATGCAGTAATACTGATTCACCCCCCCCCTCTCAGTATTTTTCCCAACAATTGGTGGTATCAGAGCAGGTCCTTGTGCAGAAGCTTGATCGCTTAAAGGAGATCCGTCACAATGGGAAGTCAAGAAGGAGTAATGTCTATAAAGCCACCTCTATTCAATGGAAGCAATCTAATATTCTGGAAGGTACGTACAAAAGCATATCTGCAAAGTCTTGGTGCAGATGTATGGGCAATCGTGGAAGAAGGTTATCAATACCCGGTAAGTATTCCTACTGATGCAGCAGAAAGGAAGAAGTATGAAACCAATGCCAAAGCAGTAAATGTCTTGCTAGGAAGCATGTCTGAATCAGAATTTGCTAAAGTGATGCAGCTACATTCAGAAAAAGAAATATGGGACAAAATCATTCTGAGCTATGAAGGAGATACAAAGGTAAAAAATGCAAAACTCCAAACTCTTAGAATTGAATATGAAAATTTGAAGATGCATAGTGATGAAAGTGTTGCCAGTTTCTTTCTTCGTCTAGATGATGTTGTAAATTGAATGAGAAATTTGGGTGAAACCATAACTGATACTACTCTGGTGGAAAAATTCTTAAGATCCTTGACTTCAAAATCTGATTCTAAAGTCTCTGCTATTGAAGAAAGGCAAGATCTGCAAACTCTTACTATTGTTCAATTACATGGTATTCTGACTGCTTTTGAAATGAGACAAGGAGGTCCTTCTCAAATCAGAGAAGCTGCTTTTAAGGTATTTGCAAGAGGAAAAGAAAAGGAAGTTGTCAAAGAATCCAGCTGCATATCCGATGAAGAAGAAGCGAATTTCATAAGAAAACTCCAACTAGGAACTGGAAGATTCAAAGGTAAGCTTCCCTTCAAATTTTTTGAGTGTGGAAATGTTGGTCATTATGCTGCAAAATGTCCTTATAAAAGAAAAGAAGTAGTAAGAAGGAATAAGAACCGATCTAGCTGTAAGAAAAGTTACTATACTAATGAAGATAGTGATGGGTCATCTAATAATGAGGAAGAATGTGAAGAAGATCTTAGACTTCTCATGGCATTTGAACAAAAAGAAGAAAAGGATACTTTTATGGATGCTCTAGAGGAAAATGATTTTCTTGAAGAAAATAATCAACTCAAACTACGCTTAGAGGATTACAAAATTCTCTTAGAAGAACAAAAGATAATCAGAGAGACCATTGAAAAGCAGCTTGAAGAAGCAAAGAAACATATTGAAAAACTAGAATGTGAAGTGGTAAGTCAAAGAAAAGAAGTTGAGAAAGCAAAGACCTTGAATCTAAGATTTGCTAAAGGATCTGAAACCTTAGATGAGATTGTCAAGGTACAACATTCTCCTCTTATAAAGACAGGTCTTGGATATACCGGAGAATCTTCTCAAACTTCAGCACCAAACTATCTAAAAGCAGTTACAGGTGGTTTACTACATTCAGCCACTCAGCAAGGGAATAAAGGATCTCTACAGGGAAAGCAAGACCATCTCAATTCAAGGAACACTAACAGGGATAGCTTTCAAAGACACTACAACCAACAAGTAAATTCAAATAGAAGATTTCATGATCGCAGAAATTTCTACTTCAATGGGTAATGTTTCACTTGTCACAATTTTGGTCATAAATCTATTCAATGTGTTGCATATAAAACCATCATGACAAGAGAAGCAAGAAAGAAAAGGTTGGATACTGAACCAAAGAAGAATACCTATAACAATTTTTCTCCTCTTCAAAGTGAAGTTGAATGTACTTATTGTAATAACTTTGGTCATGAAGAATCTGAATGCAGGAACAAGATCCAGCCAAAAGAGCATGTTCCCTCAAGCTCTAAAGTGTGGAAAAAGAAAGAACCGCCAGTTGAAAATTGTGGGATAGCATTATTTGCAGAAGGTGAAGAAAATCAATGGTACATCGATAGTGTGTGCTCAAGACACATGACAGGTGACAAAAGCAAACTTCATACTTATAATGCTCTAGAAAAGGAAAAGAAAGTTACATTTGGAAATGATACTCCTGCTGTAATTAAAGGAAAAGGGTCAGTATTTCTAAAATAAAAAGTGAAGGCTAAAGATGTCATGTATGTGGATGGATTAAGGCATAACCTGTTAAGTGTTAGTCAAATGTGTGATCAAGGAGCAGAAGTGGTCTTCAGCTCCAAAGAATGTGTGGTTCGTGATCTTGATACAGGTAAAATCATTATAAAAGGAAAAAGAAATCCAAGCAACCTGTATGTACTAAACGACATAGATCAATGTTACTTGAGCAAGTCTTCAGAAAATTGGCTATGGCATAGAAGGCTGGGGCATCTGAGTTTCTCTCAAATCAACAAAGCAAGTAGACTTCAAGCTGTTCGTGATCTTCCCAAGGTCAATCTTCCAGAAAGTACCATATGCAAATCTTGTCAATTTGGTAAGCAGACTAGAGTACGATTTAATGCCAAAGAAGGATCATCAAGTAAGCCTCTTGAACTCATTCATACTGATATCTGTGGACCTATGAGGAAAAATTCATTACGTGGGGAAGAATACTATATCTTATTTATTGATGACTACTCTAGAATGTGTTGGGTCGGGTTCATTAAACACAAAGATCAAGCACTTGAAAAATTTCAGAGCTTCAAAGCATTGGCAGAAAATGAATTAGATCTAAAAATCAAGTGTCTTAGATCTGATTGAGGAGGAGAATATTCATCAAATGACTTCTTTGAATTTTGTGAACAACATGGCATTAAAAGACAGTTCTCTGTAGCAGGCACTCCACAACAAAATGGTGTAGCAGAAAGAATGAATAGAACAATTGTTCAAATGGCTAGAGCTATGCTTGCTAATTCTGATATTCCTGACATGTTCTGGAGTGAAGCAGCACATACAGCAGTTAACATTCTCAATAAGGCTCATGTTCGGGTAAATAGTGACAAAACTCCATATGAACTCTGGTATGGAAATTATCCCACTGTGAGGCATTTTAAGGTTTTTGGAAGTAAATGCTTTATAAAAAATAATGATGAAAAGCTTGGCAAATTTGAACCTAGATCAGATGAAGGGATATTTCTTGGTTACTCATCGTCAAGCAAAGCATTCACATGTTACAATAAAAGGCTTCGAAAGGTTGTTGAATGCATTGATGTTGTTATTGATGAGTCTCCTGCAGCTCCTAAAGAAGAAAAACAAACAACAAAAGAAGATGATAGCGACATATGGCCTTCTACATCAGATAGCAATGATATAGACAGTGGATCCAATGAAGAACCTGAAGATGATCTATCTGAAAAAGCTCCATCCAGATATGTTCAAAAGAATCATCCCGAATCTCAAATTTTGGGTGACAAGGAATCTGGTGTACGAACAAGGAGAACTCTTGTAGGATCTTCTAATCATTTGGCACTCATATCCACAATTGAACCACACAATGTCAATGAAGCTAGCAAATATGAATGTTGGAGGCAAGCCATGGATGACGAACTTGTTCAAATTGAAAAAAATGACACTTGGGATTTGGTTCCAAGACCTCATGATAAAAATGTCATTGAAACTAAATGGATTTTCAAGAATAAGTTAAATGAGAATGGGGATGTTGTAAGAAACAAAGCTAGACTGGTTTGCAAAGGGTATACTCAACAAGAAGGTATAGACTTTGAAGAAACTTTTGCTCCTGTAGCTAGACTTGAAGCCATAAGAATGTTTCTTGCTTTTCAAGTTATCAACAAATCAAAGTTTATCAAATGGATGTTAAATCTGCCTTTCTTAATGGTGATCTAGAAGAAGAAGTATATATAGAACAACCGGAAGGATTCATTTTGGGAAATGATGCAAATCTTGTTTGTAGACTTAAAAAGGCTCTATATGGTCTCAAACAAGCTCCAAGGGCTTGGTACTATCGTCTTGACAAATATCTTCATCAACAAGGTTTTTCAAAGGGGTCTGCTGATAGCAACTTATACACAAAAGTTGAAAATGATAAACTATTAATTGTGGTTGTATATGTTGATGATATCATTTTTGGGAGTAACGAAGAATCTATGAGTCAGAAATTTGCTTCTGTCATGCAGCAAGAATTTGAAATGTCTTTACTTGGGGAACTAACTTTCTTTCTTGGCTTGCAAGTGCATCAATCTACAGATGGTATATTTCTATCACAAGCAAAATATCTTAAGCAAATTCTGAAGAAGTATGGCATGGAAGAATGCAAACCTGTAAGTACTCCAATGATAACCGGATGCAATCTCAGCTCTCATGATGATTCTCCCACGGTGAATCAACCAGATTACAGATCAATGATAGGAAGTCTACTTTATCTCACTAGGACTAGACCAGACATTATGCATGCAGTTGGGATTGTTGGACGATTCCAAGCTAATCCAAAAGAGTCTCACCTTCAGGCTGTGAAAAGAATTTTCAAATATCTACAAGGAACTCAAGACTTTGGTCTATGGTATCCAAAGAATGCTGATCTTACTCTTCATGCTTACACCGATGCAGATTGGGCTGGAAGTGTTGATGATCGGAAAAGCACTAGTGGTGGTGCATTCTATATGGGACCTCGGTTAGTATCTTGGTTCAGCAAGAAGCAAAATTCTATTGCCTTATCTACAGCAGAAGCAGAATATGTGGCTGCCGCATCTTGTTGCACTCAACTCCTTTGGATGATGCAAACCTTACAAGATTTTCAAATCAAGTGTACACCTCCTATCCCCATTATGTGTGACAATACAAGTGCCATCAGTATTTCAAAGAATCCTATTATGCATTCGAAGACCAAGCACATTCCCATCAAGTATCACTTCTTACGTGAACAAGTGCTTGAGCAAAAGGTGAAGTTGGAGTATGTTCCCTCCAAAGAACAAGTTGCTCATATCTTTACCAAACCTCTGCCCAGGGAAGCGTTCGAGTATCTAAGACAGAAGCTGGGAGTGTTCTCTGCCAGTCAAAAGAACAAATCTGCATAAATTTAGAAGATGGCATTGGATACGCGGATTTCCTGAAACACAGTCGCGTATATACGCGAGTTCATGCACAGAAAACCGCGTATGTCTGATTGCTGACAATTTCTGTTTGGAGTCAGCTCTCTTTAGCACAGCTGCAGTGCTGTTTGGTATCTCTGATAATGATTGGTATCTCTGGTGGTGCTCCAGTTCTCATAATTCTATTTCTAGTGTTTTGATAAAGATGCCTTGATGATTTGTTGGTGAAAGTGTTCAGGATGCACAAACTAAGGGGGAGCCTTAGTCATATGGAAAGGATGTTCGGATGCACATTTTCAGGGGGAGCCCTAGCGTTGCTGAGTATAATGCATTATGTTGGTTTTGATATTTTTGGTATCGGTTATGAAAATTCATATTTGTATTCTTGATGAAAAGGTCATGTTGAGACCCATGATGTACAAATTGTAATATTCTGTCATGTAAGGACTTGTCAAATTTGTAAACCCACTTGGTTGGGTAGCTGAGTCAAATTTTGTAAACCCACTTGGTTGGGTAGTTGAGTCTCATATGTAAATCCTCTTGGATGGATCTTTCATGTAAGTATGAGTCATTGGTGAGAGGAAGTTCATAGAGTCATGTACTTTATTGAAATTTTGTTTGAAGATTCAGCATGAATTCAGGGGGAGCTTGGCCACTTCAGTACATATCAGATCTGCAGAATGCTTCTTCCTCATGAAGAGGAAAGGGGGAGAGTGTGTTGGTTTTGATCCACCCTTTGCCCTTGATGTCAAAGGGGGAGAGTGCCATGGTGTTTGAATGAAGATGGTGTCAAATACTTGGGAGAGTGACATGGTGTCATTGTATTCTTAATGTATCTATCTGCTGTGGTAACCAAACACCATCATGGTTGCCATCAAGTCCAAAGGGGGAGATTGTTGGAAATATGATGCAGAGTGTTGTCCTTGATGGCAACCCACTGAATGAAGATGAAGACATGAGATTGTTGACGTGTGTTGTCCTTGATGGCAATCCACCTGATGAAGTTATTCTTGACTTGATGGACTTGGTAAATGATGTAAATCTGATGTGATATGATGTTTGTTGACAATATGATGCTGAGTGTTGTCCTTGAAAGGCAACCCACTTGATGAAGTTGTGCTTGATAGAATATGTCCTTGATGAAGGAAATCTGATGTATCTACAGTGTGAACAGAAGGCAATGAAGAAAGGAATTCAGCATGTGCTAATTCTGTGATGAAAAAGAGTATGTTTCTTGGTATACGCGGATTGTCCTAGGGAAAGTCGCGTATGCACGCGGAAAAGAACGTGCCAAGTCGCGTATGGGCTAAAGCGCTCAAAAAGTGCAAAACCAGGGGTAACCACCATGGTATTGACCCATTGTATTGGGTAATGATCTGCCTAATTGACCCCGTCCAGGTAGTTTTGGGCTCATGGTATTGTTCTGGCCCATGGTATTGAAAAAGGGGCTCATGGTATTGAAAAAGGATAAACCTATATAAGGAGAAGAAATTCATTGTGCAAAATATGAGTGTGGGAGCAAGATGTCTGAACTTGAATGAATACTTCTCTATGAAGTATATCTGTATGGAAAGGGTAAAGGTTTGATGATAGATCTGAATCTATGATGCACTTATGAAGAAATGATGAAGCGGGATCTCTAGATCTGAAATGTACTTGTATTTTCTAGATCTGTTTATGGAGTGATTAGATCTGTGATGAGGCGAACATCTGTCTGATGTAAAGGGTTTAATCTGAACTAAATATCTGATCTGAAGAAGTATGCTGCTCTATAATGATTAAAGATCTATACGCTACTTCGCCGCGGAGGAAGCGCGTATATACGCGGCTTCGCTGAAGAGAAAGCGCGTATGCGCAATGAAATACATACAGAGGTATACGCTGGTTTGTGTGGACGGAAGCGCGTATATACGCGACATCAGTGAAGGGAAAGCGCGTATGCAAACTAGGGTTTGCTGAAGCAAGGGGTATGAAATATCTGATCTGTTCTGCTGTGTTTCTGCTATCTGAGCTGTGTTGATAAGTATCTGTTGGTGATATATGTTTGTGCTTAAAAGTATGGAAAGGGTCCAGTCTGAAAATATGATGAAAGGTGGCCTGCAAATTGTGTTCTGTTGAAGTTGGTTGGATCCAGTGTGAAAATTGATGAAACGTGGTCCAAGGTGGTGCTGAGGGTTGTAGCCTTCAGTCAGGGGGTCGTAGCTCCCTTCCAGGTGAGGCTGGTAAACGAGATCGGGGGGTCGTAGCTCCCTTCCAGGAGAGGCTGGTAAACGAGTCGGGGGGTTGGAGCTCCCTTCCAGGAGAGGCTGGTAAACGAGCGCAGGTGGGTGCCTGCGTGCTGGTCAAGTCTGCGCCAGCACATATGTTGTAAGATGTTTTCTCTATAATAAAATATTGAAGGCTGAGCAACTGCAGCGGTGGTTTTCTCCCGACTTGGGTTTCCACCTAAAAATCCTGGTGTTCATGCGTGATGCTTTGTGTGATGATTTATTCTGTTCTTTCTGCACATGTTTACTGTTTATTGAACATCTGATGAATGAATAATGGAATGATATAAGCAAAGAACTAAGGACATAATTAGATCTCTGTGTATACGCTAGTTGCATGAAATATATCCGCGTGTATACGCGAGTTTACTGAAGGAAAGTAGCGTATGGGTTTTAAGGAATGAAAAAGTGAAAATTTTTGAGTATGCAGTAAATACTGATTCACCCCCCCCCTCTCAGTATTTTTCCCAACAGAGGACTCGTACTCAAGATCAATAAGAGGAGCTACCCCAGAAGGAAGCACCTGCTCAGAAGGAGTCTATAATGCAGAAAGTCACAGACAAAGGTAAGGGCCCTCTAAACAGACCTTTGCAGTCTAATGATCAAATTCCTTCTTCCTCAAAAGTAGTCATTCCCCCTAATGCCAAGTCTGTGTCAAAAGAATTCAAGCCCTCAGCTGAAAATAAAGAGTCAAAAGAGGTTGTAATAGAAAAGTCCCCCCCTGTTTTCAGTTTGTAAAAGGAACTTGAGAAAGTCAAAATCCCAGATCCCTTGACTGAACTATTAAATAAACCTGCATATCAATCTCAAGTCACCTCTTTTATGATCCCTCCAGAAGCTGCACTCACCCCAAATAGTCTCAACCTTCAAGAAGAAAGGCCCATGGTTGTCTTTGGCCCACATGTTGAGGAATTAGATGCTTCTACTCCTCCCTTTTATGTGTCTTTAGTGATTCATGACCTTCTATTACATAATTGTATGTTAGATTCTGGAGCTTCCCATAATATACTGCCTTTTTCAATCATGGAACAACTAGGATTAAAAATCACCCATCCATACAAGGATCTCTACTCATTTGATTCCAAAAGATTCAAATGTCTGGGGATGATCAAGGATTTGGTGGTCAATTTGGCCCAAATCCCAGCAAAAAGTGTCTTAATGGACATCGTCGTGGCTGACATCCCAGCTCGCTTTGGCATGTTATTGTCAAGATCCTGGGGAACAAAAATTGGTGGGTCTATTAAGTTGGATTTAGCATATGCTACTATCCCAGTTTTTGGTGGCCAAGAGAGAAGGTTGTACAGGGAGACTAGTTTTGTCAAGATGGTGACTAAGGCTGACAACTCTGTTAATTCACCAGTCTACAGTAAAGAAGGAGATTTATCATGCTTGATGTTGGAAGAAGATCAATGTTATGCTCATGAACCATCCTTCTGCCAGATCAAGACTGAGTAGCCCTCAGAGAGCCATGAAGCAGGAATCTGGACACTTCATTTTGATGGAGAAAATTCAAGAGAAGGTAGTGGAGCTGGAATATTATTGATTTCTCCTACAGGAAAATGGGTCCCACTGTCTTTCAAACTAGAATGTGAAGCCACTAATAATGTGGCTGAATATGAAGCACTTCTGTTAGGATTGTAGACAGCCAGGAACATGAATGTACAAAGTTTAAAAGTTCTGGGAGATTCAGAACTGGTGGTTAGGCAAGTCAGGAATCAGTGTCAGACCAAACATCTGCGACTGAGGGCTTATAGGAATGAAGTTTGGGACATGATGGAAAAATTATTCTTGGTATTTAATATCCAATTCATGCCTCGAGAACAGAACAGAATGGTTGATTCCCTTGCTGTGGCTGCTAGTACTTTCTGTCCACCTCAGAACCCTCTTTTAAGATATGAAGTTGAGGTGCATTATCGGCCGTCAATCCTAGACAACATCAAACACTGGCAGGTATTTGAGGATGAAGAACAGATGAAGAGATTCCTGGAAATAGTAGGAGAATTCTCCAATATGGAGATTGATGCTGATGAAGAAGAGGAATCTGAAGACACTTCAGAAAGAAATTGGGAGGAGAAAATGGCAGGCAATAAGGTGCTGCAATTGAAGGGAAACATTATACCTAGAGGGCTGGTACCTCTAGAAATATTATTTGACAGGAATGATGTCCCACTGCAGCCAGGAAAAATGATAGAGGAAGATAAGGTAGAAGACCTGAATCTTGGTACTGATGTTGATCCCAAGATTGTAAAATTGTCCAAGAAGATCCCAGAAGAATATAAAAAGCTATATCAGAAATTATTTCAGTCTTACAGAGATGTGTTTGCATGGTCTTATCAAGACCTAAAAACGTTTGACATCAGTATAATGCAACACAAAATCCCACTAAAGGGAGATGCAAAGCCTCATAAGCAGAAGCTCAAACAAATAAATCCCCTGTTGCTTCGTTCCATTGAGAAGGAAATTAAGAAGCTGTTAAAGGCCAAAATAATTGTGCCATTGAGGTACTCTGAATGGGTGGCAAACCTGGTCCCTGTCCGAAAGAAGAATGGAGAAATAAGGTTGTGTGTGGATTTCCGAAATCTAAACAAAGCATCCTTAAAGGATAATTATCCACTGCCTAAGATGGATCACATCCTGCAGAAAGTGGTTGGAGCTTCTAGGATGTCAATGATGGATGGATTCTCTAGTTATAACCAGGTGGCTGTACTTCCAGAAGATCAAAAGAAGACTGCTTTCACCACACCATGGGGTAAATTTATGTATGCCAGGATGCCTTTTGGATTGATTAATGCAGGGGCCACTTTTCAGAGGGCCATGGACATTGATTTTTTTGGTGAGCAAGATAAATTTTTGGTAGTCTACCTCGATGATATCACTGTATTTTCAAAAAATGATACTGAGCACATTGAGCATCTGCATAGAACCTTTGAGAAATGCAGAAGGTATGGTCTCTCCCTAAACCCTCAGAAGTCTTTGTTTGCATTAGAAGAGGGTAAACTTTTGGGACACATTGTAACAAAATATGGGGTGAAGATAGATCCTAAGAGGGTAGAGGTTATAAATGGTATTTCCCTTCCTAGAAATAAGAAGGAATTACAAGTATTCCTAGGGCGTATTAATTTCCTGAGAAGGTTTATTCCTAACTATGCTGAAATAGTTAGACATATAACTCACATGCTGAAGAAAGATAATGAAGTTAAGTGGTCCCAGGAATCACGAGAGGCATTTACCAGAATAAAAAATGCTTTTGCAGAAGCCCCTGTGCTAGTTGGACCAGATTATGCTAAACCTTTCATGATATTTTCTTTTGCATCACCTCATACAATAGCAAGATTTTTATTGCAGAAAAATGAGGAAGGGTACGAGCAACCCATTGCCTTCTTCAGTCAAGTGCTTCGTGATGCAGAATTAAAGTATAGCATACTAGAAAAAAAAGGCATACGCCCTAGTAAAATCCCTCAAATCATTTCGCATATATATCTTGCAGTCCCATATCATTGCATTTGTGCCTACAGCTGCTGTCAAAGATATTATTATCCAAGGGGATAGTGAAGGAAAAAGGGGGAAGTGGATTGCCAAGATACAGGAGTATGAACTAGACGTCCGCCCTACTAAGCTGATCAAAGGACAGGGGCTTGCCAAGATATTATCTGAATCAAACTATCAAGCTTTGGGTATAAACTTGTCCATAATAAAAAGTGAGGAATCTGAGGAGAAAGAAGAGCGACAGGGAATTGGGGTAGCTACTCCGGAAACACATATAAAGTACCTCACCAGTCAGTGGTACAAAGAGATAGTAGAATATCTCCTCACGCTCAGCTGCCCTCCAAGCTATGATAAAGCTAAATACATAACGCTAAGATTGAAATCACAGAAAGACATAGTCGCCAATGGTCGGCTATACTGGTGTGATCCCTCAGGCATCCTACTCCTGTGTCTCACTGAGGATGAGGTAGAGAGCATTATAGTTGAATTTCATGAAGGGATCTGTGGGGGTCATTACAGTTGGAGGTCCACTGCTCATAAAATCCTGAAGGTTGGTTTCTACTGGCCCAAGATTTTTGGAGTTTTTTCCCGGGTAAGAGCTTGTGAGAAGTGTTATAAATTTGCTGAAAGACAAAAATTGGCACCTCTGCCCATGATGTCTGTGCACGTGGACGAACCATTCAGGTAATGGGGAATTGATTTTATAGGCAAAATACATCCTCCATCAAGTGGTCAGCATAAATGAATATTAACTACCACTGATTATTTCACAAAATGGGTGGAAGCCATGCCTACGAGGAACACTACAGAGACTGTGATAATAAAATTCATGGAGGAAAACATCATATCCAGGTTTGGCTGTCCTGCCAGAATAGTGACTGATAATGCGCAGGCTTTCAAGTTTGCAAAGTTTGTGAGCTTCTGTCAGCAGTATAACATCACACTAAGTCACTCTATAGCCTATTATTCACAGGGAAACGTCTTGGCAGAGTCATCCAATAAAACTTTGGTAAGGGCACTGAAGAAGGCTATAAATGAAAATCAGAAAAATTGGGATTCCTAGTTGAAATTCGCTCTGTGGGAAAATAGAATTACCAGCAAGAGAGAAACTGGAAAATCCCCATATGAATTAGTATATGGGAGGGCAGCAGTATTCCCTATTCAGTTAGCCCTACCAGTAGCCCGATTCATGTAAGAAATTCAAGAGGAGCCTGATGATATGACCAGGAGAATAAATCAGCTGGTGGAATTGGAAGAAACACGCAATCAGGTAAATCAAAGGATGAATGAATATCAGGAGAAGATGAAATACCTTTTTTATCAGCATGCCAAGGATAGGAATCTATATATTGGTGAATTAGTACTTAGGTGGGATATCCGGAGAGCTGAAAAAGGAAAACATGGTAAATTCGACCCACTTTGGTTCGGTCCTTTCAAGATTGTGGAACAAGGAGGTAACAACACTTTCAAGTTGGAAAATTTACAGGGTGACTTGCTTGACGCCCCTATAAATGGTCAGTTTCTTAAATCTTACTTCCAGTTCTAATTCAGGAAGAGATAGCTTGATGTATCATACTGTATATTAGTTTCCTGTTTTCCCCTTTGTTGAATAATGTGGGTGTCATGATGAATTATGAAAAAGAAAAGTAGAAGTGATGAAGAGCAGATTTCGCATAGAAGATGATCAGGTGGTCTGCGAAGTTCTCGACACGCTCAGGGATGAATGTGTCGTCCCCGGGTGGAGCCAATGTTGACCATGTCAACCTCCTATTAAATGTTTTCAGGCAATATGGCTTAAACCTTTCAAATCCCCTCTTTTTTCCCTGAGAAATTCGTTTTCTGCCTATTGTTACCTTTGCCTAGCCTCAAAATCGCATTAAAAAGGGCCAAAACCCACATTTGAAAATATATAAGGTTTGGCACCTTTCGGCCCTAGCCCCTCAATTTGTTCCCCCATGTAACCTATGTGCTAGACCAAGCGTTAAACCCGAAAGTGCTTATCACACATATATATAGATCGGGCGCGTTTATAACCGTCGATCTGTAAAGATCCGACGACATTTGCAAGTCTTCATTGCGCCCATGGCCCACTCCGTTCATCGCCCAAATGGCCCATCCACCATCCGATCAACCTGCAAAATCAACGGTTCACAATACTCCCGCCCTGGTGGTCCCTGCTCCGTGCACTGTATAAAACCGATGGTTTTATATCGCATTGCCTTTCGGAGGCGGGTGGTATTTCTCATTTCGGAGTGATTCCATACATTTTTCGCCGCGTGTCTCCATGTACGGCCCAAAAACCGCCTTTCATCACGTGTTGTAGTTCGGTAGCGGACGTGGAGCGGTATGCGCGTGAGCTGTCCGATCTACAGCAGCCCATCCGACGGCGATCATTCCTCAAAGTTGCTCGCAAGTTAACATGGGGAAATCGTACCCCTGGCCCACAGTCCATCGCCCTCTGACACAATCTCAGCCATCGATCTCCTCCTGAGATCTGACGGTCCAGATCACTTACCTCTTCACCAGTTGACTCAATACCTCCACATCACCCGTCCCACGTGTTTGTCGTTTTTTTCCTCCGCCCTTATACATTTCATTAACTTGTCAAATTTCAAATGTTTTACGTTAAAAACTTACACCAGTCCATCCTCCATCGATTCACTGCATATTTCCACCACCCTGCATTGTTCCACCATTCCGCCATGTCCGCACAACCATTTTCATTGACCCTGCCATATCCACCATCCCCATGCATGGTTTTCCTAACGAGTTTGCCGGTTTTGCAGGGTTACAGCAGCGGAAAACTGCCATGATTTACAGTCTTGATTGCAGTAGCAGAGCACATCAAAGGACTATTTTTCAGAGGCTGTAATTATGGAGAAAGGCCTGGGGAGGTATATCGACAAGACTTCCATTAAAGAAGTAGGGTTAAAATCTGTCAAACCCTCCAGAGTCATTCAAAGCACAGAATGCGTAGATGGAAATATTAATGGAGCAGCAGAGAAATATCAGTGAATGATCGAGGAATTCAACTCCCAGCATTGAAGATCTTAAACCGTAATTCAAGGTTTAGAAGGCACAGGGTACCATTCGCAGAAAACAATACTCTAAAGTTTTCTTTTCAGCACTATTTTCTTTCAGGAAAGGACAAAATGTTTATGTGATTTTATTTCTTTGCCGTGTTCCTGAAGAGACTTCTACTTAGTGCATTTACTTCAGTAAGCAGGCAGCAGAGTACATACAACACTACAAATTCATTCGGCATATGGGCATGCACATTTCCACCATCTTGTCTTAATGAGAAAATTAAATGTTCATCACCTACTCCCTTTTTGGAGCTTTCTTTTCTCCTATAAATCTCCTGAAGAACAGATGATTTAGGGTTCCAGATTTTATCAAAAAATCATGCGGTGAAAGGATTTTTGTATAAATTTTGTTGAACACTTGTATGAAGGCTCAAAGCCCATGGGGTCTCAGTGAGGAGGAGTTCCATCTGTTAAAGAGGATTCTGGTCTTTGGTATTTCATAGTTTGTAACTTTCTCTTATATGTGTGATTTTAATAGATCATTTCATTTCATCCATTTTTCTTGTATCATGTTCTGGAATGTGAGTGGCTCACTGATTTTTGGTATGGATTTATCCTATTTGATACCCATGCTCGGATTAGTCAAGCACTTTAAATATGGCTCAGGCATGATATTATGTTCCACTATTCATCTAAACCGTATTTCTGCTATATTAGTTGCTTTGGGAGGGTGTTTTTAAAACGCTATTGTCATGTACGGATTATTAGATCGGTAAGCCCATTCATGGTAATATTGTGTATCTAGATATCAGTTCAATGAAAGCTATTATTCTCTCGATATTTCATTCACTACATACACCTTCTGATAATTTATTTCTTTGAGGTACTTCTGAATTGGCCCTCTTTACAGTAAGTTGTCTCTGAATTTTCTTTTGCTTTTATATTGGATTTTGGCACATTGCCTCTGCAGTATTCCCTTCTCTGTGTCAGTTTCTGAAGGTCTTGGTCCCATTCAGGTTAATATTCCTTGTTTTTCAGGAAATGGCATGAGAGCTTTTTATTGATAACTTTCTCTGTTATACCATATGCTCCTTGCTAATATAAGATGTCCTAGGCACTGGTCTATCACAATTCTAGGCTGTCTCTAGAAATGACAAAAATATGTGCAATGACCTTACATACAGATTGTCATCCAAACATGGGCCTATATCTATGGTCATGTCTGCATTTGGGCAACATTCCAATGAAGATGACTTTCTGAATTATGTACATTTTATTATATTTTTTATGTGTTGAATATGGGAATCCCTACCCTCAACAATTATGATCAAAGAGGATATATCATGATGTAATGTATTGTCAGATTGATGCAGGTGACCACTCCACTACATCTCCAGCCCATCATAGTGTAAAGAATCTCAATCAAATGTTTTTATTATTTTTACCTCATGCTTTAGGGGGCAATTTGTTATAGGTAAATTTGGGCATCATTCCCAATGACCTAGTTAAATCAGCATCATCTCTAGGACCAATGACTAAGGGTCTATCATCCCCTATCATTTCAAGTTGCTACATGCCCTAAGACAAAGAACAAGACAAATCATACTTGACTTTCATCAAGCAAAGGTTTCCAAGGTTTGAAGTTTATTATATAGCATATGAGAGCTCATCAATGTTGCCTCTAAAGGGACTAAGTGCATTGCATATGCAGGTAGCCCCATGCAAGGCTGCTCTGCAAAGCACTTCCCGACATTCACAGGTGCGTTGGTCACATTGGGAGCGAAATTCTCATTGTTCCAAAATCTCCACTTGGCCAGTGCCTTCTAGAAGATTTCACACGTGTCAAGCTTCGAATCCAATTGTCCATTGACATCTACAAGACTAGGAACATGTCTTGCCTATTATTGGAAAGTCATTGATTATAAAACCACCTTCAGCTCCTCTATAAATTGAGCACAGATCTAAGTGCTTAAGAAGGAAGAATTTGGGTAGAGAAATGCTGGTGGATTTTCAATTGAGAGTTAGATTTGTGTAACAGCTGCTGGAGAGATTTATACTGTGATGAGGTTGAGGAATGTTGCTGGAGATGGTCACTTCAAATCAGTCACTAGGTTGTAACCTCTCCTTCTATCATTAATAAAGAGTACGACTTATTTTTCCCTATATGCATCTATATTGGATTTTATTTTCCATATTGAAAGATCTTAGTTTATTTATATGGTTTATGCTTTACTGATTTAGCAAACTAAATTGAATAGACATCTCTATTATTGCTATCTTCTGTTGTTTAGTGTTCATTCTTGCAGGAAATATTTTGCACAGCCGGCTGGAATTTGAAGCTACAACAAAAGTGATAGAAGGAACCATTTGGAAGTGCTTGGATCCCAAGTAAGCTTCTAATCCATTATGTGTGTCTATTCGTAGTTAGGAAAATTAGTCGTATAGTCTTTAACCTGTTGCTCTAGACTATCACCTGTCTAGGGAAGCGCGTTTTATCTGTAATTCATAATTCTGTCCAACAAGGAGACAATCCAACAAGCAGTGGAGTCAACACCTGTGGAAGCACCATAAATTCAAAACAAATCAGTGGAGTTAGATGCTGAGATGGAACTCGGCCAGGAGCAGACAGTGCCACTTCTTGTTGATCCTGATTCGAATTTCGCGGGTACTTCTCCCTGCCCCTCTTCTCCTACTTTAAACTCTTTTGATAATTTGTTAAATTTCATGAGGATTCCTGGTCCCTCGACGCTTTATTCAAATACATCTATGTGTGTTAGAAATCTCTCTATGGCCATGGACAATATTATTACCACTATTCAAAAATTATCCATTGATACCATCCCCTATAACCTGGGACCTAGGGATAAAAATCATATGGATATTGAGATGTTTGGAGGGCTAGGAAGGCCTCCCCTTATTGAAAAATTGAAAATGATTAGGGGTAGGAAATCAGATATCTCAAAAGCCTAGCTAAGAGCTATGATTGAAATAGAATATGGCAAACAAATTTCCCTTAAAGGGGCGCTTAGAGGAGCGGTCTCCCTAGACATTGTGACTTAATGATTGTATTATCCTTCAATTTCAGAGGCCTATCTAGTGCACCTAAAAAAATGGCCCTCAAAAACCTAATTTTCAATTCCAAACCTGATATTTTGATGCTTCAAGAGACTCTAGGTCAGGGGGATCAGGTATCAAATTTTCTTACTTCTTTCCTTCCAGGGTGGTCTTTCATCACCTCTGATGTCAGGGGAAAATCTAGTGGACTGACCATGAGAGTTAAAAATTGTACAATCAAGATGAATAATTCATGGACCTCTAATATTGTTAAAAAAAGTAAGGAAAACATATGTTTGGATCACTTACACTCAAAGATTTAAAAAGGGGATGAAAACATGTTTTTTCTTTAGTTTCTTCATGCAAAGAGAGGTTCAACAGTGCCCAGACCCTCAAAGATAAAAAGGGACCTCTTCATCTCTCCAGCAAGCCCTCACCCAAGGAAGAAGAATTGCCTTGAAGAGTTTTCAAAATCACCTACAAAAAGGTCATAGGATATCAGTGAAAATCATAAAGTGACAAAAAAAAAGTTAGCAAAAGTAGGTTTTCTAAATTTGATTTATCTTTCAAAGGGTATAAAGTCACCTTAGTTATCATTTCTAACTCACTTGTCACTTTGCGAAGAGAGAAAACCTTCAACAGAAAATTTAGGGTTTGTTTGATTGTTTCTAGGCAAAGTTCATTGGCGCTGCGCGAACAGGGTGGCGCTGCGTGAACAGGCCCTGACGCTACGATTATCAGGTTTTCCACCCTTAAAAATTACTCAGTGTTGTGCGAATAAGGGGTGGTGTTGCGCGAATCAAGTGGCGCTATGCACAAGCGAGAACAACACCCAGTTCCCCTGCCAGCACTGCGCACAGACTACATGACCCACCCAACGCTACGCCTAGAGGCCTGGAAATCCTACACGCACCTGGCGTTGTGCTTAGACCAGAGGCATGACTTGACGGTGTTGCACCCATAGGCCGACCCGACTGTTCGGGCAGGGCGCTGCACTAATGCAGAAAGTCCTCAAACAAAGGAAAAACTTGCCCAAAAGCTCAAGGTCATCCTCCAAATTGCCTCCAAAGACCTGTAAGGAGTGAAACTAGTAGGTGCCCCATTGTCTCCTCTTCTCAAATATTTTTAGTCATTTGGTGGCTATGGAATGATTAAACCCTAGTTTTTCAAACCCTAGGTCTTAAATGCATATTAAATTTCTGTTTTTGGCCTCCTTGAACAAATTAATGGTCATTTGAAGTGGAGTAAACTAGGGCAATCACAAATCATCTCAAAATAAGCCCTCTTTCAAAATTCAAGCACTCATGTCCTAAACCTAACCTCCACATCACTCATTCACAAAAGCTGCCCTCACCACCATTTTCATTTTTCTCCTCCAAACCCTAGTTTGTCCACAAATATCTCCCATCACCATGTCAGGGGCAGAAGATAGTAGCAGCAGTGAAAGAGTCCAAGGGCCTATGAGGCCAAATCATAAAGGAGTGAAAGTGAATAGATTTGAACCCTAGAGCACAGTGGCTATCGCCTCATCTCCCATGATCCTCTCATGTTTCCAGAATGTAGGGTGCTTCCAATTTTGTGAGAAATTCAAACAAGTGTAGAGCTACCCAAATCTTACAAGGCTTTTCATTCTTAACCTACACAATAAAAAATCAAGCCTAGCAGGAGTGGATTTTGAACTATTAGTAGATGCCATCTCTAATGCTTTAGGCATCCCTGTTGTTGGTGAAAAGTGGTTTAAGAAAGCCAAATTGGACAAGAACTATTATGAACCATTTGTCAAGACTAGGTACAGAATGGACTGCAAGGCAATTTTCGCTTTCTCACACCTCAAATAGAGATTTTCACCCTTGATGAAAGTCATTATGAGGTACTTTACCTATGAGGGTAGATACTCCAGGCTCTATTCCTACCATGTTATACTTCTCATACATTTCATAAGGGTCAAGATGCTCAACTTGCCCTACTACCTCTATAGAAGTATGGACAAAATGTCTTCTGTTGTTCGGAGAAGGAGTCATGCCCAACAAATGAAAATTTTATTTCACCATTCCTTGATCAAGATGGTGTACTACATCAGTTGGAACAACAGGGTATACCTTGGGAGGTATTCATAGCACACGAAGTCTTCACAAGCCCACAACTCCCTCATCAACCTAGCTTGCCCTCATCATCCACACAAGTTTCCTCACCCCAAGAAAACCTCCCTTATTCCCCTTCTCTTAATGCATCAAATGAAGAAGAGGAAAATGATGAGGAGGAAGAAAGACATGATGAAGTAGGGACAGAAATTGATGAGGAGGAAGAGGGAAATGATGAAGCAGGGATAGAAATTGATGAGGAGGAAGAGGGAAATGATGAAGCAGGGATAGAAATTGATAAAGAGGAAGAGGAAGGAAAAGATGATGAAGAAAGGGGTAGTGAGCATGAAAGTGATGAAGGTGAAAATAGTGAGCATGAAAGTGAGCTAAACAGTGACAAAATGGAAGAGGATGATAAAGAAGATGAGGAGGTTGAAAGTGGAAATGAAATGAGCATTGATGAAGAGGAAATCAGCAATAAAACAAAGGATACAGAGGCAGAGAATGAAGAGGAAAATGATGAGGAAAAAACAGAAAAGGATGATGAAGACATGACAGATAATGAAGACATGAAAGAGGATGAAAATGACAAGGATGATGACAGTAAGGACAAAGAAAAAATTGAAGGCAGCAGTGACCAAAATGAAGCCAGCCTTAGTGATGAGAAGGACCAAAAATAAGGAAATATTCATGATAGTCATGACAACAATTAGCCCCTTAGTGATAATGACAATGAGGACAGTGCAGAGGATAAAGAGAAAAAATTCCCAGTGATGAACAAAATAAAATTGAAGAAAGTATAGAGGTTGATAATCAAATTGACGATCACAGTAGTGGAAATTCCAACAGCTCCAATGAAGAGCAAATTGACAATGCAGAAATCAGTGAAAGGGATGAGAGTGGTGATGATGTAGAAGACAATAATGAGGAAAAAAATATGGTGACTGATGATACAAATGATGAAAATGAAGAGGGTGATGACAATAGGATCACAGCCATGACAAGGGCACCAACAATATCACCATCCCACCTCTTTCATTCACATATCAGAGAGGGCCAAGGCTTGTGTTTGCTGCCTCCAAAAGGAAAGGGGCCATGCCATCTACCTCAGCTCAGCCACTAGACAAAGGAAAACAAAATTTGAAGCAAGAGGAAGAAGATAATGAGGTGGAAAGGGAGTTTGAGATCATCCAGATAGACAGTGATGAGGAGAATGAAGCAAGAATCTCAAAATTTCTCATTCAAAACAAAAATGCACTCATTGAAGTCCTCCAAGCAAATCTAAATAGGGAAAAAAGTGTAAACGATTCCCTTGACTTGGAGAATAGGCAGCTAGGAGCACAAATTGCAATATATGAAGCTAGAGCCATTAAGGCTCGGTAAGAAGCCCAAACAGCAGAGTTAAAACTAGAAGAGTTCATGGGCAATTATGAAGAGAGTGAGGATAAGGAAGGTAAATCTAGGAGGAGGCCTAAAACCATGGGGTTGAAGAAGGCATTAGCAAGGCAAAGAGAAAAAGAAGCATCCCCAGCAGAATAGCTCCCCCTAGGTGAGCTTTTATCCATGGAGATAGCACATGATCGGGAGCCTTGGTTATAAAGGGCCAACATACACTTAGAGGCTAAATTGGAGAAGGCTAACAAGAATCTTGACCTCCAAAGGAGGATGACTAAGCATTATGCTCGAAGAAACCAAGTTTCAAGGGCCAAACTGAAGAGGGCCCAAGCCAAGATCCAAGAACTAAAAGAAGAAAAATGCCAAGCTATTCTTGGAATTTTGGCATCCGCTTCTCTACAAGTCTCTCAAACCCCTTGAAGGAGACCCCCACCAATTTTGAAGGAATTTGGAAAAGTTTTAGTTTTGAGATTTTGGAGGCCTATTTACCTCAGGCATCCTTAGAGGGAAACTATACATTTTTGGATTTCTCATGCCTAACACACTATTCTCACCAAATTTCAGAGCAATTGGAGCATTTTTTACCCCTCAAAAGGTCAAGAAACACCTATTTTTCACCATTCTGCCTCATTTTCAGGCCTAGCGCTGCGCTCAGAGAAGTCTTGGGGATTTGAATTTTTAAACAATTTATAGGTTCTCAATCAGAAAAAAAAATAGGTATATCTGGAAAGAGGACTCAGCAAGCTTTCCAACGGGCCATCATGGAGAAAAATCCGACATCGAGAAGGTCCCCAAAACTTGGCTACAACAGGGCCTATTTTTTACCTAAGGTGGCGCTGCGCTTATGGACAACACTGTGTGTTTTTGGCCAAAAGTTAACAAAACAAACTAATTTATTGTAAAACATATTTTAGTGTTTTTTGTGGAAAATCACTCTAGAAATAGGTGCTAGAAGTTATTTTGGCATTTATTTCATGGGATATTTTGTGCCTTGGGCTTTGCATGGTCTCTTGGGTATTAATGACATTTATGGGTGATTTTGACATTTTCCAACCCTATCTAGGGTCTTTTCCCTCCTTTGCTAGATAAATATAGCATGAGGGCTTTCATTGTAAATGTTGGCATTTGATGAGTTTTGAGAGCAATACATGGTTTTCTTGAGTTTGAAGAATAAATTGGTCTTGTGGAGTTTCTAAATGGTCTGCTGGGATTGATGATGAAGGAGGATAGCTTGCGGGATCCCTGAGCATGGTTAATGGTGATGTGCACCTATTATTTCTTTTTTTCATGTTTATCATTATGTTAATCTTTCTATTTTGCAGTAAAACAAAAGAGTATAGGCTAAGAAATGTTGTTTGAGGCACCTTAGTCCTTCTTGTTTACTATTGCCTTGATGTTTTCCTCTACTTGGTTTGTTTAATGAATTCTTAGTTGCTCCTTAGATCTGCACATGCTTGTTTATTCCATGAATGGTTCAATATATTAGTTTTTAAATATGTTTTATGGTTAGCCCTGCCTATTTGATGCTATTTAAACTCAGTTTTGGAATCTCTCTTTGAAGTATTACTTGTTAGGTTTTAGCCAAAGAGGCCATGTTTTGATCATGCCCTTTGTCCATGCTTGAGAAGTTGATTTAAAATTATTTGTAGCTTGATCATTGATGTTTAGGCATTCCCTCTTCACTGATTAAAGTTATTTGTTATCTTGAATGTTTTCTAACCTTGAAGGTGAAATCACTAGAAATTAAATGAGTTTCTCGCCTTCTATATTTCATTGAAATTGTTCATCTTGAATGCTTGTTTGCTTAAAGTGTAATCTAAGAGCTATTGGTTTGCCCTATCTTATGATTATGTCCCTATGTTAATCAATATTTGAGACTATCTTGTTTAAAAGTATTTGTTTAAGGATTCTTTACTGCCCTTACACACCTACTATGCTCACCAACTTAATGTTCATTTCATTTCACACATACCTTTAAAGATCCATTTTACTATGCTATATTTGCCCTGTTATGCATCCTATTTCATTGTTGAGATATCCATGAATTTTATTGACTCCATAGCCCAATGATTTGAAGACCTATCACTCCACCTATTCTACCTGGTCATCTTGCCCAACCAAGAAAAACAACAAACCCTACACTTAACAACTAGCCTAAAATCAACCATCTAAAGCAAACAAGTTCACATCATTTGCATACAATAGAGAGAGCCCTCTCTGATTCCAGGAAGGCGAGGTCCTAGGACTCCAAAGGCTGGTCTGATGTTACCCTATGCATTTGGTCTACCAATCTGCTAAATCATGGACACTAACACTTTCAATAGTGGGTGGGCTATGGGGGGGGCAGAATCGGATCACAACCTTATTCTCCTGGAGATTTTGGGCCCAAAAAAAAATCATGGCTCTTCATTTAAGTTCAATGTTGGTTGGCTGAAAGAGGAGGACTATCAAAATCTAATTGCTGATACGTGGTGCCCAACAACTGGGGATGAGGACATTTCTTTTTCCCAGGACATTGTTAATAATATACAAAACATTAAGATGGATACTATTATCTGGGCTAAATTAAATGCCTTAAAGGAATCCAAGGCTCTCAGGGATATTGAGGAGACTCTTGAATAAATTAACAATCAGGGTGATGAGGGATACTTAGATGAGGTTTTGAGAGGAAGAATAAAATATTTGGAACTCAGGAGAAGGAAAATACTTCTTAATAATGAAGAATAATGGAGATTAATAATTCGTGCTATATGGCTAAATACAGGTGATGAAAACACCAAATTCTTCCAAAATTATGCTAAGGGAAGAAGGAACTACAATACCATCTGGGAGCTTGACCATCCTGAGGGAGGGGTGGCCAAATCGTTCCAAGAACTCTCTACGCTAGAGAAAAATCACTTCAAGAACCTATATGGGAATCAGGAAGGGGTTTTGATTGGGGAAGTTATTAAAGTGGCTCAACTCTTCCCTAGGTATGCAGATGAGGGGGGAAATAACCTTTTTTTGGCTCCCGTGGAGAAAAAAGAGGTGGAGATGATCTTGAAATCCATGCAAAAATACAAGAGTCTAGGTCCATATGGGTTCCAACATTTATTTGATCTTATGGGGGATTATATTACAAATGTGGTCGAGGAATCTCAAACCAAGGGTTGTATTCATGGCACCCTTAAATCAACCTTTCTTGCCCTCATTCCTAAGAAGGATTCTCCCTCCTTTTTTGATGACGTCATGACTATTTCTATATGTAATTGTATATACAAAGTCATTGCCAAAAATATTTCAAACAGATTAAAACCTCTGTTATCATGTAATATTTCTAAAGAACGGTTTGGTTTCTTAGATGGTATGCAGATTCATGAGGCCATAGGTGTTGCCCAGGAGGCCCAGCATAGCATTAATTTTTCAAGGAAGAAATGCATGATAGTAAAGATTGACCTATCAAAGGCTTATGACTGAATCAACTGGCTCTATTTAAGTCTCCTTACTACCCACCTTGGTTTTAGAATTGAATTCATAAATTGGATTATGAGTTGTATTTCTAATGTATCTTTTGTTGTTATTATTAATGGGGTTGCATCCCATTTTTCCAAAATCAGAGAGGGCTAAGACAAGGGTGCCCCCTCTCTCCTCTGTTGTTCCTTCTTGTTGCTAAGGTCTTAAGTCAATTTATTCATTAGGCTTGGAGAAGAGGGTATTTTTGTGGCATTTAGGTAGCTACTAACCTTTACATATCACATTTATTATTTGTGGACGACATTCTTTTGTTCAATAATGGGAATCTGATGGAAATGAAAAGGTTGAAAAATATATTGGATATTTTTATGAAAGAAACTACCATGGAAATAAATTATCATAAATGAACTCTTACTCATGAAGGTATCTTGGATGTTGATCTGGCATGGACCTATAATTTTCTTCCTTTCTCCTAGATCAGTTTCGTTTCAAGCATCAAATATTTGGGTTTATATATGAAGCCAAACTCTTACAAGAAACATGACTCGTATTGTTTAGTCACAAAAAATGAAAAAAGAATCAGTTTATGGAGCTTCAATTGGTTGTCCGGGACAAGGAGGATTGTTCTCATCAAATCTGTCTGAATGGAAATTCCAGTTTACTGGATTTCCCTAGCCTGGGTCCCAAAAGGAATTATTAAAAAAATTAGAAGTATATGAAGCAGTTTATTATGGTCAGGAAAGGAGGATAAGAAGGTTCTCCCTTGGGTGGCATGGGATAAAATTTCAAAGCCTGAGGATGGGGTGGCTAGGGAATAAAGCACCTTCATACATTTGCTATGTCACTCGTTGCTAAGTTGGGTTGGCGGATTCTGATTGAGAAAAACCTATGGACAAATGTGGTTAAACTAAAATATATCGATCCAATTCATGTGGACGATTGGATTAGGATCCCGGACAGAGTTTCTTTCAAGTCCTCTATGATCTGGAAAGCTAATTTTATGGTACTTGGTTTGGTGGAAAAAGTTCTTGCATGGAGAATTCGTGATGGCGAGAGGTGCAGAATTGGTATGGACCCATGGGTGGGTTGTAGAAACTGCTTCACTCTATCTAAGGATCTAAGAGATGCCCTTGGAGAAAGAGGGATCTTCACCCTGAATCATATTGATAAGCCATAAGACACTACGATTTGGGCCCAAGCATTGCTTTCGGTGGAGGATTTAAGGCTTGATCACCAATGGGAGTAGGAGTGGTAGGATTACATTTAGGAAATTGGTCGGTTGATAGTCTGTCTCGAATATTTTCTAGACTCTTTCTGTTGGGTTCACACAAAATTAGGTATATACTCCCCCAAAGAAGGCTATGGCTATATAATGAAAAACAGATAGAGGGGAGCCCAGGAATGGTGGTCCAAATTTCTATGGAAAATGGAAGGACCGATAAAAAATAAATTATTCTTCTGGTGCATTTTGAAGAGGAAGGTCCCTACTTGGGATACACTATAAAGAATATTTTTAAATGGCATGGGTTGGTGTTTCTTATGCAAATATACAGAGTAAACAATTGATAACCTATTTATCTTCTGTGGTTTCTCTAAAAAAGTGTGGGAGCATACTTTATCTCTTTGTGATATTAGGGTTGAGTGGCGAGGTCAAAATTGTGGCGATGCCTAGAGATATTGGTGGGAAACAAACAAGGATCAAGATTTCAGATGTTTTTCCTCCTAATTGCTTGGGGAATCTGGCTAGCTAAAAATAAACGAATATTCAAAGAAGCAAATTCCTCCCCTTCCATTGTGGTAGCAGAATTTGCAACCATATTCTCTTTTCTCCTCGCCACTGCCTCATCCACACCTCCAAGGAATGTAAGGAATGAACATATTGATTTGAGACACCTTGGGCTTATTTTGATGGTGATGTTGATAACCAAAGAGCATGTGGTTTTGGTATGATTTTCATAAAAATCATAATGTCTCCTTGGTGAACTCTGTGGGTCTTGGAGAAGGCATAAAAAATTTTGTTGAAATTAAAACACTAAAATTTCTCATGCTGGCTCATTCACCTGGGCATTGATTCGGTTCAAATCTTTGGTGACTCCATGAATGTCATAAACTAGTTTATACATGTTGGGGTTCCCATGTTTTGGCCAGATTGGCAAGACCAAAAGATGAGACAACATCAGAACCACTTTCAAACCTCAAGATCTAGCCCTCCTGGTTCCAAAGAGGGATCTCTCTACATAAGCAAAGGTTTTATGTCTTTGAAGCTCAAAAATTAAGATGTTAGGCTAGTTATAAGGCTCAAAGTTTGTTTGTTTGATTGTTTATTTGGTTGTTTGGAATCAGGAAAGAAGGGTTCAATATAAGAATAGGATGAGAAAAGAGGATTTTAGGCAAAGAGAGATACTCCAGGAAACATTCAAGACCATTGGGCAATGGAGTCAGGAAAGGGTTTACTTGCTATTCAATCTGCAGGCTTTCAGTTGGGCTAGTCATCTAAAGCATTGGATCTTAAAAATGATAGCGTGGCATGAAATGGTAAGAGAGAAGGTGAAAGCAAGGAAACCTCCAAGGTGACCTTTAGAAATCAGATCCAGGGACATGAAATGCCATTGGACACTTGTGATCTAAAATCCAAAGGCTAACTCTTCAAACAAGGAACATTAAGAATTCAGAACACAAAGTTAAAGACCTGAGATCAGAGAGAGACTTTGAACTCTCAATGCTTCAGCCTCCAGCTTGAGGGATCTTATAAGGGTTCAATTAATTGAAAAGCATCCTAGTGAGATATAAAGAGAGTTCTAGACCTCCCAGTGTTCCCAATTCATTCAATTCAATCCTAACAAGAACATCTAAGAACATATTCCTTAATTCATACATCAGCTAGCAGGCAATGACATCCACTACACTGGTTAAATTAACAGAAATCAACCCTTAGATAACACATTCAGTAGAAAAAATTTAAGGCAAGGAGAGCAGAAACATAGAGTACCTAACAAGGGTAAATCCTATGCCAGATTTCTGATGCGAGCCAGTAGAAATGAAATGAAATGAACTGCAAGTTAAAGAGAAACACAGAGATAGAAAAACATCACCTCTGCTTTAGATCAGGATCCAAAGAAATGTTCTTGTCATATTAAAGAGCAACACTAGTCAAGTACAACATTACCAATAGCTGGATCTTCAGTCTGAAAACGTCTTCTTCAGCCTATCTTACAACTTTACATAGAGACTATGTCTCAAAATAAACAACTTGTAATTTCTCTGATAACTGATCAACAACCTTTACGATGAGTTCCTTCATGAATTTTATAGCTGAAGAGAGCAGAGGAGGTAGGTGAAAGACTAAATGAAGCATTAAAACTTAGAAAAGAAAGAGGGCCGAAGCCCATTCTGTTTAAATTCTGTGC
This sequence comes from Pinus albicaulis, assembly GCA_034641835.2. NCBI lineage: Eukaryota > Viridiplantae > Streptophyta > Pinopsida > Pinales > Pinaceae > Pinus > Pinus albicaulis. Next base: position 161,265 of record JAXQQM020091535.1, read on the forward strand.
ATTTATCTGTGGCACTCTTTGGGTGAAAGAGTGGTCTTCTCCAGGCTTCCATTTACTCTGGTATGCCTCTGATGTACTTTGGATCCAGTACTCTGTAGTACTTTGGTGAATAAACAAAAAGGTAAATAAATGACTGTTAAGTCTGCCATACTGCATATCAAATGCCCCGATAGCATCAGTACTGTTGTCAGGGCAGAAAACTCCTCTAGAACACGGCATAGAATGAAAACTACATGGACACTTCATCCTTTCATGGGAAAGAACACTCTGCTAATGGTGAAACCCTGTTGGCATTGTTTTATGTGCCCTAGGACCTTCTGATCGATCCTCGCGGTCTTCGACCTAGTATTTTTCCTCTAATTGTTTAGTTAAGGCTTACAATCTTCAATTATATGCCTTAAACTCTCTGATATTTCACTGACATCCTTCGCTGCTCCAGTATTGTCCTTGTCTGTGAAATTTGAGCTTTAATGGTGTCGGAGAGGTTTTGCAGAGTTTGAACTCTGTCCTTTGATGAAATTCACGTTGAAGACACCTTTCTGAACATTTTCCTGTAATATCAGGCTTTAAATTTAGCTTCTTTTGTGCACTGTGCCACTATAATAGTGCAGATGAATCATGGCGGTTTTCCACCTGCCTGTAACCCTGCAAAACACGAACACTCGTTAAGAAAAACATGCATGGGGAGGGTGGTGTGGATGACTGAAAAAAATGGCAATGTGGCATGGGTGAAGGCGATGAATGCAGAGGATTTTGTGGAGGGACATGGTGGATCAGCGGGAGATGCTTTGGAGGACAGCGAGGTGGAAATTTTAATGAAAAATATTAAAATTTTGACCTTTGAATGAATTATAAAGGGGGACAGACGAAAAAGTGATGAAAACACGTGTAATGGGTGACGTGGCGGGACCGGGTCAATGGCAGGCGTGCGTTAAATCTGGACCGTCCGATCTCAAGAGGAGATCGACGGCTAAAAATGCATTGGGGGGCGATGGACAGTGGGCCACGGGTCGCATTTGCCTTGGTTATCGCCCATGCAACTTCGTGGCGCGATCACCGTCGGATGGCTAGGCACAGATCGGATGGCGTACAACGATATCGTGCTGGATCTGTGGATGAATGATAATGCGCGATGGAGGGTGGTTTATTAACAGTGCGCAGAGACACGTGTCGAGCGGTGAGTGGAATTTCTGTGAAATGGAAAATACCGCTCAACCTCCAAACGCGGTGCGATGGATACCACCGGTTTCTAAACAGTGAATGCTGCGGGGACCACCGGGGCGGATAAACTCCAGGCCATAGATTTGCGGATCAAGTGGACGGTGGATCTGTGATCGGAAGGGTGAACGAGGGAAAAACACGTGCGCGAAGGGACCGCGAAGACCGTTGGATCTTATACAGATCTACGGCGTTAATTTCACCCGATCATACGATTGATGAGCACTTTATGGGTCAGCTCCTTGTTTAGCGCCCGGGTCACGTGGGGGGAAAGGTTAAGGGGGCTGGCCTGAAGGGGGCTAGGCCCAATATATGCAAAAGTATGAGTGTTCGGCCCTTTTTAATGTAATTCGAGGCCAAGGAAGGGTAACGATAGAGGCAATAAGGGTTGCTTGGCCAAACCAAGGGTGTATGTGTGGTTTAAAGGGGATTTTTGGGGTGATTTAGAAGGACTAAGGGGGGGAATTTGGGGTGAAAAGGAGGCTTTGAAAAAGGGGAACAGGGATGAAATGAATAATTCTACAGCGGTACAAGGGGAAAATGAAGGCCTTTAGGAGCACAATTTATCATCATCAGTGAGGCTTATTGACTCAAGAACAGCAGAGGGAAATAATCAAAGGGCAGAGAGCATGAAGAGGCTTCAAGGATGATGTGTTTTTAAGAGAAATGCATTCCTTGAAGGCTCATAAAACAAATTAGCCCCTTGCTTGCTTGTCAAGGAATTTATAGGGGGCTAACAGTGGCTCCACATGGGGATGGCTTCTTCTTGAAGGAGTCAAGAATTTAGAAAATGATCTTTGGTGTAGGCCAGATGCCTGCTGCTTGAGCCACCTTTCTTCTTTGATTTTTAGTTGCCACAATTGTGAAGACATCAATTTAGCAGAAAAAATCTCCCAAATAATCTACCTACCCATCCTACAATCCTAGCATTTTTTCTTCTAGCGTGCATTTGAAGTAGCAGACCCTTTACATCATTTTTATTTTTTACAAACAAGAAAATAAACCTATTCTATTTCTACCCTTATTTCTCCATGAGACCAGATTAAACTATTGGTCTCATATGTTTCTCTACCTAATCTAATATCTGCTGGGATTAGACTGTCCAGCAGATTTCTTCTCTACATTCTACAGCAGAAATTTAAAACAAAACTAGGATTAGACAGTCTAGTTTGTTGTAGATCCAAGGCATAAAGACAGTTGCACATGGACAGAAACTTGCAGAAAATTGCAAACAAAAATTTGAAGGCTTGAAATCTAAAGTTTTGAAGCATCCTTCTTTCTTTTGTGACTCAAGTTTTGAGCTTGTTAGAGTCACTTTCTCTTCTTCATTCAGCTCTAGTTTTGGGCTTGTTAGAGTTGATTCTTCTTTCTTCTTTGCTAGTTCAGGTTTTGGGCATGTTTGAACCAGCTATCTTTACTTTCTTTGGCTCAGGTTTTGGTCATATTAGAGCCAATATTTTGCACTTCAGAGGTTCATGTTTTGAGCATATCTGAACCTCTTCTTTCTCTCTGCTTTTTTTTTTTGAAACATTTTCTCTTTTTTTCTTGAAAACATAACATAGCAATGCTATTTACAATGGAAATGGAGACTAGAGATTGGAAATCAGCAGAAGTAATGTTTGAGCATCCTGCCATTGACAGGACCCTGAAACAGCTCTGTACCATCTAACTCTTGTAGAAAAAAGGCATTTGGACCCACAGTGGCCTAGATGATGTAGGGACCTTGCCACAAACTGTCAAACTTGCCGTGCTTTCCTTTGTCCTCTCTCCTTGAGTCCCACTTCAAAAATTTATCTCCGATTTTGAAATCATAAGCTTTAGTTCTTTTGTCAAATAATTTTTTTATATTTTCCTGAACCTTCACAGCTCTGTTATAGACCTCCTCCCTTGCTTGCTGGAGATGGATCGCTTGGTTTATTCCCCTTACCATGTTGTCTTCTTCTGTCTGTATTTCTTGGACAAGTTTAATCACTAGTACTCCAAGGCTGGTAGGAAACACTCCTCTCGTTCCATAGAAAAGCTGATATGGTGACATGCCAATGGATTTCTTTGTTGTAAGCCTGTCAGCCTACAGGGCATGCACAAACTTGTTATGCCATGATTTTTTTTTTCTTCCAGTAGCTTTTTGATGATAGTCACCAGTCTCTTGTTTGATGATTCAGCTAAGCCATTACCCTGTGGGTAATAGGTAGTTGAATGACCGAGTGTTATTTGATACCTGTGACAAAAATCAACCATTTTCTTGGATCCAAAAGCAGTAGAATTATCAGTGATTAGTTTCCTTGGGCAGAAAAACCAGGAGAGGATATGACCTTCTAGGAACCTAATGATGACTGAATTTGTGGCATTCCTAGTAGGTATGGCCTCTATCCACTTAGTGAAGTAGTCTGTGGCTGTTAAGATCCATTTGTGTTGTGCAGAAGAAGCAGGGTGAATCTCTCCTATGAAATCTAGGCCCCATTCCATAAAGGGACCTTCAACAACGATGAGTTGTAGAGGTAATGGGAGGAGCTTTCTTTTGCCTTCAAAAATCTGGCATTTGTGGCAGGCAATTATCCTATTATGAATATCATTGAAGAGTGTACGCCAATAGTAGCCAGCTCTGAGTATTGTTTTTGCAGTGGCTTTCCAGTTCAGGTGGCCTCCACACTCTCCTACATGGAATTCTTGTTTAATCCTTTTTTCTTCAGACTCAGGAAAACATTTAAGCAATAGGCCATTTGCATTTTTCCAGTATAAACATTCATTCATTATGCAATAGCTTCTGGCTTTTAGCTTTAAGAATCTGGCCTTGGTCTTTGATATTTCAGGAGGGGCATTGAGGTGAGTAAGCACGTACAGAATGTCAGAATACCAAGGAGAGCTCTGAAACTTCTCCTCAATAGTGGGATCAGGAAATCCCTGCTGCTCATCCAAGGCATCTACCATGTTAATGTCAAGGGCTTGTCGATTTGATTTAGCCATTAGTTGAGCTAAGCCCTTACCTTTGATCAGTTTGGTGGGTTTTATCTCAAGGTCGTACTCTAAGATCACAGCAATCCATTTGCCCCTCTTCCCATCTGGGTCTTGGGACAAGATGTCTTTAACCACTACATTTGGCATGTAGGCTATGGTGTGGGAATATAGTATGTACACCCTAAAGTCTTTCAAGGCCTTAACCAGAGCATAGGCCTGTTTTTCCATTATGGTGTATTTCAAAGGTGCATCTCTCAAAGCTTTGCTGAAGAAAGAAATGGGTTGTTCCCTTCCCTCTATATTTTTCTACAGCAGAACTGCAGCTACTGTATGCTCGGAGGCAAATGAAAAGATCAGGAAATCCTTTGAGAAATCAGGGCTGATTAGGACAGGAGCCTGGCTGAGAGAAATTTTAACTGATTCAAAATATTTCTTGGCTTCAACAGTCCACTTAACTCCTACACCTTTCCTAAACATATTTGTCATATTCCTAAGGTGTTCAGCTAAGTTGGGAATAAACCTCCTGAGGAAGTTAATTTTCCCAATGAAGGACTGTAACTCTTTGATATTCCTTGGATGTGTGATTTGTAGTATTCCTTTAACTCTTTGTGGGTCTGTCCTAATCCCCTTCTCAGATATCATGTGGCCAAGAAGTTTTCCTTCTTGTAACCCAAATACAGTCTTTTTATGATTCAATGACAGACGGAACCTTCTACATTTTTCAAACACTCTTCTCAGTTGTTCTAGGTGTTCTTCCTCAGTCTTCGAATAGAATGTTATGTCATCCAGATAGATGAAAATGAAGTGTCCTATTTCATCTGAAAAATCTATGTCCATCGCTCTTTGGAAGGTTGCACTAGCGTTCATCAGTCCAAAATGCATCTTTACATACATAAAAGTGCCCCATGGAGTGGTAAAAGTTGTCTTGGGTTGGTCTTCTGGGAGTACTAAAACTTGGTTGTAACCTGAAAAACCATCTAGCAGGGAGATCCTCTTTTAGCCCACTACCCTCTGAACGATGTGTTCCATTTTTGGAAAAGGGAAATTGTCTTTGAGTGAGGCTCTATTAAGATTCCTGAAATCAATACACAGCCTGATCTCCCCTGTTTTCTTTCTCACAGCCACTAGGTTTGATACCCAATCAGAGAACCTCACAGGCACAATTATGCCTACCTCATACATCTTCTTAATCTCTTTTTCCACTGCAGGAAATTGTTTTGGGTTTATTCTGCAAAGTTTTTGTCTGAAGGGTTTCTGATTCTCTTTCAAAGGTATTTTTTGTTGTATGATGTTTGTGTCATAGGCCTTTAAGTCCTCATAGCTCCAAGCAAACACATCAATGAATTCCTTGAATAGGTCAATGTATTTCTTTTTCATGTTTGTAGGCAAGGACTTAGCCAATTTGATCATCTTGGGTTTATCTTCAGTGCCTATGTTGCATTCCTCCACCTCAAAATCTGAGTGTTCTATAGTGGGATTTTTTGGTACATCATCAAAGTCAAAAAGGTCCTCTAAAGGTGCCAGACCTCGAGGTATGTTCTTATCTTTGGCCTGCAGCACCTCTACTTCTTCACTATCTGCGTTTTCACATTTTTCGTTTGGATTTCCAAAGTGTTTATTTCTATGTCATAGGGTGGTTCTTCTTCATCTGAGGACTCTTCACTTCGGCAGCTATTGTTAGATGTAGAGTCTGAGTCAAAAAATTCAAACTCATTCCTGCCTATCAGGAAATCCTCAATCTGCTTATCGCCCTCAAAGACCTGCCAATATTTTTCATTTTCCGGCACTGTAGGTCTGAATTTGGTCTGAATGATGATCTGTTGGTCACTGGGAGGCTTGTGATATGAACTAGCCACGCAGGCTAATCCATTTGCAATTGCGTTCTAACTCCTAGGGACAAACACCAGATCGTATTCTACAAAGGTTTTCAATAGATCCATAGCATCATTCATGTACGCTCTCAGCCTTGGATTTTTTGCTGTGTATTCACCATTCACTTGTTTAATAATCAACTCAGAGTCCCCATGCACAGCTATCCTACAGGCTCCTAGTTTTTTCAACAAATTCAGGCCTATGATAAGAGCCTCATACAATGCAATATTGTTTGTGCATTTGAAGTGCAGGTTACAGGCATGGATCTCTGCGTAGTCACTCTCTGTGTTATGTATCCACACTCCTGCTCCAGCAGTTCTCTTGGTGCATGACCCATCGAAATTCATTTCCCATAAGGTTTCGTTCTCGGGTTTATCATCGTTTCGTTCTTGGTGTGGTGTATGAGCTTGTAAAGGGTGACTCATCAGTTGACTGCATCCTATTTCTGGCTCACTCTGAGTTTCTGTTTCAGTGAACTGTTCAAGGTTTTCTACATTGTTTTCTCCTGAGTCTAGTGTAGCCATTATGTTAAACTCTATGGGCTCTGTTTCATTGTTTGTATCTCTGTTTTTGAATCTTGGCCCCTCAAAAAACTCATCATTACAAAGGATGAAGGAGTCAAGATCTGTGTGTACAGAGTATAAAGGTGTATTTTCAGGCTTTTCGAGGCTGTTGACCAGGAATTTCATTTGTGCCTCTCTATACAGTCTTCTAGGTTGGCTAAAGACTGGGATTGTGGCGTAGGTCCCATCCATCTGCATTGTACCTTGCAACTTGGATCCCCATGATCTCAATAATAACATACCATACTTGGGTGGCACATCTGCCACCACAACATCCATGACCATACATTTTGCAGGGATCTAGGTAAGGTTTACACACAAGTCTTTGATTAGGCCCAGGAATTTTACTCTGCTAGAGTCAAATGAATATAATTCTTTGTAGGGTCGGGTTATCTCTAGGCCTAACCTTTCCATCACTACCTTAGGCATCAAGTTGTGTGATGCCCCAGAATCATGCATTGCATTGTGAAGGATCTTGTCATGGATATTAAGACTGATATAAAAAGGTGGCACTACCCCTTCCTGAAACTTTCCTTCTATATTTGGACCAAACAGAAGGGCTGTTTGATCATCACTCAGATTTACAGTGTCACTGTTCTCATATAAATTTAATGCTTTCAAAATTTTGCCTTTATATACATCCCGAGTGGCCAGCTTAGAGAGTGGGACAGAGATTTTAATTTTTGCAATCTCACTCTCCAAATTGAAAGTGGACTGACTCTTTGGAATGTTCAACTCTGTTTTGTTAGCCACCACCTTGGTGGCCAAATCAGTGGACCTATTCTCACTATGTACAGGCTTAGGAACTGTTTTATCAGGAGCACTAACTGCGGTGCTAGTGCTGCTAGTCGGTTGACTTTGTGTGTCAGTGTTTTAGTTGTCTTTTTCTTTGTTTTTTCCAGAACTCTCAGCTGTTGATTTGTTACTTTTAGCAGTCACTTTAGAAGTTTTCTCAGGCCTTTTCTTGATGGTAACCTCAGAAGCCTTTGGTTTTGAAGTTTCTAGGCTATTTTTGCTTCTAAGTTCATATTGTTCTCTGACCTGCATCATGGCATTTTCAAATCCTAGCCTATAATCCTCAGATTCCAATCCTTCCTCATCCCAATACGACGGTGAGGGTTTATCTTCTTCTGTGGAACAATTGTGGATTTAGTTTTCTACTTCAAACATGTTTATTGTGTTCCCCTCAGACTCTGCTATGATTCCCTCATCTTCATCAAGAAATTTCTCTTGGAATGGGGGAATAACTTGTTGATCTGATTCTCTTTGTCTGTTGGGAGTGGTGTTGTTTATTCTAAAGTTCTGGTTCTGGTTATGATTCTAGTTCTTTTTCTGATTACTGATTGTGACAACCATTTTTTCCATCATTTGTTGTAGCTTTTCCATGTTTTTAGACAAACGGTCCTAATTTAGATCAGATGTGGAAGCTACATTGGCATCCCTATATTTTACCCTTTTCTCAGCTCTCAATCTAGATTTTTTCTCAATCAAATTAACCTCTACACTCACTGCTCCCTTTTTCATGTCTTCCAATGTGTTGTAATCCCTCTCCCTAAGCTGGTAGGCCATATCAGCATCCAAGCCTTCAGGGTATTTCACTAGGACCATACCTTGGGGAGGTTTCAAGTGTGGAGGAAGAGCGTTATAAACACTGTTAAACCTTGTAGCTTAGTCCTGGACACTCTCTCCGACATTTCTCTTAAGATTCTTGTATTCTGCTAAGATTTGGAGAGGGTTGGCCTTAACTTCCCATTTGTTTATGAAGGTCTGATATAAAGCTGGGAGGTCTTGGATACTATTAGGAGGTAGGCCTTTGAACCATTTCTTCACATCACCTCCTAAGCTCTGGACAAAGATTCTCATTTTGACTGTATCATCATCTATTTCCATGTAGTCAAAAGAATCTTCCATCCTATCTACATGAAATGTGGAATCTTTGATTGATAATCATTGGGTAAGGGCACTAGAGGCTGAGGTAACACTAGAGGTTCATACCAGGCCACCATGATGATGTTCTAAGGAGGTAAAGGGTTGGCTTGAGTGGTTGGTATGTGGATGACAGGGATACTAGGACCAGCAGTAGTCTGTTGAGCTAATTTAGGATGGCAGAGCCCCAAGTTTTGAATGAAATGAATATTCGAAGGTGTAGATGGGGCAGTCTCTCTATCCCTAATGTGTTGATCACTGTGAGAAGGTGAACCAGGAAGCTCAAGGCCTAGCTGGTCTACAACAACAAATGACCTATTTCTAGGTAATCTGCTTGGAGAGTCTAGGTCAAAAAGAGGGTCTGATAGAGCTATAAAGTCTTCTGGTGTAGAGTTAGCTCTATGGATGTGTCTGGAAATAGTTGGCTTTCTGGGTGTAGGAGATTCCCTAATGATACTCTCAGGGTTTTCAGCTATTTCAGGTGGGTTTGGGTTAGGATAAGCTCTTGTATGAATGGTTCTTGAAGCCAGAATGTTGTCTTTAAACAAAGGAGCTTAATCCTACCTGTTACTTCTATTAAGGCTGATGTTGTTATGGAGGCTGGTCTCCCAGTGGAGTCTTATGTAAACCAAGATAATCAGCAGGCCTATTGATCACCAGTGGAGTCTTTAGTCGTTGAGGAATTATGGAGTCACTAGGTGGAAGGTTTAGAATGTTTCAAGAATCGTACACTATCCACCATAGTGATTAACCACCAAAATAAGGCTACTACGGTCTTATTTGAGTTTGTGAAGTGTTTAAAGGTGTGTTTTACTCAAAGTGTCCCCAGTGGATTCGCCATTATGTTGGTGACAACAATGGGACACCAGACCAAATATTAACAGTTATGGAATCTCAGATTCTCCCCAGCGGAGTCGCCATTATTTTGGTGATGACAATGGGACACCAGACCAAATATTAGCAGTTATGGACTCTTAGATTCTCCCCAATGGAGTCGCCATTATGTTGGGGTTCCCATGTTTTGGCAAGTTTGGCAATACCAAAAGATGAGACAACATCAAAACCACTTTCAGACCTCAGGATATAGCCCTCCTAGGTCAATAGAGGGATCTCTCTATATAGGAAAAGGTTTTATGTCTTTTAAGCTCTGTGTTAAGATATTAGGCTAGTTATCGGTACAGGTTTGTTTGATTGATTGTTTTTTTGGTTGTTGGGAATCGGAAAGGAAGGGTTCAATGTGAGGCAAGGATGTGAAAAGAGGATTTTAGGCAAAGGAGGGATGATTTCAAAGAACACTCGAGACCATTGGGCAATGGAGTCAAGAAAGGTTTTACTTTCTATTCAATATGCAGGCTTTCAGTTGGGCTAGTCATCTAAAGCATTGGATCTTGAAGATGATAGTGTGACATGAAATGGTAAGAAAGAAGGTGAAAGGCAAGGAAACCTCCAAGGTGACCCTTTAGGAATCGAATCCAGGGATAGGACATGCCATTGGACGACCTGTGATCCAGAACCTAAAAGGTTAACTCTTCGGACAAGGAAACATTAAATATTTAAAAACAAAGGTGGAAACCTGAGATCAGAGAGAGACTTTGAACTCTCAATGCTTTGGTATCTAGCTTAAGGGAACTTGGAAAGGTTCAATTAATTGAAAATGACCCTAGTGAGACAGAGATAGAGTTCCAAAACTCCCATTATCCCAATTCATTCAAATAAAGCCTAACAAGAACATATAAGAATAGATTCATTAATTCATACATCATATAGTAGTAAATATTAGCTAGTACACTGGTTAAATTAGCTTGTATCAATCCTCAGATAACACACACAGCAGAAAAAATTGGAGGCAGGGAGAGCATAAACATAGGGTACTAATCAAGGGTAAATCCTATGCCAGATTTCTGATGCATGCCAAAAGAAATGAAAAGTGATGAACTACAAAGGAAAACAAGGACAAAGATAGAAAAACATCACCGCTGCTTTAAATCGGGATCTAAAGAAATGTGCTTGTCATATTGAAGGGCAATGCCAGTCATATAAAACATTACCAACAACTTGACATTCAGTCTAAAAACATCTTCCTCAGCCTATCTTACCACTTTAAACAGAGAACTATATCTCAAGAGAAACAACTTACAATTCACAGGTATCCGATCAACAACCTTACAATGAGTTTATTCATGAATTTTATAGCTGAAAGATGGGCAGAGGAGGTAGGTGAAACACTAAATGAAACATTAAAACAAAGCTGGAAGATGGGCTCAAGGCCCATTTTTTTTTGATGTCTTTGCATTAATCTTCAATAATCTTTGGGTGAAAGAGTGGTCTTTGACAGGCTGAAATTTACTCCAGGTATGTTCTTTGATGTACTTTGCTGTAGTACTCAGCAGTTCTCTGGTGAATAGAAAAAAGGTAGATAAATGACTTCAAGTTCTGCTCTACCACATAACAAATGATCTGGTAGCATTAGGATTGTTGACAAGGAGGAAATATTCTCATGGACACAATGTAGACTAAAGCAATATGAGTATTGTGTCCTTTCTCGGGAGGATACTTCTTCTGATGTGAAACCTTGATGATATTATTTTCTGCATGCTAGGCCTTCTTTGTTATTCATGAGGTCTTCAATCTATTACTTTTCCTTTAAAACACTGAATTAAGGCTTAACATCTTCAATAACATGCATTAGAACTCCTTAACTCTATACTGATACTCTTTGCTTCTTCATGACTATCTCTGTCAGTGAAATGTGAGCTTTAGTGGCACTGGAGATGTTTTTCAGAGTTTAAATCTGTCCTTTAATGAAAAGTTACACTATAAGCACCTCCTCAGGCTCTTCTCTATAATATCAGGCTCTGAACCCAGCTTTCTTTGTGTTTTGTGCCACTATAACAGTGACTATGAACCATGGTGGTTTCCACCTCCAGTAACCCTGAAAAACACGTAAACATGTTAAGAATCCATGCATGGGGAGGGTGGATGCAGTGGAAGGCCATGAGAATGGTAGCGCAACTGAAGTGAATGAGGTGGATGCAGCAGAAAAAAACTGAGAAATGCAGTGAAACGGTGAAAAATGGTCTGGTAAAAATTTGGTGGAAGAATGCATGTGGGCCGTCCGATCATATCTGGGGGCGATGATCAGTGGTGGAGATTGACTCGCAGAATGAATTTGGAAGGTAGGGAATTATAACATAAAATTTAATGTAAGAACATTAAAATTCGACCTTTGAACGAAATACGCGGGAATGTATGAAAATGCAACGAAATGACTTTGAATGGTGGGACCCGATTATGGGTGGAGGGCGATTTGATATGAACCGTTGGATCCCGATATATCAACAGTTGCAATCTAGTCGCATCCGAGCAGAGCGGGGTCGAAACTCCGATGGAGGAATATGAAGGAATGAGGCGATGTAATGAGGACTTTCGATCTCATTTGAATGGATGGTCATGATTGGATTGGAGGATTGCAATCGGAAAGGGCAGAGGGTGGCACCGCTTGCAATTTGCGATTAGCGATCAGGTGACGGTGCGATGAGATTTGTGCGGGCCGTCGAATCTGTTAAGATCGATGGCGGGGATCATTCCCGAGACCATAGAACCATTACACTATCGCATTGGAGATTTTTGTTTACAAAGGAAAAAATTGTTCCGCTCCAATCCTCTGATGCAATAAGTGCCTCACGGGCTAGAGCTTGGTCTTAGTGCTCAAGGCATATGGGAAGTGGTTAGGGGGCTGGCCAAAAAGGGGCTAAGCCATCATATATGGAAAAGAGTGATTTTTAGCCAAAAAGGAGGGTTTTAAAGGCTAAAAGAGGAATTCGATAGAGGTAAAAAAGAGTTTAAACACAAATGAAAGGACTTCACTTGGTTTAAAGGATGAAATAGGTGGTTTAGGAAATTTTGGGAGGGATTTTTTGGGGTTAAAGGGGGAACTTCGAATATGGGAAAGGGTTAAAATAGGGAATTTTGCAGGGATACAAGGGGCAAATGAAGGTCTTTCTAAGCACATTTTTTTACAATCAGTGAGGCTTCTTGGATGGAAACAACAGTGAGGATATTTTTAAAGGCAATGGACACACAGAGGCTTCAAGGATGAGAGATTTTCATAGAAAATTTATCTCTTGAAGGCTCATAAAAAAATTTAGCCATTTTTTTGCTTGCCAAAAAATTCATAGGTGGCTAACAACGCAGATGCAGGATATTGTCAAATTCCTCAATCTGTCAATAAAGGAATGCGAGGAAGGCCCGTGAACTATCTCTATCTCGGAGTTGGAGGGAGAGCGATCAGTTGTTGGAACCCCACTGCAGACCATCGATTTGACTAAGCCTCTTAAGCTGTGAGAATTCAACATTGCAACAGAGGAGCAACCTAAGCTAGATAAAATTGGGGACTACTGGGATGATGATACTTTTGGAAGAGTCGTGAAACTCCTTACAAAATACCAGGACCTATTTCCTACAAAATTCTTGGAACTCAAAGGGATTACATGGGACCTAGGGGTCATGCGCATCACTTTAAAACCAGATGCGCGCCCTATTAAGCAACACCCTTATCAATTGAACCCCAAGTATAAGCATAAATTCAGGGAATGAATTGACAAAATGATAGCTACAGGTATCATCGAATTTGTCAAATAGTTAGATTGGGTAAGTCCAATGGTGGTTCAGGAGAAAAATACTAAAGGAGAGATACAGATCTATGTTTACCTACACAAATTGAATGATTCCTGCATACATGATCCCTTTCCTACAACATTCTTAAATGAAATCCTTGATATCGTGGGGGGGCAAGAAGCGTACACGTTCAGGCTACCATCAGATCAGGATCGCACCTGAAGATCGGAGAAAAAATACATTCGCCACTAAATGGGGATCTTTCCAATACACTATCATGTCATTTGGGCTCAAGAATTCCCCTGCCATATTTTTTTGGGTCGTGGTTGCAGTATTCAAGGAGTTCATCCACAAGTTTTGGAGGTATATTTTGATGATTGGATCGTATTCAGGTGTAATATTCCAAATCTGGAATTTTCTACAACGATAAGAATACCCTAAGGTATTCCAATGTTGGAGAGTAGAAATTGATCAACTCATATACTGTATTTAAACACATTTATTCCATAGAACAATCACAACAACAAACTATGCCTTTTTACAATGTCACCAAGTGGGGAAAAGTAGCAGTTTTAGCCCCAAAAATGTTATTTTCTGAATATGGAGTTATAACAGTGAAAAATAATGATTTTTTCTCTTATAATAGACAATATATGACATGCATGCAAAGTAGTTTCAGAAAAAAATGCCTTTAGCCTAGTTAAACAGGCCTCCCATGCTCAAAACAACTTAAAATTGACAAAACCCCAAGACAACAAAATACTGGAGTTGTTGCATAAGGGAGTGCTCAGTACAATGGAGGTAAAACTTAGAAAATAGAGAAATATATCAGATATTCTTATTAAATTACTCAATGAGGCATAAAAATAGAGATCTAATCTCTTTATATAGATCCAAGAAGACCCGGCAAAGGTTTCTTGACATAAAATATATATAAGAGAAATTTGCTGCAGATCTATGGCTGGATCATGTTGTATAGCTGAAGCTCTGCATAATAATGGCTGAAAATACAAATAAATGGCTTTAGGCTCTTTTCCTAGCTCTCCCAAAGAAAGGTTGATCTTCCCCTTGGGAAACTAGCTCCTCAAATTGGGGTTTCGACCCCTCCCACTGCACACCTTAAGAAATAATGCAGTTTTATAAAGGGGCTGCATTTTTACTGAAGGTAGGTGCTTGGCCCAACACCAGGTAGTGGAAAATTCAGATCATAAACCTTCTCTTATATTTCTTAGATAAGATCTCCAAGAAAGAGTAGGGAATCCCCACCCGGGAAAACCCTTGCATTAAGCAGTGCAGCAACTTAGCTAAACATCCAAGTATGCAGGAATTCAAAGAAGACCACATAAAAATATAAACTCCAATATCTCCATATTCTTTCCATCTCCTCGATTATATAATTGATGAGCTTCCCCACCAAGGGTCCCATCCACTATGAGGTTTCTTCCATGCAAAGGCTCCTCCACCAAAACTGCGTTGTCCATGAAGGTGGTTCAATGTATCTAGACATATTTGTTGACTTAGTAAACCTTGACTAAATATTCATGCCCTGTCTCTTTTCACACTAAAGGTGCCTTCATTTTGAATAGTTGGATTCATCACTATTCACATTGAGCTAGCTTTATTTAGGATCTACTTTTTTGAGAATAAATCATGTTAACTTGTTCAAACTTGACCTTGTCCACATAGTTTAGACCTTGTTCACTCATGTGGATGATTGATCCTATTATTCTATGATCCCTTTTCACATTATGAGGGTTTTTTATTCATACTTGAGCAAATAATGAGCCTTCTTGCCCATTTATTCATACATCTAAACTTTTAAGAGAAAAATTAATATTCCCATTAACTGAGCTAATTTAGGAATATTATAGTCTCCCCCTCCCAAATTTTTCTTTTCCTTAAGCAACTACAAAGTTGCTGTGAAATCTCCCCCCTTCTCTTATGGCCCCTTCATCCAATAGTCTCCACCATTGCTTTATAATTTCTGCAAAAATTCCATCTCCCAATGGCTCCTCTCAAGTGTGCAAGTTGGCCTTTGGTGAATAATCCCAAGGGCCTTCCTTCTAAAAGAATGGAAGGTCTATGTGGAAACCTACTTGCTGATTCATGGCCTTCTCAAGATAGAAGTGATGAAAATCATGGGGAATTTCATCATCAAAGAAGTTCTCCCCTCTCCATGCTATCATCCAAATAAAATGAATCGCCTTCCATCTTGGTAATTCATAGAAAAGATCCTCCCAATTGCTCATGAGAGGCATGCCCCAAGTGCTCCAACCAAACATATGGTCCACATCATAAAGAAACGAGTGGTATGCAATGGTGGCCATATAGTTTCTCATGCTCCTCTTGGAACATGTAGTGCAGAAAATGTAGGGACTCCCTTCCCCCAAAGACAGATCCAACAACTGTGCCTCTCCTCCAACCATGCCCCAAAAAAATATAAGAACATCTTTAGCATTTGGGATCATAAGTAAGATCATGCTAGCTGCCATTACAATAAGGGAGAAGGACAATGGCCCCTCATGTGCAACCAACACATTTTTCCTCCTAACTGCCATAGAATATGATATGACAAGGATTCTCCCCAACACATGTTTGCTTCCCCATCCTTCTTGCTTGCTTGGAAAAGGTGTATGATGGTTGGTGTTAAGGAATCATACCATGAAGAGCACATCATCTCTCCAAAATCTCCCAAGGAATGGCTAGCATCACCATTGTTCATGGCCCAAAGTAGCTCATGAAGCCCATTAAAAAAATTGCCCCCTCTTGGAGCCAAGACCTACATATGAGTGTTAAGAAAATGCAAGTATATTATAAATACATCATGAGGTTCAGGAATATAATTTTTATCATACACATCTTTAAAATCAGCAAGGTAGCTCATGGATGAGCTCCCTCTCACACTCAACGAATAAGGAGGTGATAATGATAACTCTTCCCAAGAGATATGTTCCTCTTCAACCAAAAAATGATCCATGCACTTACTCATATGAGAGTGCATCTCCTCTTTGAAAATTTCCCACATGAATCCATCTAAGATAGTATGATATGTTCTAATGAAACTAGTGGGATTTGAAAGCAAGACCTCATAGGTTGTGTTAAGTAGTTTTTTCTTGAGCTTGGAACCTTTAGTTAGGTAGATCTAATCATGAACATAAATGATTCCATTAACTACCTTATACTTTCCATCCATTGCTTGCCCATCAAGAACCTCACATGTGAATAGGTCCTTAGAATATTCCATCAAGAGTTGGGACTCCCAATAAGGGTCTAAGCTTCCCAACATTGACAACATTGTAGAGGTCTGAACTGAGGTATCTGTCATATGATGGCTCTCCTCCTTGACATGATTGATGTTAAAGTCACATGTTGGATTATTCCCAAATTTCTTTTTCTGCCTCTCTTGCAGCTAATCTTGCTCAAGAGAAGATTGAAGTTTAGGAGAGTCACCCTCCTTTTAAAAGGTTCTCTTCTTCCAAAACTTCCACAATTTTGCTCCTGCATACAAAAATGAAAATATCTTTTTGTTATGTTCAGAAATTTTTATTATATATTGGAGTATCCCTTGCTTCTCCAAAGCTATGGAGTAGCCTCTTGATACTATGCCCATATCAGCACAGATTCCTGAATCCATTCCCTCCAACGCAAATATATGAATGGAAGATAGCAAGGTCATTTCAGAAATTTTCTTCGCCTTCCATCAATGATTCTCAGTGCTGTAGTGGCTCCTTCCAAGGTTCCCTCTCTAGAAAAATTTCTTTCTGCTACATATAGTTGAGAGAACACTTTAGTCTTCCTCCAATCAGGAGGTCTTCCTGCTAAAATGCCACCTTGCAAAGAGGCATCAAGTCATAGAGTAGGATGTGAATGTAGTTGGACAAATTTTCCCCTACCTTTATTGCATAGGTCCTCTTGCCTTCTTTGTTATTTCAAACCTTGAAATAGAGAAGGGTACATGCTCTTCATCTTGTGATGTCATTCCTCCTCTTTTCCTCCTTCTATCTTCAAGATCTCAACATTTGGCAATGAAGGTACATGCTGCTCATGTCTTATGCGAAGAGCTCTATGTGTGAGACCTTTTGGAACTCCTTGCAAGAGTGCAAGAGTTTCTTTCATTGGAGAAAGTGCTCCATCCTCTTCTTCATGAGGTGCTTGAGGTGCCCTTGTTATAACTGAATTATCCTATCCTACCTCCCCTTTCTCCTCTTCACTAGTTGAAGTTGCCTTACCTTCAACAAGAGACCTTAGATCTTGGTCCTCTTTTGAAGAAGGAATATTCATGTCTTCCTTTTGAGAAGAAATTCCTTCATCCAAAGGAGATCTTGCCCGTGGTAAATCATCAAACAATCTCACCTCCTCTTCATTGGTTTTCAGAAATGGAGTTGGATTTATAGACCCTCCCAACTCATGCAAAGGCTTTGTTTGATATAGTTTGACAGTTTCAGTAGAAGATGTTTCACATAAAATTCCATCAAACCTATCTACTAATATTTTAATTAACCTTGCATAAGTAGATGTATTTGCATTCTTTAAGGAAAATGATTCAAACAACCACCAAACATAGGCCTTACCCTCAAAATGCAGCGCTGCTACTTTGATGGCTTCAATTTCTGAAACTTGATGTTGTTGCACAAAGGTGTCTAGCTCCTTCACCCAAGCCCTAGTTGGACATTGAGGTGATCCATCAAAAGTAGGTAGAAAAAATCTACCCTCACCTTTCTCCTTGCTCCTTGTGCTCCTTCCCTCCTTAATTTTGCAAAACCTTTGGAAATTCAAGTGATCTTTGAACTCCTCAGATTGAGCTTCATATTCCTGCAAATAATCACCAAGAGTATCTTTCTTTGGCACATCTCCTTTCTTCCTCTTCATGAAGAAATTGCTGATAGAACGTGGTAGATCTGATGATATGGCTAAGTGCTTATATCCAAAAGATGAGGACTTAGAATCTTCCTCTTGTATAGATCTTGTTGAGGGATCTTCATGTGTTTCCCTCCTCATTTATTTGATGCCCTTGATTTTGTCTTAGAGATTTGAAAAGATAAGTTTTGAGAATCTCCTGTCTCCAGAAAACAATTTTTTGCTCTGATTTATTTTGTAAATTTCCTCCTCCCCATGAGAAGACTCCATAATGCTTGAAGCTCACAGGCTAAGCCAAGATTGCAGCTCTGATACCATTGTAATATTCCAAATCTGGAATTTTCTACAACAATAAGAATACCATAAGGTATTCCAAATTTGGAGAGAATCAAGTGATAAACTCATATAATGTATTTAAACATATTTCTTCCATATAACAATCACAGCAACAAACTATGCCTTCTTTTGCAATGTCATCAAGTGGGGAAAAGCAGCAGTTTTGGCCCCAAAAATGTTATTTTTTGAATATGGAGTTATAACAGTGAAAAATATCAGTTGTGTCTGTTAGAATAGACAATATATGACATGCATGTAAAATAATTTCAGAAACAAATGCCTTTAGCCTAGTTAAATATGACTCCCATGCTTAAAATAGCTTAAAATTGACAAAATCCCAAGACTGCAAAATACCAGAGTTGCTGCATAAGACAATGCACAGTCTAATGGAAGTAAAACTTAGAAAATAGAGAAATATATCATATCTTCTTATTATATTACTCAATGATGCATAAAAATATAGATCTAATCTCTTTATACAGATCCAAGAAGAACCGGAAAAGGTTTCTTGACAGAAAAGATATACAAGAGAAAGCTATTGCAGATCTGTGGCTGAATCATGCTGCATAGATGAAGCTCTGCATAATAATGGCTGAAAATTCAAATAAATGGATGTAGACTCTTTTTCTAGCTCTCCCAAAGAAAGGTTGATCTTCCCATTGGGAAACTAGCTCCTCAAATTGAGGTTTTGACCCCTCCCACTGAACATGTTAAGAAATAATGTAGTTTTCTGAAGGGACTGCATTTATGCTGAAGATAGGTGATTGGACCAACACCAGGTAGTGGAAAATTCAGATCACAAACCTCCTCTTAGATTTCTTATACAAGATCTCCAAGAAAGAGTAGGGAATCCCCACCCAGGAAAACCCTTGCACTAAGAAGTGAAACAACTTAGCTAAATAGCCAAGTATGCAGGAATTCTAAAAAGACAACATAAAAATATAATATCCAATTTCTCCATATGCTTTCTATCTCCTCCATTATATAATTGATGAGCTTCCCCACCAAGGGTCCCACCCACTATGAGGTTACTTCCATGCAAAGGCTCCTCCACCAAAACTGCGTTGTCCATCAAGGTGGTTCAATGTATCTAGACAGCTTTGTTAACTTAGTCAACCTTTAATGAATCTTCATGCCCTATACCTTTTCACACTCAAGGTGCCTTCATTTTGAATAGCTGGATTGATCTCCATTCACATTGAGTTGGCTTTATTTAGGATCCACTTCTTTGATAATAAATCATGTTGACTTGGTCAAACATGACCTTGTCCACATAATTTTAGACCTTGTTCACACATGTGGATGCTATATCCTATTATTCCATGATCCACTTTCACATTATGAGGGATTTTTATTCATACTTGAGAAAATAATGAGCCTCCTTGCCCATTTATTCATCCATCTAAATTTTTAAGAGAAAAAATATTATTCCCATTAGCTGAGCTAATTTAAGAATATTCCATTGGGTTGGTAAAGAAGCACATCTCAAACTTGTGCATGATGTTAGATGCCTGTAGAAAGCACCAAATTTCCCTGAATATTAAGAAGTGCATATTTTGCGTACCCTTTGGGATCTTGCTAGGCTACATAGTCTGTCGACAAGGATTGATGGTTGACACCACCAAGGTAGTAGTTATCATCAACCTGGAAGTCCCTACAACTGAGAAACAGTTGCGCTCTATCCTCGGAAATACAGGCTACTACAGGAATTTCATTCAAGGGTACGCACTGATCACAATACCCATGGAAAATTTTCTAAAGAAGGACATTTCGTTTTTTTGGGATGAGTGTCAGAAGAGCTTCGAACTACTAAAGGAGAAGATGGTCTATGCACCTATCCTAATATTTCCTGACTGGGTGAAGGTTTTCCATGTTCATGTATATGCATTAGGGATCGCCCTGGGAGCTGTCCTTACGCAGCTGGGGAATGGAGACATCAACCATCCCATTGCATTTTCTAGTAAAAAAATCTCTAGTGTGGAGCATAACTCCTCCACTACTGAGCATGAGGGGTTGGCCATGGTATACGCCCTATAAAAATACCAGCATTACCTGTTAGGAGGGCACTTCAATATGTTTATAGATCACTTAGCTTTGAAGTACCTAGTGAATAAGCCTGCGTTGGGGGCGATATTTGCTGATGGCTACTGCTATTTCAAGAACATGACTTTGAAATCATTGTGAAGTGAGGGAAGTTAAATTTCGGGCCAGACCACTTATCTTGAATCGAAGTGGCGAAGAGCCGACCAACCTAGAAGAAGGATTTCCCGATGCGCATCAACTTTCTATTAAGGTATTTGATGCACAATTCACCGACATCATTCACTTCTTAACTATAGGGATGGTGATTGCAGAATATTAGGTGAAACAAAAGAAGGAGTTGGTAACCTGCGCAGTGGATTTTACCATCATAGCGGGCCATATGTATAAACTGGGAGATGATGAGGTGATGTGAAGGTATGTTTTGGAGCATGAAAGACACACCATCTTAGCAGAAGCCCATGGGGACATAGCAGGAGGTCACTATGCAGGGACGACGATGGCGTAGAAGATCTTGAGAGTTGGGCTATGGTGACCCACACTACATAGCGAATCTCATGATTATTGCAAATCCTGCGACACATGCAAAAGGATAGGAAGACCATCTCGCAGAGACAAAATTCCCCTACAACTGCAGATGGCCCTACAAGCATTTGAAAAATGGTCCATAGACTTCGTGGGGCCCATCAACCCTCCAAGGAAGAAGACAGGTGCACGCTACATCATCGTTGCGACTGATTATGTAACCAGATGGGCCGAAGCATAAGCTGCGAAGGATTACATTGCAGATACCACTGCGCACTTCATTTTTGAACATATTCTAACCAGTTTTGGCTTCCAAAGATCGTGATGAGTGATATAGGTATGCATTTTGTTAATGAAATGATACAGGCCTTGACTGAAGAATTTCAGATCCACCACGCAAAAAGCACCCCGTATCATCCACTGGAAAATGGAGGTGCAGAAGACTTTAATAAAATCTTGGAACATGCACTAACCAAGGTCTGTAATTCTGATCACAGCAACTAGGACGTGTGCATCTCGTCAGTAATTTAGGCCTATCGAACCACCTGGAAAAAAATGATAGGGAAAACACTGTTTCGGATGGTTTATGGAAAGGAGGCCATTATTCCCATGGAGTATATTGTTCCTAGCCTGCACATCGCAGCCTTTATGAACATGGTGGAGCCTGATATCATGGAGGAGCAGTTAGTGCAGCTCATGGACTTCGAGGAAGATCGTTCCAATGCTAACTTCCATCAGCAAGTTCATAAGGCTCGGGAAAAAGCATGGCATGATAGACATATTTGACAAAATATGTTTTCGGAGGAAGAATTGGTCCTGCTCTATGATAGCTAGTTTTTGAAGCGCTCAGGGAAGTTTCGTCAGCACTAGCTAGGTCCCTATATGGTAAAGGAAATTACTGATGGAGGAGCTATCCGATTAGCCACACTACGCGGTGATATGGTACCAGGATATGTAAATGGAAGTTGGCTCAAACCATATCGAATCAAATGAATATATGGCTGAAGTAGTTGTATGAGGAGGAATACGCACAAGCAGGGGGACAAATGCAGGCAGGACTATGGTATGCACAAGGATCAATCGCAGGTCTGGAGGCCCAGAGAGGTGCGCTAGGAGCACAGAGGTGCATTGGCAGCGTAGGGGTAATATACAACTGCGAAAACTAGCCATTGAAACAATTAAACTAGGTAAAAATAATATTTTACCATTGAAAGGAGTAGGCGGCCGACAATTAATGTGGCGATTTCCAAAGATTTTTTAGTGTTTACTTGATGGTAATTTTCTGATAAGCCTCATCCAATAGTTGGTTTCTCTCCAAGGCTATAAAAGCAGAAGGGTCGATCAGAAGGGGGTTCCATGCATCTTGAAAAGTTTGTGCTTTGCAAAATTATGTGACTATTGTGCTTTGTTAATGTCTGGGCGAGATACTCCCCCTGATAGTAGCAAACCTGAATTTATCTTCCGAGCGAGAATGACTACAACTAATCTGGTCAAATCATCACATATTGTGGTCTCCACTGATGAGGTTGAAGAGGTCACCCCTAAAGTTGAAGAGGTTGTGTCCACACCAAAAAAGGGAAAGAAGGTTGAAAAGAAGAAGGGTAAGGGGAAAGAACAGGAGAAAGCATAGGGGAGTACTATGAAATGGGCTGGAGGAAAGCCATGCACCTCCCCTAAGAATGTGAAATCTCCCCGAATGGTGCCCCAGGCACGTTTTCCTAAACCATCGAAGAGACCTCTGTCTGCTCAGGAGGAAGCTCAAATTTTGGAACCAATAAACTTCCTACAACCATATGTTCAACCTCGCAGGCCCTCGGTGTACACACCCAAGAATCACAATGGGATGCATGCTTATCTGTAGATGCCTCTAATTCTGGGCGAGGTCCCCATCATTGGAGAATCTTTTGGAAAGCTCCACATGGTCAAATTCGACGATCATGACCTATATAACCTAGAGGCATTCCTCAAATTGACACTGAAATTATATCTTGAAAGGGTATTGGAGGACAACGTGCTGAAGGTAGTCCCCATGCGGTGGGAAAGTGGGTTGGCTAGTTCAGGGTTATTAAATCTGCTACAGATGCCTCAATTTGGCCACTACAATATCACCGACCAAATTTTGCAACAACTGCTAGCTCTGGTCCATGGCAGTTGCTTGTGGATCCAGGACTACATTCCCATAGATGCAGTGCTCATTCACCATATTACTAGTCTTCCCATGAAGGGTTTGAATCCCATGGAGTGTGTCGGTAAGAAATATGAGCAACAGATCACCGATAAGGTGTGCGAGGATTACCATGTTGAACGGAACACTAGGGGGTTCATGATCAGCACTATTAGTGACCCTGGTGCACGCATGGGCACCTTGTTGTTAGAATGGGAAATGATGTGAAAATGTCAGATTAACACGGTCCCTGCATATGTAATTTAGTTGGTTGGTCGCTGCAAGAAAGGGGTCTTCTTTAACTAGTCCTAGTTCTTGTATAATGAATTTCTAGAGAAATTTTGCGAAGCTCAGGATCATGGAAGGGAATTTTGCTACTCCTAGTTGTTGCTCCTCATCACGTTCGTCACATGGGAATCCCCAGAGACTCGATCCTCCCTGAGCTCGAGTCGGACATGTGCGAATGGGTGCAGTATGTGAATCTGTCAAATTCAAAGGATGAGCAACACATCGAAGATAATAAAGTCTTTAGGGTCTTATTTCAGATCCGGCTCGCAACAACAATCCACTCCCAGCCACGCTTGTCACTAGCAATCTATGACAAGTACAAGAGAATCACATCTTTTCAAGTCACAATGCACAATGTGTAGATCCAAGGTCGCAACGATCCAACGTGGCTATCACTACCATATATGGTTGCGGATGACAAGATTAACCGTCTTATTTATACTTGGGCTCCACATTGGAAACTAGGCTTAAAATTAGGTACACACGACACTACAGGTATGATTACCAAGAAGAATAACCCGCCTGACACCACCAAAGAGATCGAAGGATAGGCAAAGAATGTCGAGAAGGGTGCAAAGCCAAAATCACAGAAGTATTCGTAATAGGATTTGGACGTGGAGGGTCTAGATGCAGAGGGTGATGACTCCCCTCAAGGTATGAAATAGATTAGTGACCCTATTAAAGGCCAACGAAAGAAAAGATGAGCTACAAGGCTGGGTCAGGAAACTGAATTTACTTTGATAGAGGAAGACTTGGAGGAGATCGCAGACATAGTCACCCTCGCCTCAGAGGATAAATGGTTGGCTTTGGAAGAGAAACAAAGAGCCATAGTCACTACACTCCAGTCTAAGCTCCAAGCTCTGCAGCTCAAAATCGACACCCTGCAGACAAGCATGATTCAGACCAAGCCACCCCCAGCAACCTGTAGTGACTTGATCATCATAATGGAAAGTTGCCTCTGCTGTCTGCCAAGCACTTTATTGGTCTTCAGCCCACTTGCCTTAGGAGCACAGGTCTAGGCCTACGCAGAGGTACAATTAGATTTAGCCCACCTACTGCATGAACCACTCCAGGTCCTCCACACATCCTTTTTCAAGGAGTTTCTACACAGAGACCACCGGGTGCACCAACGGCTCAGTACAACTGAGTAGACAATTATGGAGAAAACCACGAAGGCTTCCTAGGCACAGGCTACATGCACCCTCACCACCATGCAACAGACCGATTTGGAATGCCTAATCAGTTGGCTTTGCGCAAATATAACTGAGGATATCCCAGCTTCTGCTACCCCCCAGGACAAGATTGACGGGCTTGTTACAGCACTACAGGCTTCAAGGACTGAAATTCAAGTTGTCAAGGTGGAGATGGAGCAGTAGATTTCTACCTTGCAGGCCAAATTGCAGGTAGAAACTCCACCTGAGGTAAGAGCCCAGTGATTCGTGCTGGTCACAGAGGCCACCAATATTATTACCACTCAGATTGCTCAGGGCACAAATTTTTTGGAGACAACTATGCAACTATAGTCTAAGGTGCAACACGACCCTCTGCTCTATGATTTTACTCAAGGGATGTGCCAGAAGGAGGAAGAGTTTGAACAGCTCGAAGCTACTATGTCCACTTTGATTCTAGCACAGCGCCTAACACGACTATGTACCAACCACACACTTAGAGATGACATTGAAGAGCTCTGTCACAAAAATCAAGTTCTCAGTGATCACCTTAATCCTTGGGCTGATGAAGCCCTTAAGCTTTCTCAGGAAGTAGACATTGCAGTTAAGCAACTGAACCAGAATTTGGAAAGCATCACTGCTGCTACGGAAGGTCCAACTTCGCAGAAGTTGGTGGAAATTTCTCATAACTCTATTGCGCAAAGTGAAGGAGTGATGCCCCCGTTGGTTGAGGCGATCAAGTAGCTTCAAGTGAATATGAAAGCCCCACGTCTGAAGTGACTCGGGATGAGTCACAAGATTGTGTTTGGGGCCTATTGTACTGGGGTTCCCTAACCTACGTTTTTGGTATAATTTTGTAATAGTTGGTATTTTTTAGGGGTTTTTGGGAGGGTCAAAGCCCCTAATTTTTTGTAATGGGTTAAAGGGTAGCTCTATGGTCTGCAAACCATTGTTTGCAGACCATCAGATAGCAAAGGATACGATGTTATAAATAGATAGATAGTTGGGTCTAGTAGGTAAGTAAGACATAATATTGATGCTATGTGCGAATTGTTAAGATTTGTCTAGGTTTTTTTAGGTAAGGACTCCTGCTGGCTCTGTGCGTAGAGATCCTCAATCCTGGTGTGTGTGAACCCCACTAGGCTGTGTGCATGAGATGTGTTTAGGTTGTAAGTGGAATTTTGATGCTAATGAATGTGGAATATATTTGAAGTACATTTCTGCTATCTGGATTGATTTTGTTTACTACTGAAGCACATTTTTGTGATATATATTTAAGCTTCGAATGTATCTGTGATCTTGAATTATTTGCGATTATAATGTTATGTGATGGTATTTGCTGATGCTCACGTGGATGCGAATGTATTGATTAGATCTGTTAATGATAATAGCTTTGTTATGGTTATGTGTTGGTTATATTGTTAAAAGAGTTGCGAATAGACTCATTCTGTGTGAACCTAATAAGCTACAACACAGATCTACCTTAAATTACCTACTCTCTCCCATGGTGTGGAAACCTGGTTCCAACACCCTCCCATAATACTTCGGGTGAGACCTTGGCCTACGAAAGTAGGTCATTTCCAAAAGGGCCAGTAGTATAGGGGTTTGTTGGCAAACCTTAACCTTCGAACCTGGGTCAAGACCCCCTCAAGCTAGCACCCCCACACCACCCCCACCCGGCCCTTGTTCCCTTCTCATGGAGCCATAGCCCCCCCTATTCTTTTCAACCTTCTATCATGCAACCAACAATGTATTTTATTACTATTGATAATATGTAGATCATTTTCAATGCATGAATATTCACTTGGACACATCATCTAGCTCACTAGAATATAAAATAATTATGTACAATTACGCTACAAAATCGAAATATTACATCCTCCTCCCCCTTATTTTTGTAATGTCCTCATTACACAATACTACTCAGGAATCATTGTATAGAATATGTATGTATACATCAAAATTACGAAAATATATTAAATTATGCCTCCTAAATAGCTTCCTTTATCTCATACATAGCATCATTAGGGATATAATTTCTCCATTGGACCTTTACTAGCCCTATAGCTTTTTCCAAAGCTCCCTAAATTTCTGGTCTAATTTGCACAAAATATCTACCTAAAATTATCATTCAAGCTCCACTTGAATCATATTCCAATGAATCAATTTTACGTCCTTATATTACTAGCGTAACCCCCATATTGTTATTTTTGTGCCCCATAAAAGCCCACTATTGTTATTTTTGTGTCCTTACCTAATTATTTTTATGTAGGCCCTAATAATATTTTGACCCTTTAGACTCATTTATATACCAAGGAGGTCTTTTCATTTGAATCATCCAACAATTTTTCATTTATTTGATGTAAAGGGAGGTTTTCCCCTGGAAGTGGCTCATTATCAAGTCGTTGATCTATATTTTCTTATGTTTTTGTGTTATTCTGATATGGATACATAAGATTTTGTATGAGAGCTCTAGATTCTAAGGTTTTGCAGCTTCAAATAGGTCATCATGTAATTTTCACTAAAAACTTTTATGTGAATCTTCAAGCTACAAAATTTTTACCACAGAGTAAAAATATCTATAAACATATGGATACAATTTCAAACCTTGGTTTGATAAATTTCCAAATATATGGTCCAAGGAAGCTAGGGTTTCTGTATGCTCTATAATTCAGTCTCAAATAGGTTCCTCGAGGAAAATCGTCATAACTTTCTCTTTGAGCATTGGATTTGAATTATGAAAAAAGAGACAAAATTTTTACAGACTGTTGTGTTTTAGGTATGATTTTTAGGGCCAAATTTTGAAATAGTAGCATGTGGAATCTCATAGAAGTTTGATCTATTTAACCAATCCATAATCAAGTCATCATAGGAGATTTGAAGAATCTAATCTAGGTCTAACTTCTAGGGTTGGAAACAAGACATAAAGGGATAAATCACGACACAATTCCATACCTTTAGAGGCTAAAATAACAGAGATACAATAGTCTTGAAAGTCATCTAGATCAATAAGATAAAAATCAAGCTCTTAAAAGGTATGTATTTTTAAATTTTCATAATTTTTGTTTGAAAAATAATTTTGAAATGATTCAAAGGGAATAATGAAGCATAAATATCATTAATTGGTTCCAAAATTCCTCCCAAACAAAAAACATCCAATAATCCCTCGGAAATTTTTACTATGACCTAAGAAGAGGAAGAAATACAACATGATATATCAAGATTATTGGACCAGGTGAACAAATTTCGCTCTCACAAACGGCAAGCAAAGTTGAACTAGAAGCAATGCTGAAGGATGAAAATCAGACATTAAAAAAAAAAATACATAAAATGGGATGTGGATGGTTTAAAATGGGACATGGAAAGTTTCAAATTGGTTTAAAATAAAAAATAAAACGTTTTAAGGAAGGTTTGAAGAATGTTTTAAAGGCAAAAAATGAAGGTTTGAAGGAAGGTTTGATAAAATTTCTACAAGGAATGATTCCTAGTGGTGATAAGGTATTCAATGAAACTAATGATGAGAAAAAATGAGCGTGAAACGTGATTCTAGAGACTCTAACTTTGGGTTGAAGATAAACCACATTCTAAATATCGATATGAGGAAGTTCGATAACAAGGATATAGTAACATGGATAATATATATAGAGAAAGTATTTGATCTACATGATATTTAACACACACAAAAGGTATTCATTGCATATTTATATTTAGAAGCCAATTATTTTATGTGGTATTGATGATTTTTTATTGTAAATCACTTGTCACTTGGAAAATTTTTATGGAGGAATTGATAACACATTATAAGGATACAATGAGAAATATTGTCTATAGCCAATTGATAAATCTCAAATGAAATGGTTCAGTCACAAAGCAGATTTAGGAATTCCAAAGATTGAATATCAAGGTAAATGATATTCCATACGAGCATCTGATTAATGTCTTCATAGGTACTTTAAAGGATAACATCAAACATGAGGTATCCTTTGGGAACCTAATTCATTGGATAATGCATTAACAATAAAAGAAAAGTTGAAAGAAAAATTATGGAAACAAGGAGATAAAAGACCACTCACAACTATAAATATGGAAGTGTTTCCAATCCTAGCCTCCCACAACCTACAAGTTTAACACCATAGTGATTGGAGGGAAAAAGAGAAAAAAAGATTTGTTACAATTGTGATATAAAATAAACTAAAGCTCATAAGTGTACTCAAAATAAATTATTTTACATATATTTTGAAGAGGAGGAATAAAAATAACAATAAACATAAAAAAATAAGATATACACTAGGAACCAACCCCAGGGGTTGAAAAAAAGGAAATGAATATGACCATATCTTGTAATACATTAGCGAGAAATACCACTCATCAAATTATCAAGATAAAAGGATATATTAAGAATAAAAAAGTAATAATATTGATTGATTCAGGTAATACCCATAATTGTATTCATTGTAAGATAGTTAGGTATTTAAATTTCTTTCTATATCCAATGCTAGAGTGTCAAGTGATGGTTAAGATGTAGGAAATATAAATTTCTCAGGTGAGTTCCATAATATCAATCTAACCATGGAGTAATATGTATTTAATATTACAATTCTTTCCATTCAAATGGGGTATGTTGATGATGTATTATGAGTCTAATGGTTACAATTTTGGGGGATGGTAGACTTTAGTTTTTAGAACTTTTCTTTAATTTTTCTCGTAAGGAAAGGAAATTGAATAAATTGGTATCACAGGGAAACATGGGAATTTATTTATCTCTAATTGCATGAAAATGATTTTGAATGAGGAACAATAAGGGGTAATTGCACAATTATTCTCACTAGATGTTCAAACATATAAGCCATCCATTTCTACATATCTCCAAAGAGTCATTGACAATCATTCCAACATATTTGAGACTCATAATGGTCTCCCACCTATTCACAATCATGATCATGTTATTCACTTGATTCTAGGAATTTTTACTTAAATTTTAAAACCTTACAAATATCTCTATGATTAGAAGAGTGAATTTGAACATGTGGTTGCAAAAATTCTAGAGGCGGGTATAATTCAATATAGCAAATTTATTTCTCTTCTCCAGCAGTATTGTTATGAAACCAACTCCAAAAATAAAATAAAAGAGATATAAACACCTTAGAAATAAGCCACTTATAGGGGGGAAACCTCCTTTAAATTACATAAATGAACAATTCTCAGATGATACAAATGAAAAAACCTCCTTTCTATATATAGGAGTCCATGGGGTCACAATATAATCCTATTCGACCTAACAATAATAATGTAAGGGCGAAAAAATAACAATAGTAGCTTTTATGGGGCATAATAATAACAATATGGGGGCTACATGGGTACAACACTAGTAATAAGGGGGATACACTAACAAAAATAATGGGATACACTAGTATTATATGGACGTAACATGCCCCTCTCCTTCAAAAAAGTGTTTCTCTCTGTTGGAAATATGATGCAGGATGTTGTCCTTGATGGCAACCCACTGAATGAAGATGAAGACATGCGACTGTTGACATATGTTGTCCTTGATGGCAATCCACCTGATGAAGTTATACTTGACTTGGTGGACTTGGTAAATGATGTAAATCTGATGTGATATGATGCTTGTTGATATTATGATATTGAGTGTTGTCCCTGAAAGGCAACCCACTTGATAAAGATAATGGCAACTTACTTGATAAAGTTGTGCTTGCTAGAATATGTTCTTGATGAAGAAAATATGATGTATCTACAGTGTGTACAGAAGGAAATGAAGAAAGGAATTCAGCATGTGCTAAATCTTGATGAAAAGAGTATGTCTCTAGGAATACGCGGATTTGCCTAAGGGGAGTCGCGTATGCACGCGGGAATAAACGTTCCAAGTAGCGTATGGGCAAAAGTGCTCATAAAGTGAAAAAACAGGGGCCCGTGGTATTGAAGGCTCATGGTATCGCTTTGACCCATGGTATTGAAGGCTCGTGGTATTTCTTTGGCCCGTGGTATTGAAAAAGGATAAACCTATATAAGGAGAAGAAATTCATTGTGCAAATCAAGAGAGTGAGAGCAAGATGTCTGAGCTTGAATGAATACTTCTCTATGAAGTATATCTGTATGGAAAGGGTAAAGGTTTGATAATAGATCTGAATCTATGATGCACCTATGAAGAAATGATGAAGCGGGATTTCTAGATCTGAAATGTATCTGTATTTGCTAGATCTGTTTATGGAAGGCTTAGATCTAAAATGAGGCGAACATATGTCTGAAGTAAAAGGGTAAATCTGATCTGAACATCTGATCTGATGAAGTATGCAGCTCTGTAATCATTGAAGATCTATACGCTACTTCGCCGCGGTGGAAGCGCGTATACACGCGGCTTCTATGAAGTAAAAGCGCATATGCGCAATGAAATATACACTGAGGTATACGCTGATTTGTGTGGACGGAAGCGCGTATATACGCGACATCAGTGAAGTGAAAGTGCGTATGCAAACTAGGGTTTGCTGAAGCAAAGGGTATGAAATATCTGATCTGTTCTGCTGTGTTTCTGCTATCTGATCTGTGTTGATAAGTATTTGTTGGTGATGTATGTTTGTGCTTAAAAGTATGGAAAGGGTTCAGTCTGGAAATATGATGAAACGTGGTCTACAAGTGTTGTTCTATTGAAGTTGTTGGATCCAGTGTGAAAATTGATGAAACGTGGTCCAAGGTGGTGCTGAGGGTTGTAGCCTTCAGTCAGGGGGTTGTAGCTCCCTTCCGGGTGAGGCTGGTAAACGAGATCGGGGGGTCGTAGCTCCCTTCCAGGAGAGGCTGGTAAACGAGTCAGGGGGTTGGAGCTCCCTTCCAGGAGAGGCTGGTAAACGAGCGCAGGTGGGTGCCTGCGTGCTGGTCAAGTCTGCGCCAGCACATATGTTGTAAGATGTTTTCTCTATAATAAAATATTGAAGGCTGAGCAACTGCAGCGGTGGTTTTCTCCCGATTTGGGTTTCCACCTAAAAATCTTGGTGTTCATGTGTGATGCTTTGTGTGATGGTTTATTCTGTTCTTACTGCACATGTTTACTGTTTATTAAACATCTGATGACTGAATGATGGAACAATAGAAGTGAAGATTTAATGACATATCTAGATCTCTGTGTATACGCTAGTTTCATAAAGGGGATCCGCGTATATACGCTATTTTACTGAAGGAAAGTAGCGTATGGGTTTTAAGGAATGAAAAAGTAAAAAGATTTGATTATGCAGTAATTACTGATTCACCCCCCCCCCCTCTCAGTATTTTTCCCAACACTCTCAATGCTTGATTATTTCCATATGCTTCTATATAAAATTCTCATCTTCCCATGTGGAATCTTCAATGGGTAAGTTCTTCCACTTGTTGAGATACTCTGAAATTTATCGATTTCATAGTTTTTGAGTTCTTGTTTCTATGACTTCTTCAAAACTTCTTTCACTGCGATCTTGATCTTCCTGTTGTTTCATTTGATTCTGCACCAAATTTAGGTTATCCTTTGAGAGTTGGAGAACTTGTTGTTGATGCTCAATGTGATCTTCCACTACTTTATCATTCATATTAGCTTTCATTTGATCCTTCAAACCGTCCAAATTAGCCTCCATTTTTCGTTTTAAACCATATATGTCATATTTTATTTCTCTTTGTTAGATCGAATGTTGTTGCACTTCGTACCATAATTTTGATATATCATACTACAATTCTTCCTCTTCATGCGTCACAGTAGAGATTTATGAGGGCTTAATGGGTGTGGAATTATTTTTTGGAGGCATTATATAACTCAATATTGATATCTATGCTTCAATATTCCCTTGGAATCACTTCAACGTGATTTTTCAAACAAGACTTATGCAATTGAAAAACAAATATACACATTTTTCTTTATTTTAGGAGCTTGATATTGAAATGGTTATAAATATGTAATTTAGGATCTCCAAGATCTGAACGTAGGTCATGTGGTAGCCCTCTGAGTCTTATTTTCAATTCCATAGGTTTGACCTGACTTGGAGTCTTCAAGGCAAATTTATGCCCAATCTACCACAATGACCTAATTATGGAATGGTTTAGTAGATAAAACTTGTACAGCATGCCATGTGTCCCTGTTTCCTCCTTTGTCTCTTAAATTGACACACAAAAAACTAAAGTCCATTTTCTTTTTTTCTTAGAGAGAGACTTATGACAATTTTCCTAAGGTCACCTCTTTGAAATAAAATTTGGGAGCCTGCAAAAACCCTAACTTCCACAGATCATATCTCCAACAATATTGCAAACAAAGATCTGAAATTTTTACACGAACTTCCTCAGGAGTTTTCACAAATGGTTTTTTGTTTTTAGTGTCTGAAACTTCGTAGAAAAAATATTATAATGAAAATTACCCAATGATCTATTTGAATCATTGAAACCCTAGAATCCAAATCTCTGATACCAAATGTTATGAAACAAGCTCCAAAAATAAAGAAAGGAGAGATCAGCGCCTTATAAATAAGCCAATTAGAGGGGGAAACCTCCTCTACATTAAATAATTGAAAAATTCTTGGATGATACAAATGAAAAAACCTCCTTTCTATATATAGGAGTCCATGGGTCATAATATAATCATAACTGACCTAACAATAATAATGTAAGGACACAACAATAACAACAGTGGCTATTATGGGGCAAAATAATAACAATATGGGGGCTAAAGGGGTACAAAAATAATAATAAGGGGGCTACACTAACAACAATAAGGGGATACACTAATATTATAGGGACCTAACAAGTATTGGTGTGCAAGAAAGATGGATCATGGAACATGTTTCTAGATTATAGAGAGCTAAACAAGCTCACTATTAAAAGTAAATTTCCCATTCTAGTCATTGATGAATTGTTGGATGAACTACATGGAGTGATTTAATGCACCAAGTTGAATATTCATTTAGGATATCATCAAATTAGAATGAAGATAGAATAAATTGCAAAAATAACATTTAGAATACATGAAGGTCATTATGAATTTTTGGTCATGCCTTTTGGCGTTACTAATGCATCTTGCAAATTTAAGGGTTTGATAAATTTCACTTTCAAACCATTCCTTAGAAAATTTGCATTAGCATTTTTTGATGATATAATAATCTACAAAAATTCTTGGAAAGATCATGTTCAATTTGTTGACATGGTTCTCAAACTATTGGAGGAGAAACAATTGTATGGAAAACCCTCCAAATGCTTATTTGGGGTAAAATAATTGGAATATTTGGGTCATATTGTATCTCATGAAGGTGTTAGCGTAGACCCTAATAAAATTAAAGACACCAAGGAATAGAAAATCCCTACAAACTTAATGCATCTTCGACTAACTCTCGAGTTGAAAGGGTGTTATCACAAGTTTGTTAATAATTATTGGAAAATAACAATGCCCATAACAACATTACTGAAGGAAGAATTAATTTTTTGGACTCTAGAAGAAACTAAGTTCTTTGAACATCTTAAACAAAAAATGTTTTGAGCTCTAGTCTTAGCTACACTGAACTTCACAAAAAATTTATTGTAGAATGTGATGCCTTAGGAAATGGAATTGGTATTGTTTTAATGAAATAAGGAAGACCTGTTTCTTTTGAAATTCGTCTAATCAACATAATTTTTTTACAAAAACCTATTTATGAGAAGGAAATCTTGTAAATACTACATGCCCTAAAGTGTAGAAAAACTGGATCACAAAGAAGTTTATTTATGATTTTGAAATCATCTACAAAAAAGGGAAGCAAAATGTGGTTGCAAAGGAACTCTCAAAAAGGGATGAGGATGTGGAGGCGTTTCTCAGTGCCATTTCTATTATCCATCATATTCGTATAAGTGAAGCAAAGAATGAATCTAAGAATGGCGAGGAGGTATGGAAACTCATTCAAAAGTTGCAACAAGATCCCAGTGCATCTGATACATTTATCTATAAAAAAATTTCACTATGGTAAAAACTTCGCTTATATATATGTAATAACTCCCAACTCAAACACAATGTTCTTTTGTAATTTCACACCTCTCCTATAAGAGGGTACTTAATATTTTTTAAAAATCACCAGAGAGTCAAGAAGGATTTTTTTGGGATAGACTTAAATCTGATATTCAAAATTTTGTGGCAGAATGTTTGGTTTTCCATCAAAATAAAGTTGATACAATTAAAACCCCAAGTCTTTCACAACCATTAGCCATTCCAAGTCAACATTGGGAGGAATTATCAATGGATTTTATGATAGGTTTACCCAAGTTTGAAGGAAAGAGCATCATTATCATGGTTGTTGATAAACTTACCAATTATGCACATTTTTGTGCACTATCTCATCCTTTCAAAGACAATACAATCGCCACTACATTTGTGGAAAATGTTCAAAAGCTACATGGAAACCCAAAGATTATTTTAAGTCACATCAATCCCATTTTCAATGTAAATTTTTTGACAAAATCATTTTCTTGTATTGGTACTCAATTAGCTCATAGCTCATCTTATCATCCTTAATATTATGGAAAAATAAAGATAGTGAACAAGTGTTTGGAAGGATATCTTTGTTTCTTTGTATATGATAAAAAAACATAATGGGTCAAGTGGTTACCTCTATAGAATGATGGTATAACACTTCCTTCCATACCACAACAAAAATGACCCCATTTATGGTGCTTTATGGATATCATCTACTGTCCACCATATTGTCTTTAAGAGAAAATTCTAAGGTTCAAGCAGTGGAAGATCGTAACGAGTATCAAAAATAAGTTATCCAACTCTTAAATGATAACCTGACTCTGACAAAAAATCAAATGCAACAACAGGTAGATCAACATCATAGTGAAAGAATTTTGACGTGGATGATTGGGTATTTTTATGGCTACAACCATACAAAAAAATGTCCCTCAAGCAAGATAAGAAGGATAATAAATTATCACCCAAGTATTATGATACTTACAAGGTGTTGCAAAATATTGGTACTATGGCATACAAATTGGAGCTTCCTACATCTTTGTGAGTACACCCAATTTTCCATGTTTCATGCTTAAAGAAGGTTATAGGTGACAAGCTCCCAATTCAAACTATATTTCCAAAACTTGAAGAGGAAATAAAAATCATATTGAATCCTGAAGCAATCACAAAAACAAGAATTCAATAGATACAAAATTGATCAATTTCAAAGTATCTCATTAAGAACTTACATGTTGAATATTCCACATGGGAGAATGACTATTTTATTCAAAATTATTCAGAACTGCTCAAGTGTTTAACATAAAACATTTTTTAATGAGAGGGGCATGTTAATTCCCTATAATACTAGTATAGCCCCCATATTGTTATTGTTGTGCCCCATAGAAGCCCACTATTGTTATTGTTGTTCCTTTACATTATTATTGTTATGTATTCCCTAATTATATTTTGACCATTGAAACTCCTATATATACCAAGGAGGTATTTTCATTTGAATTATCCAATAATTGTTCATTTATGTGATGTAAAGTGATGTTTCCCTCTCGAAGTGGCTCATTATCAATTTCTTGATATATATTTCTTATGTTTCCATGTTATTTTGATCTTCATACAAAAAAATTACATCAGTTATCATCATGTACATTATTTTGGTTAAATAAACATGAAACACATCATGAATATGCATAGATGTAGGAAATGTAAACCATGTATGCGACTGGGCCAATCCTTTTTAAATATCAAATTACCCACAAAATGTAGCTGCTAATTTTAAGTAACTTCTCATTTTTAATGAAATCCTCCTAGATTTTAATTTCAAGTTGACATTATCGTCAATTATAAATTCCTTGTTTATCGTATCCTTTTTTGCATTTTTTTCTCCCTACCTTGGGAATCCTTCAATTTATGTTCAATTTTCACCACTTTCTCTTCCATTTTTATAAGAACAATTTCCCTAGCAGTGATCCTATCCACTAGGTTATTCCAACTCATAGGTTTTCTGCATTCTCTACCGTACAAGGCCTCAAGAGGGATCGTCTTGAAAGATGCTTAATACCCATGATTATATGATAAATCCACAAAATGAAAATATTATTCCCATTTTGATGGTTTATCCATTACATAGATTCTTCACATATATCTATTAATTTGGTTTACCCTCTTTGTATACCCATATAATTCTCAATGATTTTTTGTGTTGAATTTCAAATTGGTCCCAAATTATTTAAACAAGACTTTCCAAAAATTTGAAGTGAATTTTGGATCTCTATCTAAGATAACTGCCTTAGGAATAAAAAGTAGCTTAGAGATTTCTCTTATGTATATTTATATATTGTTGAATACCTTGTATGTTGACTTTACTAGAATAAAATTGGAAATCTCAATGAGTTATATACCACCACCATGATGGAATCATGCTTCCTAATAATCCTGGGTAGTTTCGCAATAAAATCAGTTGATACAATTTTCCACTTCCACTATGAAATATGTACTGGTTATGCCAATTCAACTAGATGCCTATGCTTAACCTTCATTATTTGGAACTATTAACACTTGGAAATATAATCAACCACTTCTCTTTTCATATCTAGCCAAAAATATTCACTTTTTATAGTTTAATTTGTTTTCTAGTACCTTGAATGTCCAACAAAGGGTACATTTTGCATCTCATCCAACACCATATTTTTCAACCTTAGAGATTTAGAAACAGAAAAAATTCCTTTCAACATAAGCACCTCATCCTGTTTTATCTCGTAATATTTTTGTTGTGGTTGTAACTTACCTTGCTATAGTTTCTATTTTATTTGCATGAAATGCTTATATGAAATTGTAGCCTCTAAAATTCTAATTTTAAAATCAAATTCACATACACTAATGGTTGTAACACACATTTCATGCACCATTTACTAATTGCATCAAACATGTTCTTCTCCTTCCCTTTTATATCCTTAATTTTAAAGTTATACTAAGCCAAAAATTCCATCCACCTTATTTTTCTGCCATTCAACATTGGTTGTTCAAATATATTCTTTAGAACACTATGGTCTATCCTCAATTAAAACCTCTTCCCACAAGGAAATTCCTCCACCTTTTTAAGGAATGTATAATGGTCACCAACTCCAAATCATGAATGGAATAGTTTCGTTCATGTTCCTCCTCATTTGTATTAGGTATCCTTCATTTTAGTGCACTTTTTAACAACATTTTCAAATTTTGAAAACCTTCTTCACATTTATGAGAGTGCTCAAATTTTACACACTTATTTTGTAGAGAACTGGCTAGGTGCATGATTATTAAGAATCCATTAATAAATTATAATTTCCCCATAATAGCCTTATACTCCCATAAATTACTTGATATTTGTGACATTTCTTGGTGCTATCCATTCATTGATTGCTTTGATTTTCTCTAGGTCCACTACCACCACTTTATCTAAGATAATATGACCTAAATAATGAATATTGTTTTGGTAAAAGGAACACTTACTCATTTTTTCACATTCATCTTCTAGCTTTGAATACACAAGAATGTCATAATAAAGGATTATTACAAAATTTTCCAAGAATTCTATGAAAAGCTCTAATCACTAGCACATGAAGATAGCTAGAAAATTAGATATCCAAAATGGCATCCCAAAAAATCATAATGTCCATATTTAATTTTAAATATTATATTGTTCATTTCCTCCTCCTCGATTCTTAGTTGATGGTACCCTGATCTCAAGTCAATATTAGAGAAGTATTAGCTCTTCTAAACTAAAAAAATAAGTCATTTATGCTTTCCAAAGATAATTGTTATTCATTGTCATCTTGTTTGGTTACAACTAGTCTATGAAAAATCTTACTATGACATCCATATTTTTTAAAAATATCATTTGGGCACCCGAAGGTGATACACTTGGGCATATGTACCCCTTCTTCAAAATATTATTGAGTTGTATCCTTAATTTTTTAATCTCACATGCACTCATATTTTATGGTTTCATGGACACTAAAGAAACTCTAGGAACTGAGGATATGTAAAATTCAACTACTATTTTTGGTGGTAATATTGGTACTTCAACAAACACATCTCCATATTCTATTAACATTACATGATCTTAAATTATTGGTAAGTTTACCTTCATTTCATCTTCCATGTGGGTTGCATAAATTTGGCACCCTTTTATGAATCACTTTACAAAAACTCTAAAGTTGAATATTCCTTGATGGAAATGGGTTTTGAAGTCTTTTGTACCTTCTTTTGTTTCCCTTCCTCGTCAATAAAAGTGTATTGTTATAACAATATATGATAACATGATGCTTGTCCAACCACTCCCTACTAATTATATTGTTATAAGAACCCAAAGGAATGATATTTAAATTAGCAACAATGTTCACTTCATTTAGATTTATGGAACAAATCCTCACAATTTAATTGGTTTTTATTTTGGTTCTAGTGGCTATATAGAACGATTTATTTTCCAATCGTACTCATTTTTAAATGAAAATTATCCATTATTTCTTGATCAATGTAAATATCACTTTCCTTAGAATCAATTAAGATTCCGACAAGCTAATTTGAAATCTTACCTTCCACTTCAATCATGTGTCATTGGTGTTCATGTTTTCAACATTCTAAGGGTGCATATATTCTTGGAATGTTTCTCCTCATGTCCTCAATTGTAGTGTCTTCCTAAAGGTTGTGCATAGTCCTCATATGTGGGAAATTTCTAAACAAGTGTTCTCCCTTACAACCGTAACACTTAAGTGATGTTATTCACCTCCTTTATTAGGCTTCTACCATCTTGGACTCATCTTGATCAAATTGATTTGGTTGATATACATTATGGTTGCTCCTAAAAGAAGAAGTTGGTTTGAACGCTTTTTTCTTTGCTCCATTTTTTCCCTCTTCTTTTCCTTTCAAGATCTCTAGAATGTTGTTCTACACATACAAGTGTTTAACCTTCCTTATTTTTTCTTGTATAAGAGTCTATGGCTCATAAAATTGTTTTTTTCCCCTTGTAAAAGGTAGTAAATGAACTCAATAATATTTAGATATTCACCTTTTAATCCTTCATGAAGCCATCACATCTCAAAACAAAAAAAATATTCCTCTTATATTCATCCATAGTCATATTCCTAGCTTGAATTTAAAGAACACTTGCATATTTTTATCATAATAGTACTACAAAAATTACTTTTTGAACTTACTCTATGTGATATTCTATTCATTGAGATGCTTCATTTTTCTTAGTTGATACCACTATGTATAAGCCTTTCCTTGCAAGAAGTAAATCGCAATTCTAGATTCTAGGTTGGTTCAATAGTTATGCAGCTAAAAGATCTTTCTAATCCCAAGTAAAAATGCTTCAAATTATTCTCCTTTATTTTGTTATACACTAAATAATAGTGATTGACCCATTTAAGCTCTTCTTTAAATTTATCCAACTCATGTTTCCTCCTTTGATGTCTAACAGTAGAGACTTGTGGATTATTGTGTGATTCCTCAAATGAATGTTCCATTTTAACTAAGTAATGAAGGTAGTGTTGTAGTATATGCTTCTTGATAAACATCCCTGAATGCATGGTTTCTTTATGGTTCCCTCTTCTATTGCGAGTTTTATTCTCCTCTCCATGCCTTGAACTTGCGTCCTTTCCAACTTGCCTTTGCAACTAGTTTAGGCATGGTTGAAGTCAAATATTAATGTGATTGGTCTCCTCCTAGGCTCTAATTATCCTCTCATTATGATCCTTATAACTTTTCACCTCCATTTTCAAGACGCTCCTGATATCCATAATCTCATTTTTCTTTTGTATGTCCCCATTCCCATTATATTATGTTTCAAGATTACTGGACCACTAACTTGCATGCCCCTTACTTCTTCCTCATGGCTATAAGATTCGTGAGAATATTCCATGATTGTGGTCCTTATTTTGAATTTCCCTATTTTTCTTGTATCTAAGAAAAAAATATGGAAACAATATTTCTTATCAAATTAAAATTAAGAAAACAAACTTGTACTTTTATGATATCATGAAAATTTTCCCTCATGTATGCCACAAGAGGCCTTATGATTTCTTGAGAAAAATTATTATTTAATTCTATATTATAGTTTGAATTATGGCTTCCACTCCTCAATAGCTTCCATTGACTATTCATTTTCAAAAATATAAGTTATGGGTTGAATGTTATGGCCAATTGAAGATTGGCCTATTTTCCCAATTTATTCATGAAATGCTATAGACATACTTTTGATAATTCATTGAGGAATGGTTACATTCTACCATCAAAGATATTTCTATAGGAAACTTTTGTTTCCCAATTTTTTCTTTGAGTAAGGATTTATGGCTTCTATAATCAAATTGGTTGATGATTTATCAACTTTAATGTTTCAGGCATAACTTTCTAATACTAACTCTAGTTTTCACTTGTAGTGTCTTGTTAGAAAACTTTAATTGAGTTATTCCATTTTAGGAAATTTGACATTGTGTGTGTTGTAAATAAATACAGCCTATACAATTTTTAGTATCTAAATTTTTTGTTTAGGGCCTCAAAAATTTCTTGAAATGTTGACCTAAAAAAACTTCAGAAAATGGCACTCAATTATTGACCTTTCTGCTCGCGTCGCACCCTGGACTAAGTTAACTCATATACCACTTAGTTATGCAATAATGTATAGGAATATGGAAATGGAATTTCACATAATTTTCATCATGTAATAGTACATTTATATTTCCCTTTGGTTTCATTAGTCATGAACTTAGTTTGCATGCCTTACCCTTAACACTTCGCACCCATGCTACTAATTTGGTTTCCACTTTCTCTCTTTGTCAACCCCACCTAGGCCCCATGGGAAAATTACAACATTTTTGAACATCAATGGGATGGGAGGGTCCCATATATTTTTCCATTATTCCACGTGATAATCACTCATTAGTTGTGGCTATGGAAACTCTACCCCGCATCTTCATCCTTTGGCGCACAATCTACACACCCAAAAAATTTGGAAATTGAAATTTAGTATAAATAAATGGACCACAATAACTATCAAACTTAAAAATTCTTGTTCTATAAAAAACTAAATAAACTCCAAAAAATATGATGGTTTATATAAACTGAATCCTATGGTGGAGATCACACTCAGGTTTAGAGATGATGGGAGGTTGGAAACACCACTTAAGTTTAAAATATCTAATAATTGCAATTGATTCAGACCTGATAGAGAAGATTCAACTCGGGATTAGATATTCCCACTAATTAATGAGGAAAATTAACCCTAATATCTAAATTTTGAGTTTGACCTAGATCTGTTAGTTGATAGTGATTTTGGGCTCAAAGATGCTTACCTGATAATGAGGTAACATAAGTTCAAATGTTCCAATGGTCCAGATTGAATTCACGCTTTAATATGCACACCTAATAATGCACTACCCTACGTATGAATAATATAATGATAGAGGCCCACCTGATATGATGATCTGATTTAATTAAGGAGTAAATATGCACACTCGATAATGCGCCTTCTTGCTTCCAAAAATTGTAATGGTGTAGGATAATCATGATCCAAACACCCTCATTCAATTCAATCTTAGAGATGGTCAATGGGTAACAAGGATTTTCCATCCTAAATGTACCTTGTGATGACACCTATCCTCCTCCACATGTTAACATGGCTACCACTTGGTGTTGCCACATCATCTCTGATGTCACTAGTAGGAATATTACAAAATTTCACAAATGCTTCAAAATTTCTCAACTTCATCATTGACACCAATTTAAAAAAAAACAAATTTCAATCATGAAGACACAACCCACTTCTTCACTAAATCTAAGCCTGTAATTATCAATTAAACTCTTATACATGTTAATTCATCATTTTGAAAGGGTTTTAATGGATTTTACCTAGCATTAGGGATTTCACTCCATGCAAATTTTGTTACTTTGGAATTTGGCCACAATACTACTAGTATGTGCCTTTATTATTCACTTTCCATTTAATCCTAATAATTTCCCATGTGGGATGCAATCTCAAAATTTTCTTTAGTTCTTTCCTTGGAATAATTTTCTCAAAAATTTCATAGAACACCCTAAAACATTTCCTCTACAAGTGATTTAGTATTCCATATATCCCAAATGTTGTAACATTTTCTCTAGTAGTACTTTGTAGTGTAGAAACTCCATGTTGAGATACAACAACACACTTTTACGCTATGGGTAGATTGAATATTTATTTTTCTCTTAACCTAGCTCATATAATTCTCAAATAATAACTTTGATGCCATATTAGTAAATATTCCTTGCATATGCACAAAGATGTAGGATAACACATGTACTACCATACTTAGTATATGCATATCAATCAATAAGTAATTAAACAATATATTTGATATAATTAAAAAAAACTACAAGAATTACAAATAAATATCCACATCCAAGCATACCAAGAATTATAATGATTATCTTAATGAAGAACCACCCACTATCTATTGACTAAGGAGATTCCTCCAAACCTTGGGAACCACTATTATAAAATTATCAACAACAAGCCACCCTTGACTTCGGGCTATGGCACCATAAGGGATAACAAGAACACTATAAACCTCAATCAAAATCCCTTTGATACACTTATTTTTATCAAAATTAACCATCCCAATAACTCACTCTCCTTTCCTCCTCAATCCACATAATCCAAGAGGGGATCCTCCTTCTCTATAACAACATTCATTTAGGCTAAATATCTTTACTAGGGTTATAGTGTAGGTTGGCCAAGAAAATAATTCTGATATGGCACAAAGGATGCTTCCACAATAGTTATTCATTAGTTTTCCTTTGTAATTAATTTTCTATATGGCCCCCCCCAGTTAGCTTGGACAACCATGACCCCTTGGTAACATGAACGTGCAAGAATTAATGACCAAGAATATGTCAACTCACAAATTACCCACTTTTGTATGCATGATTTTATCTTGGCATGTGGGATAAGGAGAATGATGGTCCTCTAAATTAGACATAAATTAAGGCCCATCTAACCTTTCTTATGCCCATATACCTTCCTTATGCACATGAAAATCTATATTAAATCTCTCCTTTTGCACTTAATAATTTTTTCTTATGCTTTAATATGTTCTTAGGAAGGTTTAAAGGTAATTGCATATTTGTGCCTAAAATTGGTTATTTTTGTAGAATATCGTGAGAATATTTGGTATATTATGCAAATTTGGAGAAGGAGATGATTTAGGGACTTGCTCCCTACCAATAGAAGATTAAGATTGAAGAATAAATGAGCACAATGTCATGAAATTATGGAGAAATATTGGAGAGATTCAAGGGTGTTGTCCACCGTCCTTAACTCTCTTTGGAAAACAAAGTATCCTCATGAGATCCCCTCCCAAAATTCGAATTCAAGAGGCAACCAAGCAACTCAAGACCAACTTCCCTCAAGACATACTTCACTTGGAATCAAGTGGACTAATTACCTATTTTTTAGGGAGCTGTTGGTAGCTGCCCTTGAGGATAAATAAAGCCGATCAAGAGCTAATTAGGGTCAATTCTAGGGCATTCTAGTCCATTCGATACAGTCCATTCCATTCCATTTTCATTTCATTCCATCACATGCCATTCATTTTCCATTCTATTAGGCTTTTGATGTTTAAGACCTTCGGGATGTAATAAGATTGTACTTTTAATGCAATGAGTATTTAGATGACTTTTTATTGATCTAGTTCCAGAGAGCTAGGATCATGGGATAGGGCCCAACCCATGCACCTCAGCTTCTATGTTGTTTTCATTCTTTCCTTTCTGTCATTTAGATAGTTTTGTTTCTATAAATTAGCTACTTTTGTTTATGTCATTTAGTTAACATTTCTTCTGATAGT
Source organism: Pinus albicaulis (assembly GCA_034641835.2). Taxonomy (NCBI): domain Eukaryota; kingdom Viridiplantae; phylum Streptophyta; class Pinopsida; order Pinales; family Pinaceae; genus Pinus; species Pinus albicaulis. Next base: position 205,607 of record JAXQQM020091535.1, read on the forward strand.
TTCAAGATGTTGTTTCAAATTGCTGCTATAGTTTTTCATTTTCTTATGAGTAATAGAATAGAGGATAAAAATCTAAAATTTGTGGCTCTAGACTTCCCTTCTCACCTCTGTCAATAGAGCTTGAGGGGGATAGACTTACCCACAAGACAAAAAAACTGCTTTCTGTTCATTGTTTTTATTACACACTCATCTAATTTTTTTGCATAAGTAGGCAGGGTTGATTGCAGGTACAAGAATCTTCACCCAGAAGAAGTTCATTGACACCTCCCCACTTCATTTCACATCTCCCTTCCATATCTTTTGTTGCACTTCTATTCCCTTCTATTTCACTTATTGTAGTTTCCGCACCCTTTTATTCCCAAAAACACTTCAAAATGACTAAGTCTGCCTTATATTCCTTCGTTTTCATGTTTTGCGGCTATCACAGCCATTTTAATGAAAAAACACTTAAAAACCTTATAGGTTGACCTCCGCCCTTTCCTTCTCGAACTTCCTGCTACCGTACTTCACCTCTTCGCAAATCGAATTTTGCATCTTTTCCCATTTCCCTTTAAGACTTACCACTCCTTTTTGCTGATTGCGATATTGTTATCACACTATGCCCTTGCTCCATGACTTCCCACTACCATACTTTTCATTTTCACAAATCTCACTTCACATGTTTTCTCGTTTCCCTTTAAGACTTACTGCTCCTTTTTTCTGATTGTGATGTTGTTATCGCACTCATCCCTTTCTCATCGACTTCCTACCACCATACTTCACCTTTTCACAAATCGCATTTCGCATGTTTTTCCTTTCAAGACTTACCACTCCCAACATCGATTGTGATATCGCTCCATACTCTGCCACACCACCTATCGCAAATCGCATCCCACAATTTTTGTCCTATCAAAAATCACATCCTGCAGTTTTTATCCCCATTGCAAATTGCAAATCGCACTTTTATTTGGTTGATCAGGAGATCATGTCCAAGTGAAAAAAAATTCTAAAAAATGGAAATGCTCAGAAATGGTTGCAATCTAAATGACTGGAAAGGTCTCGTTGTTGCGATTCGGGTGCCATGAACGATACTCAAAACTGACGTCGTATGTGAAAGTTATAAATGTTTGAAGTCTCGAGTAAACTCCATTTTTCAGTTGACCAAAGTTGACTTTTCTGAATTTGAAAAAATTAAAAAAATAATATTGCAAGGAATATTCTGATAATATTCCCTAAAATATTCCACAGGGATGAATGGTCTGCTGAAAATTGGAAACTTTTCATTGGTCAATGGTTTCACATGTTTTGGTTATGGCCAATTAATGGGTGTCACATGGAAATCTCAGAGGCCACCACGTGGCCCCAGGCCGAAGAGTTTTGGCATTACAAAAATATTTTGCAAGCAGCAGGGTTCGAATCGGGGTCTAGCCCCTACCAGCACAATGGCCCAACCATCCGGGCTACGTAGCAGTTCTTAACTACTATGGGTCACAATGTTTATTTGAAGTTTGTATAAGATCTGGATGGAAGAAAATGGGGTGCCAGCCCCCACACTCCATATGACTCCAGCGTCAGAACCAAGCCCTTCAAATATTTAGTGGTTAATTCACCCGAAAGCACCCAACGGCATGTGACCTAAGGCCTTCAACCATGGCCTAAACTCTAACTAACAGTGGTAAATGGTTCCATATGCCATGTGACAATGCAAACGTAAAATTTATTGTAACGGTTTTTAAACCGTTAGGTCTATGATTAATCCGGCGGTCCAGACGGAAGATAGCATGTGACCGCCCCCATGTGACATTTATGATAACTGCTAGTGGTTCTACCAGTTTGGATGCGCTCCACCAAATCTAGCACTCTTTCCATCTTTAGCACTCCTAACTAGAGTTATCCCACATTTGATGGGGTTTTCTAGTGACATTGGGCAGTTTTCTTTGGGAGGTCATAACTTTCTCAATTTTTGTCCAAATTGGATGAAATTTTAGTCAATTTTGGGTTTCCTGAGAATTTTCGAGTGTTTGGGACAGGTTTCAGAGTGAACAAAGGTGTTCTTCATCCATTTGTTTCTTCAGGGAAGAGGAAAGAGCCACTAGGGCCATCAAGAAGATGGAGTTGTATTGGGTTGTACTTCATTGTTTGAGGTGAAACAAAAGCCATTTTTAGCTTATTTCTGTCTTCTAAAGTCAAATTCACAGTGTTTTTTTCATTTTTTGGCATATTTTTCACTGTAGAACCATTTTGAGAAAATTAATAGAGAAAGGACATAACATTGGGGAGCCTTGGACCCGCAGATGTAGCCCAGGAGGGTTGAACTGCCTCATCAGTTTGTTGTGTTATATTATGGTGAATTTTTCTTGCTGCGTATTTTTGCTATGATATATTAAACAATAAATTTAAATAACAAATCCTCACACATAAAACTCAGAAACATTACCGAAAATACTTTGTTTAACTTGCCATTCATGGAGAACACTTTGCATATTAAATTAAATGGAAATGGATACTTTTCATAGCATTACAAATAGTTCCATTTTTAGATCAGATGGTATTAGAGCTCAAGAATTGAGCATTAGGAGCTAGAGTTTTACTCTGCATTTGTTCTTGTGCAAAGATATAGCTAATTGTTTGCAAGTTTTGATGCCTACTAGGCTTAAACTCAAGAGAGGGGAATGACACTTGGTTAGTGCACAAAGTAATCCTCAACCAAGAAGGGCTAGAGAGCCGCCTCCAAGAGCCATAGAAGAAGCCTCAAGCATGTCTTCAAGAGAAGGAGAAGCTCCTGATGAAATTGATCCCAAAGAAGAGGAACGGGTGTTCCGAAAGGATTTCTTGGACATGACGAAGATGGTGAGGATACTCTACCAAGAAAGGAATGACATGCTTCTAGGAGAAGGGTATAGACACCAGAAAGAAGGAGATGGTTCTTCAGGAGGAAAGAAAAGTGATGACAAGTCAAAGAAAGGACATGGAGGAAATGGTGATCCACCATCCCCATCTTCATTCTCTTCCTCTACATCGTCATCCTCAACTTTGGTGAACCAATATCACAACTAAAAACCACTGGCAAAAGTCCATTTTTAAAGCTTGATGTTAAATTTGAGCTTCCTATGTTTAATGGTGAGGTCAATGCAGAGAAACCTGAAAATTAGATAAGATAGTTGGAAGTTTATTCGAGGATACAAAACCTTCATGAGGACAACACCAAGATTTAGTTAGCCTATTTGAGAATGGAGGGAGAAGCATTGGTATGGTGGGAAGCCAAGACCAAGGATGAAATTAAAAAACATGGTAAGATCACATTATCATGGGCTAAATTTATTTCCACAATTAAGTAACAATTTTATCCAGTAGCTCATTTACAAAAGGCTATCATGAAATAGAAAATTTTTAGACAACTTAAGGGACAAAATGTTCAAGATTACACTCAAGATTTTAGACGAAGGGCTTTATTACTTGGAATTGATTTGCATAGCCAAGAGAATTTGCTGAAATATATAGGTGGTTTACATAACGATCTTATACATACTATCCTTATGTTCAATCCTACTAGTCTAGACAAGGTTTGTGTTCAAGCCACGCATTTAGAGGCTAGAGGTAAACAATATTTTGATGGGAATGAGGGTAGTGAATTTAAAGGCAAAGGTACTAGAAAAATAAATGAAAAATCCAGGAAATAAAAAGGAAAATTCTTTTGTAAAATTGTTCCAAAACAAGCCACGATGAAGACCATTTCTAGAAACTTCATTCAGAATTGAAGGCACAAAAATTTAAAACCAAATATAAGGCCAAAGAAAAGGGAAAAATGGTTGCAATAGCTGAACAAGACTTAGGGTCTGAATCAGGAGATGAAACTAAAAGCATAGCTTTGGCACTAAAGAACATAAAGGGGAAAGAGTGTTGGGTATGTATTATATTATTTCCATGACTGGTTCCCCATTTGCACTAGGCACAACGGGGGGGTCACATGGGTGGGTGGCAACCCCCACTATTGGGGTCCGGGGCAGTGCCCCGACGACAATTTTTTGGTCCTTAATTTCTGGTGGGTGGTCCGCACCCATGGTTTTGTGCATGGTTTTGCACATGGTTTTGGGGTACGATGGTTTTCGGACCCTGGTATTTTTGTAGATCCGGTTAAGGGAACTACGGTTATGTTCTAATCCAAGGTTAATGGATTAGGGTTTATGCATGCTTCGGCATGTATATATATGTGTTATAACACTAAAATGAATATAATGAAATATCAAGTTGGTCGTCCTGATTTGGGATCCAAGGGAAAATCTTTGTTTTTATCTGTTTTATGTTTTATGCTCTCGCTATTGTTTATTTCATATTATAAGATTCATGTGTAGATAATTTCTGTTCAGGGTTAAAACCTACATTTGGTATCAGAGTTGTTTTGGCTTCAAGGGGACACCTTTGCTACTGAGGGATTTTTTCTTGGGCCTAAGGTAGACCCTGTTCAGTGGGATATCTGTGGGATCGATTCTTGCAATGAAAGAAGATGGTGAGCGGTGGAAAGCTAGAGATTGAGAAATTTAATGGTCAGATTTTTGAGTTGTGGAAGCTCAAGATGGAGGATCTGCTGGTGGATAAATATCAGTGGATCGCGGTAGATCCAAGTACTAAACCAACGACAATGTCAGATGAATACTGGAAGAAACTGGATCAGAAGGCTAAGAGAACAATACGGTTGTGTGTCTCAGATTCAGTATTGTTGAATGTATCTGGGGAAGCTATGGTGAAGCATTTGTGGGAAAAATTTGGGACTTGGTACCAATCTAAGTCTCTGGTGAATAAGTTGTTCCTGCGGAAAAATTCGTATAACCTGAGGATGAAGTATGGAGATTTGGTGACAGAGCATCTGAATGCCTTCAATACTGTGGTAAGTCAGCTGTCATCTATTGATATGAAAATATTAGATGAAGATAATTGCATCAGTTTGTTGTGTTCTCTACCAGACTCGTGGGATAGTCTGGTTATTGCAATAGGTATCAATACAACTACCTTGAATTTTGATGACGTTGTCTCAGCCTTGTTGTCAGAGGAAATGAGATGGAGAAATATGGAGGGCCAAAATGGAGATGCCTTATCTGTACGAGGAAGGTCCCAAAACTAAAACAAGAATAAGGTTTCAAGTGGGATATCCGAATCTAGAGGGAGATCTAAATCTCCTGGAAAGTTTGTAAAGGTATGTTGGAAATGCAGAAAGGAAGGGCACTACAAAAGGGACTGCAGATCTAAAGCGCCTAAAAAAGGGAAGGGATCTGATGATGCTCCTTCTGCAGAGGCAAAAACCACCTCGGATGAAGGTGGGGATGTGTATTTGGCTTCTTATTCAAATACACATGTAGATCATGAGTCATGGTTGATTGACTCAGGTGCATCCTTTCACTTCACTCCCCATAGCGAGTGGTTCTACAAGTATGAGAAATATGATGGCGGTGACGTCTTCCTAGGGGATGATAGGGTATCAGATCAGTTTTGGCTTCAAGGGGATGCCTTTTCTACTGAGGTTTTTTTGCTTGGGCCTGAGGTAGACCCTATTCAGTGAGAGATCTGCGGGATCGATTCTTGCGGTGAAAGAAGATGGCGAGTGGCAGAAAGATAGAGATCGAGAAATTTAATGGTCAGAGTTTTGAGTTGTGGAAGCTCAAGATATAGGATCTGCTGGTGGATAAAGATCATTGGATCGCGGTATATCCAGGTACTAAACCAACAACAATGTCAGATGAATACTAGAAGAAACTGGATTGGAAGGCTAAGAGCACAATACGGTTGTGTGTCTCAAATTCAGTATTGTTGAATGTATCTGGGGAAGCTACGGTGAAGAATTTGCGGGAAAAACTTGGGACTTTGTACCAATCTAAGTCTACGGTGAATAAGTTTTTCCTGCGAAAAAATTTGTATAACCTGAGCATGAAGGATGGAGACTCGGTGACAGAGCATCTGAACACCTTCAATACTATGGTAAGTCAGCTGTCATCTGTTGATATTAAAATCTGAGATGAAGATAAGTGCATCAGTTTGTTGAGTTCTCTACCAGTCTCGTGGAACAGTCTGGCTATTGCAATAGGTAGCAATACAACTACCTTGAATTTTGATGACATTGTCTCAGCCTTGTTGTCAAAGGAAATGAGACGGAGAAATATGGAGGGCCAAAATGGAGATGGCTTGTCTGTACGAGGAAGGTCCCAAAACATAAAAAATAATAATGTTTTGAGTGGGAGATCCAAATCTAGAGGGAGATCTAAATCTCCTGGAAAGTTTGTAAAGGTATGCTAGAAATGTGGAAAGGAAGGGCACTACAAAAGGGAGTGCAGATCTAAAGCTCCTGAGAAAGGAAAGGGATCTGATGATGCTCCTTCTGCAGAGGAAAAAACCACCTTGGATGAAGGCAGGGATGTGTATTTGGCTTCTTCTTCAAATACACATGTAGATCATGAGTCATGATTGATTGAATCAGGTGCATCCTTTCACTTCACTCCCCATTGGGAGTGGTTCTGCGAGTATGAGAAATATGATGGCGGTGATGTCTTCTTAGGGGATGATAGGAAGGCCAGAATCATCGGACGTGGAAAGGTGAAGTTGAAGCTGCAAGGTGGAAGGATTATAACACTTCCCGGTGTTCTGCATATTCCTGCATTGGACAGAAATCTAATTTATGTAAGCAAGATGGATGATGCAGGTGTAAAAACAATGTTCGAGAAAGATGTCCACAAGATGGTTCAGGGAGCACTGCTATTAATGCGGAGAGTTCGGACTGGAACTCTGTATAGGCTACAAGGTAGCACTATTATTGATGGGTGTAACAGTTTTGTGGTTCCTGAAAGTAGAACGGAAAGCCTAGCTGTCTCTGGAGAAAAAACCATGCCATGGCATCAAAGGCTTGGACATATTGGAGAGAAGGGCCTTTGGATACTGCATAGAAATGGTATGGTAGAAGGTATGTATAATTTCTCTCTGGATTTCTATTTATGTGAACATTGTGTATATGGGAAGCAGAATTGGGTGAGTTTTCCTTCTAGTACTAAGAGGGTGAACAAGATATTAGAACTTGTGCACAGTGATGTGTTTGGACCTATGTCAGTTCCATCACTGGGAAAGTATGTGTACTATGTTTCGTTCATAGATGACTTATCAAGGAATACATGGATATATTTATTGAGGAATAAATCTGAAGCTTTTGATATAATTAAAGAATTTAAGGCTCTGGTGGAAAACCAGACATAGAGGAAGATAAAGGCACTGAGGACAGATAATGGTGGGGAGTTCTGGAAGAAGAAATTTGAAGAGTTCTGTAAGAAGTGTGGTATACCATAGCAGATTACTAATCCATACACACCTCAGCAAAATGAAGTTGCAGAAAGAATGAACAAAATACTAAGGGAAAAGGCAAGAAGCATGCTAAGTGGTACCGTGTTAGGACAAGAATTCTGGGCAGAGGCAGTGGAGACTGCATGCTATCTGGTTAACATATCACCTTCATCAGTGATGGAGGATAAGACTCCACATGAGGTATGGACTGGTAAGAAAACCTCTCTTTCACATCTAAGGGTATTTGGATGTGATGCATATGTACATGTTCCAAAGCAGAAAAGGACCAAATTGGATAATAAATCTGAAAGGTGCATCTTTATTGGGTATAAGGATGGTTTAAAGGGTTACAAGATTTGGAACCTAGAAATAAGGAAGGTTGTGTAAAGCCGAGATGTGGTTTTTAGAGAAGTGAAAGATGTTGTTAAACATGAAGTTCTACCAAAGGAACCTGAGAAGATAGAGTTTGAGCTAAAGGAGGATGAATCAGACTCTACAATAGAAGAAGACTCAGAAGATGAAGAGCCAAAAACTCCAGCTATTAGAAGATTAGTTTGGGAAAGAAGGCAACCAGAAAGGTATAGTCCATCTGCTTTCTGTTCAGGTTTTTCCTTAACTATAACTGATGTTGATCCCATAACTGTCAGGGAGGTAGTAGATTCAGAGGATGGAAAACTCTGGAAGGAGGCCATGGTTGATGAAATGGAATCCTTGCACAAAAATGAGGCATGGGATCTGGTGGAGTTGCCGACTGGAAGGAAGCCCATAAGGAGCAAATGGGTGTTTACGAAGAAGATGAATGTAGAAGGCAAGGTGGAGAAATACAAAGCTCGGTTGGTAGCAAAAGGTTATTCCCAGGTGCCGGGAGTGGATTTTGGTGATATTTTTTCTCATATTGCCAAAGTTACTTCTATTAGATTACTTTTATCGGTTGTTGTTGCATTTGATTTTGAGATAGAATAGATGGATGTGAAGACAACATTTCTTCACGGGGATCTAGAAGAGGAGATATACATGAAGAAACCTGAAGGCTTTATGGTGAAGGGTAAGAAAGAATTGGTATGCAGGTTGAAGAAGTCTCTATGGGTTAAAACAATCACCAAGGATATGGTATCAGAAATTTGATTCCTATATACGGGGACTTGGCTTCACCAGAAGCAGAGAGGATCATTGTGTTTATTTTAAATTAATTGGTGACCATGTTATTTATTTGGTCTTGTATGTGGATGATATGTTTTTCATTGGAAATGACAAAGAAATTATCCAAGATTTGAAGACCCAATTGTTATCCAAATTCGACATGAAGGATATTGGTGCTGCAAACTATATTTTGGGCATAGAAATTAAGAGAGATCGGGCAAAGAGGAAGCTCTGGTTAAACCAAAGGAAGTATGTCGAGACTATATTCCAGAGGTTCAATATGCAGGATAGTAAACCGGTGAATGTTCCTATTCCTGTAGGTGTAAAGTTGTCTGCTGAACAGTGTCCTAAGACACAAGAAGAAGAGAAGGATATGTCCCATGTTCCATATGCAAGTGCAGTGAGTAGCCTGATGTATGCAATGGTCTGTACTAGACCAGACATTGCACATCCAGTGGGATTTTTTAGCAGGTTTATGTCATACCCAAGGAAGGAGCATTGGACAACAGTGAAGCGGGTTTTCAGATATTTACGTGGCACTAGTGATTATGGCTTGTGCTACCAGGGAAGACCAAGATTGGAAATAATGTTGGACATTCATGGTTTTGTTGATGCATACTGGGCTGGAGATCTAGACCAAAGAATATCTACAAGTGGTTATGTGTTTAGCCTATTTGGAAGCGCAATCAGTTGGATGAGTAAAAGATAGTTTGTAGTGGATCTTTCAACTACAGAGGCAGAATACATGGCATCCACTCATGCAAGCAAGGAGGCAGTTTGGTTGCAAATATTGTGTTCAAGTATGGGGTTGGTACAACAAGCTATAAGGATAGACTATGATAGCCAAAGTGCAATTTTCTTGGCTAAGAACCCTGCTTATCATTCAAAGACAAAGCACATTGATGTTCAATATCACTTTGTTAGAGATATGGTTGAGGCTAAAAGGGTGTTTCTGGTAAAGGTGGACACTTTGAAGAATGTTGCAGATGCATTGATGAAGTCTATGAGCACTCAGAAGTTCTCTTGGTGTAGAGAAAAAATGGGTGTTGAAAAATTGGGCCAATGACTAAGCTCTCCTGTGGCCCCCAGCGGAAAGAAAAAAACAAGTGGGAGAATGTTGGGTATATTCTTTCCATGACTAATCACACGCAGGGGGGTAAGAGGGGGGGCAATAGCCCCCCCTTTGCGCTGGGTGCAATGAGGGGGTCATAGGGGGGGTGGTAGCCCCACCTTGTCGGAGTCCGAGGCAGCGCCCTCGGGAAAATTTTTGGTCCTTAATTTCTGATGGGCGGTCTGCGCCCATCGTTTTGTGCATGGTTTTGCACATGGTTTTGGGGTATGATGGTTTTCGGCCCCTGGTATTTTGTAGATCTTGTCAAGGGAACTACAGTTATGATCTAATTCAAGGTTAATGGATTAGGGTTTATGTATGCTTCGACATGTATATATATGTGTTGTAACACTAAAAGGAACATAATGAAATATCAAGCTGGTCTTCCCAATTTGGGATCCAAGGGAAAATCTCTGTGTTTATCTGTTTTATGTTTTATGCTCTTGCTATTGTTTATTTTCTGTTATAAGATTCGTGTGAAGATAATTTCTGTTCAGGGTTAAAACCTACATGTACATGGGCTAAGCCAATCTGCTTTTCTAGTATTTCTAATCCTTGATCTCCAACCTACCTTCAAGTAACCTCTTTCATCCATAAAAGAGATACACATAAGGCACCAAACTTCACCCAACCTTTGTCTATCTTCGCCACTTCAAGAATGCTTGTTTATGGCTAATTTAGGTAGCCAACTCATTTCCCTTCACTAGACAAATGGCACCCAATACATACAATGGAAATATTCTCCTAGTTGGGGTATTCAATAATCCAATTCAACCCCAAAAAATGTATCCCATAGGATATTATAATTCTATCCACACTAGGACACGATCCCTAACATCAAATCAACAAAACGCTTCATCGATACATACCTTGTTTGAGGTGTTGTTCACTGTTACAAGGTTTTTCTTTTGCTTAGGGCTTATAACCCACTGCTACAGGTGTCTTCCATCACATTCAAACCTCCTTCTTTAGTTGTGTTCTTCCCTTCATATTATTTGTCCATAATATTTTTGAACTTTGGTCTAGGTCTAGCCCTAAACAAACATTCTCATCCCTCTGTTTAGATGAGATAAGGCCTACGTCCAGTTCTATAGCTATAGGAAGACTTACACCCTACCTAACTCAAAGGAAAACAAGCCTCTGACATACTCTTTTGTGCCTCCTTTGACTGTGACCTAGCAAGGGAAGATAACTCACACAAATCCTCACTTAGAACATTCCCAATCTCACTCTGAAATTCAGCCTTCCTCCTTGCACTAACTTGGACATGTGGTGAGACGAAAAAATGCCCAGAATAACCCTTCTCCTCCACATCTTGCCATCCTTAAGTATGTGGCCAATTTAGATATGTATAGATGATATTTCATTCTCTTTGGATGCTCTAAATGAGCCTCACATACCTTATATTTATACACATAATAAGGTTCAATGAATTTTTTGAAGAGACATGACTTTTAGACCAAGCCTACATGACTTGATTGTCCATCAATTAATTTTCAACTTCAAAAATTCATATCTCACTAAGCGAAACTCAGAATTCGACGATTCTCATAGTGTTGGATTCTCCTTTCCGCCCTATATCATATCATCCCATCACATGTCCAAAATTATCCATGGTTTTTTCCCAAATAACAATGGGTGAAAATCCCAAAACTTGGGTTCCAAGCCCACAAGTCACTCTTGTGGCACTTTTCCCTCCAAACGTTGAATTCTAGGGCATGTAGTACCTCCCAAGCTACTCAGAAATAAACACTCCATCTTACTGAGGGAGGTACTTCCAATACAAGGAAGTAACTCATTATCATCATCACTAATCGCAACACTTGCCCAAATCTTGGCATTCACCACTGTAGCATGAACTACACCTCTTTCGGAAGTGTCTTTGTCACTGGAAGCATCCTTTGTCTTCTTATTCTCCTGAAATGTCTTCCATTCCCTCCATGATTCCTTATTGGAAATTGTAGGAGTATCCTTTCTCCCCACTAACCATGCACTCTTCTTAGCATGCAAAGTCTCCCTCTGAGTCTGCAATCTCCCACGAGAACTCGACTCCCTATGAGCCTCTAGAAACTAGACCTTCATTGATGGAACTTGTAACTACCCCTCTGAAGCCTAAACCTACACCCACTTCTCTGGAACCTGTACCTGCTCCACCTTATTTTTATTCCCATGATTGATAGGCTTGTTCGTAAACATATATAGACCATCCTCTCTAACTCCAAGCACAATCCCATTAGAGCTAAAGCATATAGGACTTATTATTTCCTATCCATCCTGGAAAAGGACCTCAAACCCCTTATTCTCAATCATCGAGATAGATATCAAGCTATATGTGAGTCCTGGTATGAATTGTACATCCTAGACCTAGATCATTCATCCTGTCTCCATCCTGAATGGCACAACTCTTGATCCTCAGGTCTCCTTCCGACTCATGTCACCCAATACCATGTGCAACTTTGAGTCCCATTCAACAAGAGTCTAAAAAACCTCCTATGACCCTATCATTTGTTTTGATGCACCACTTTCCACGTACCATCTACCCTCATCGATAGTACCCTACAAGAAATGATAGATCATAACAAGTCCTCCTCCTCCAATCTCCTGGTGAGATCATCTATCTCAGTAGAAGTGGAAAAACCGATGAGTTGCTTCCCTTTCCTCTTCCCATCATCTCCCTTCTTATTCATTATATATCTCGATGAAAACTGACCCATCTCGCCATAGTTGAAACACTTGACTTTACTCAAGTCCTTCTTATGCTTACCCTTCATTCGTGTTACAAGTTCCATGTCCTCATCTTCCCTCTTTGTTGGATGAATATCCTCGTCTCACAATTCTTCTTGAATGAAGTCGTCTCATAGTTTATTATAGTTTGGAAACTTCTCTCTCACAATGATCCCTTTGATGAAGGGATTCCATTCCTTGATGAACCCTTTCAAGGCAATACTTACCATATCACTATCTGAAATAGTCACATCGACGACAACAAGCTCATCTTTGACCTGAGACGATATCATCAGATACAAAGTCCCTCCTTCACCCTTTATCATCTTGGTGGACTTAAACTTATCCTACAATACTAGTACCCAGTTCTCGTTCTTATTCTGGAACAAATTCTGAAGATCCATCCACATCTCATCTGCAATATTCTTCCTGGACAAATGAGGTATTAGGGGATCCTTCACACCATCTAGGATGATCAATATCACCCTCGTATCCAAATCTTCGTATGATTCATTTGGTTTAGGTGGATTCTTAATGTATTTCTCAAAAACCTCCTAGATCATGTTGACCTACAAGACCAACTTGATCCTTTCCTTCCATGGACTATAGTTGGACAACCCCTCCAACCTGTCCTCATATCGGAGACCTGACTACAACTTCGACATTTTCACCTACAATGTGACCAACTCCCTCTTAAGTTGTACTTTCGTTGTGCATAACTCTAATTCAATTACTTCCAAAGTAGCTCAGCAATTCTCTTATACCATGTTGAATTTCCATGATCTTGGGTCTAGGTTAGAATCTTAAAATATATGTCGCTACCAAGCCAAGAATATCAACAAGAACTACTTTGCACATCGGAAAATATAAAGAAGTAATCACCTATGCACAATTATACATAATTTTTAACAAAATGTTGTACAATAATGTACAACCCAATCTTCATTATATTAAACAAATCGAAATAATACAACACTCTATGTAATACAAGATATAATGACAACCTTTACTGCATCTTCTATGTCGTATATTGTCTTGTCAATCCTTTGCTTATGTACTACTCTCTAGATGCCCTTTAGTCCTTCAAAGGACAACACATAGACTCCAGGAGGGCTACCACCTAACATTATTGCAAGTCACTTTTTTTGAATGTACATGAGTTGATCCAATATTCTCTTCTAGACTAGCCAATCCTTAAGCTCCAATCTATCTTCTAGTAGCCTCTGTTTTCCATCAAATATCTACTCATAAGGCACCAAACTTCACCCAACCTTCAGTTATCTTTGTCACTTCAAGAATGTTTATCTAGGGATAATTTGGGTAGCCAACTCGCTGCCCTCCACCAGACCAATGGCACCCAATACATACATTATGAAATCTTCTCCTAGTTGGAGTATTCAACAATCCAATTCAAGACAAAAAAATGTCTCCCATGGGCTGATATAACTTTGTCCACACTAGGACATGATCCCTAGAATAAAATCAACAAAAACCTTCATTGATGCATACCTTGTTTGAGGTCTTGTTCATTTTTATAAGGTTCTTCTGGTTAGGGATTGTAACCCACTGCTATATCCCTCTTCCCTCACGTTTAGGCCTCCATCTTCAATTGTGGTCTACCCTTCATATTCATTGTCCACAATATTCTTGAGTTTTGGGCTAAATCCATCACTAAACAACCATTCTAAGCCCTCTGTTGGATGATATAATGCCTGTGGCCAGTTCCATAGCTACAGATGGCCTTACATCCTACCTAACTCAATGGAAAATGGGTCTGTGGCATACTCTTTTGTGCCTCCATTTACTGCGGCCTAGCAATGGGATATTTTTATTTTTTATAGCATCAAATGTGTTCTAGCCTTGATATTTTATGGTGAGGCTAGAATACATGAGATCTCCAAAACCTAGAAATCGTTTCTAGAAATTCTGCCTAGAAATGACTTAATTGGATTATTAGTCAGTTTTTAAATATTACCCAAGTCTAAACTTAGGGAATATGATAAATTAAGTCAAGGTGTGAATGTTCTAGAGACTCACATGGATCGATTTCAAGTTTATCCTAGTCATCGATTAATATTTAATCTTGTGCGTTGAAGTCTCAATAGAGGATTATTAGAAGAAGTCGATGGGTCTTAGAGAAGAGGCTTGTAGAAGATACACTTCAACAATTTGATTTTATTGGCAAATCTATTTCCATAGTAGCAGCTTTTTAATTTCCGAAGAGAGGTATAGTGAGGTTGAAGTAGTGAGAGAGGGGTAGAGATAGTGAAGTTGGAGGAGGCATTCTAGATCTAGTGAGTGCAATTGCGGAGAAGAAGAAGTTCCACAGAGAGGCTGGCATATAGGCAGAGAATTAGCCTCTAGAGCCAAATTTGTGTTTTTTGGGGAAAATCAATGATTCAGTGCCGGAATCAGGGCATAGTTTCCAGAGTCCATGAGAGTCATTTTCTCATACAATGATTGAGAAGACGGCTTGAGGAATTTTTTTTTCATGTTGGGTGACGCAGAGGCTGTGTGAGGGTGGCATAGTGAATACGTAGAGGCAGTTTGGGCGACTCATTTTTGAGCTGAGGTCAGTGATCAGATTCGCCTATCAAGTGAGGAAATTTTCTCACTATATTTTTCTTGCCAGTATTTCTCTGTAGGATTTCCAGTTTCAAAATCCTATTGTACTCATATTATTTCATTATTCCTTATTAATAAAACCCTCATCTGTTGCACCAGTTTTCCAAAGTTTGATTTTTTCAGGGAATTTTGTCCAAAAATAATTGCGTTCATTTTATGTGTGTGGTAGCATTTCTTCCATTATTTATTCTTCCGCATTTTTATTTGTGAAGGTTGTAGTGTATTTATTTCGATATTTTCCATAGAAGATAAATTGTTAATTAATTAACAATTAGAAGAATTAATATCAATTGCTACAATAGGATTCTGGTTTGGAATTTTCATATGGTATCATAGCATAGTTGATCAGCCAGAGAGCTTAGAAGTGAAAGTGTAATATTCTGAAATAGGAAAAGCAGCAATACAAGATAGAAACATGGAGATAGAAATGAAGATCAATGCATAAACATGAGAGACCAATATGGAGCTATCTTATTCATCATAACAATAGAAAAATAGTACAAAATAATGAGGCACAAATTATCCAACAGGAAACCACAATCCTCCAATAGATAAATCCCCTCAAGAATGAGGTGTTGCTACTAGACAAAATGTTGGAGAGCTGCTACAGTGTAGTCATAAAGTGCACAACTGTAGCATATAAATATAAAATAATAGAAATTCCCGATACATGCCTCAAAAGAAAATATACATGAATATCAAGGCTCTATAACAACTTCCAACAATAACCCTAAGAGGGTTTCTAGAAAATACACTAATATACAAGAAATGAACCAAAGCCCTAGGGCTGAAGATTCACTGCAACTAAACAACTGGGAAAGATGTGGCTAATCTGATATAGCAAAGAATGAAGCCTCCTCCAATAGACTCTCCAGATGAAAGGTTGACCCCTTCACTAGAAAAAATTCTCCCCAAATGGTATACTGAAACCACCCTTGCAGCTCCTCCCTAAAATAACGCAGTCCAAGACTGAAACTGCATTGTAGGGGCAAATGATAATGTGGGATGGTGCCAAATACTGAAAATAATCTCTAGGGCCTTCTTTTCTAGCCTCCCAATGGAAGGGAACCTTCCTCCACTAGAAATAAGCTCTGAAGTGACCCAAATGAATTATCCACTGCTGCATCTTGCAACTTAGCACATATCTCAACAATGACTGCGTTGTGGAACAAATATGGAGCTTGGCCTAATGCTGAAATGTGGGAATATAGTGCAAATACTTCTCCTGAGTGGGCACTCAAAGTCCCGCAAGGATGAAGGTAGGATTCCTGCTCGGGAACACCCTGTGCTAAACAACATTTCAATCTTAGCTAAACAACCGAAGAGAGAAAATAGTCATACAAACCATATCAAAATAATAATCTATAACATATCCTCTATGGCTGTCATCCCCTTCCTTATATAAGTCATGAGCTTCCTCACCCTTGGCCCCACTCATTAAAGCCACTACTTCCATGCATGGATTCTCCCTCCAAAACTGCACTGTCCCATAATGAATGTCCACTCCTCCATGACAGCGTTGTTGATTTGGTCAAAGTTGACCTAATCTACATGCTCCAACCCATTTTCACACATTAAGGTGTTTTATCAAGCCACTAAAGTGATCCCCATTCACATTAACAATGATTTTATTCCTACTAAGGAGCTTTATGGGTCTCCATACCCTCTTATTCAACAAATTAAAAAGAAAAAAGAAAATTTAATATTCCAACTAACTTATAGCTAATTGGGAATATTACAGTCCTTCCCTCCCAAATGTTGCTTGTCCTCAAGCAACTCTAAAGGTGAGTGTTGCAACTCTTCTCCTCCTTTCTTGGTGACACCTCCATGTGATAAGATCTCCCCATATACCAAGTGTCTCCCAATCAATCCCTCCATGAAATGCTCCTCCCAAGTACTCATGAGATGTAAATGACTCACCCCATAAGGAAGGAAAAGATCCAACGTAGCAGTCATGGTTTTCCCAATGTTCTCCTTGAAAAATGAAGCATAAGAAACATGGATAATATCTCTCCCAACAGGCATGTTCCATCCTTACATCCTTCCTCCAATCATCCCCATAATAAGAATAAGGATAGCATCAATGTATGGGATCAAAACCAAGGATACATAAGATGCCATATGCAATGATGGAGGAGGATCATAGTCCCACAAGTGGAACCAGCGCAATATATCTCCTGACTACCTCAGAAAATGATATGGCAAGTGGTTTCCCCACCACTTACTTGCTATCATAGTCTTCTCACATGCTTTGAGAAGGTGAGTAATGTTTGGTGCCTTTGGAGTACACCCTAAATGATATGTCATCTCCCTATATCCTCCTAGGGAGTGGCCATGCTCAACATTGTTTATGGCCCCAAGTTTATAAGGAATAATGTTCCCACTTGGAGCAATGACATGCACATTTATGGTAAAGGAATGAAAATAGTTATCAAATAAATCATTATGCTTAAAAACATGTTCCTTACCATATACTTTGCTCATGCTACTAGATTGGCTCATAGATAGATCCCATCTTATTTCCAAAGAGGAAAGAGGTGGTTGTGATAGCTCCATCAAAGAGTTATGTCTCTCCTCCATCTCCACATGATCCATGCATCTCTTCAAATGCTGATATATCTCCTCTTCAAAGCCTTCCCAAGTATATCCCTCCATGATGGTACGGTATGCTCTCATGGAATTAGTGTGGTTGAAGAGAAAATCCTCATGTGCTTCTTGTAGTAACTTCTCCTTGAGCTTGGATGCTCTAGATAAGAATATCCTACTCTGATAGTAGATGACCCCATCTTTGACTGAATACCCCTCCTCTAGTAGTTGGTAATCAAGTATCATGCAAGTAAAAATGTCCTTGGAATAATCCACCAACAGCTGGGATTTCCAATAAGGATATATCCTCCATAGCGATAGTGTTGGTGATCTATCATATAAATCATATTTCATGTGGCTGTCACCTTCTTTGAAATCTCCCAATTAAAAGTTACATACCGGGATGTTGCTATCCTTCCTTTATTGCTCCTCATGTAGTTGCTCATGCTCAAGTAAAGGTTGGAGCTTTTGGAGGTTAGTCTTCCATGGGAAGCTAGCACCCATCCGAAATTTCCTGAGTTTTTCCAATGTATGCATGAGTGGCCACCATCCTCTACCATGTGTGTAATATTTCTCCCCAAGTGAGAACATCTTCTCAGCCTCCAAATTCAAGGAATAGTCTGCTTACACCATGATGGTGCCATCCTCCATCCCTATAGCATCCTCTCTCAACGAAAGATGTGGTGTCAAAGTGAGTAATGATGATAATGGGAGAATGTCTCCCTCATCCTTGAGTCTACCCAAGAGTATCTACGTTGTCTCGTGACTTACCAATGTTCCCACTCCTCCTGGATCTATGAGTGGTGAAAAATGTTGTGAGACATTTCTCACCAACTCCTAATCAGGTGGCCTCCCAGGTGGAGTACCACTAAACAGTAATGTCTCATGGGCCAAATTCATCTCCCTCTGATCCTAAATGGAACCTAGAACCCTCAAGGTCAAGTACTTGGGTACTACTCTCAATGATGCAAGGGCCCATCCAATTGGATCAAATGATCCATTCCCACCTCCTTGTGGTAGTGGATCCTCTTCTGCTATCCCAGCGCTGTGACCTCCTTCTGGTTCTTCTTCTTTCTCCTCCTCATCATCTGAAAAGACCTCTATATAGTGTGCCTTTCCCATTGCACATCTATGTCCGGGTGCCCATGATTCTTGGCATGTGAAGGAAAGCTTCCTTCTCCTCAAGTCTCTTCGGACATCATCACTAAGAGGTAATTTTTTTTGGCTCTCCTTTGAAAAGGGAGCTCTCATCTTTTCCCTTCGATGGAAAAGTGGGCTTTTGTTGAAATGTTTCCTTTTCTTTTCACAAGGAATATTGTAGATCTCTAGCCCTTTCAATGGAATATTGAAGGGTAGTGGTTTTTGTAGATTTAACCAACCCATGTAGAGGTTCTGCCAGCCCATCAATGAACATATAGACCCTCCTTGTTGCAGATAAATCAAGAACCATAACAGAAAGTTTTAGAAATTCAGAAATATAAGTTTATGGATTACCTGGTTGTTTGAGCTTAGCTAGCCCCATGAAAGGTGCCTCTGGGTCTCTTCGATCAAAACTCTCCACCAAAATCCTTGTGAACTCTGAATACCACCAATCATGTGCTTCACCCTCAAGGTGCAGCACTGATATTTTGACAACCTCCATCTCTGGTACTTGATTCAGATGGAAGTAGATGTCTATCTTCTCTACCAATGATTTGGCAGTGCATTTTGATGACCCAACAAAGTTGGGTAAGAAAAACATGCCCATAGTCCAGTGTAGATCATGATTATGTATGAATCCTCCACCTCTATTGTGATGCCAGGGTCTCCTATTATCCTTGATCTGACAGAATTCTTGAAAACTCAAATGATCCTTGAATCTCTGAGATTGAGACATACTCTAGAAAATGGTCTTCAACAGTTTCTTGTTCTTGAAACCCTCCATTTCCCACTGCTAATAATGTAGGCATTGTAGAGCGTTGGGAAACCTGCTGCTTCACTGGTTGATCACTCCAGTGATGAGAAATGTCAGAGCCTTCTCCATGTAGAAACCCTTTAGGGGATTCTTTGTGTATATCCTTTATTTCTCTTGCAATGTCTTGCAAATTTTGAAGAAGAAGCTTAGGGAAGTCCTTCTCCTCATCCTCTCCTGATAAAGGGGTTTTACCCTTGTCTTCTCTATCATCTGTATAATTGTAATTCCGGTTCATTTTGAGATACCTCTTCTCTCTATCTATGAGAGGATATCCTTCTTCTGATGACATATTGGCTTAAGATGCACATTTTGAGCCAAGATTATGCTCTGATACCACTGTAATATTCCCAAATGGGAAAAGTAGCAATACAGGACATAAACATGGAGATAGCTGTTACATAGTAGTTTGTCACCATCCCTGCAATCCCCCATCCTGCACATTGGAGGGCCTTTTCCTTGACCTGTGAGCAGTGACATAACCTGAAACCACTTTCATGGCATCCCCCTTGACAAGGATAATCATTCCTCTAAAGAAAGTTTCCTTTGAAAAACCCTAAAAACTGATCTTTTGGCCTTGGCGCGACTAGCCAGTTCAGCCGTTGCACCATTGGGGAAAATCCACCAAAGAGGGTGTGCCAACTGGCGCTCTGTCCCAGTGTATTTCTCATGCCAAGCTTTATAATGATTTTTTTTAAAAATAAATGGCAGAAGTTTGATTTCAACAAACTCCTGAACGAGTCTCTAAAATGAGTTGGGATTTTTGGCTCCGGATCTCCATGTATGGGAGGTGGTTTTCCACCTATCATGGAAGCTTCCTTGAGGATAGGGCCAATCCCACAATTGTAGGGATCCAAACTCCCCTTCCACCATCTATATAAGCTTGCCATTTTCCCTTATCAAGCTAGAAGCAAGAGCTGAATCTGTAGCAAGGAGACTATCGCCAGACAGCCTTTGAGAGCCAAGCCGAAGATAGAGACCTTTGTCCCATTCCTGACGAGCTTCATTGAGACATGCTCCACTGTCGACCCTGCCGAAGGAAGATCCAGCGTCAGAGCTTTGGGTTGTATCTTTCCTTTGTTATTATTAATGATAAGTGACTTTGATTATGGTTTCATTCATGTGTCTCTATTTTGATGCAATGAATTACATCCTCTCTGACTTATGTATGGTTACAAGATTTAGATTCTATGTTGTGTATCGTTGTGTTTCTTCGCATGTGTGCACGTGTTCGGACGTGTTAAGTGGAAGGATCGTTGTTACATAGTAATTTGTCACCGTCCCTACAATTCCCCATCCCGCACATTGGAGGGCTCATTCCATGACCTGTGATCAGTGACATAACTTGGAAACACTTTCATGGCATTCCCCTGAACATGTACTTTCATTTCCCTGAAGACAACTCCTTGTAAAGAACCCTAAAAATAGCCTTTTCATCCTTGGCGTGACTAGCCTGTGTTATACTCGCACCAATGGGGGAAATTCTTCAAAGAGGGCATGCCAATTGGTGCTCTGTCTCAGAGTCGCACTCACACCAGGCTTAATAAAGGGTGTTTTTAAAAAATAAATGGCGGAAGATTGACTTTAATCAACTCCTGAACTAGTCTCTAAATTGAGTTGGGATGTTTGGCTCCAGATTTCCATGTAGAGGAAGTAGTTTCCCACCTCCCATGGAAGCTTCCTTGAGGATAGGGCCAATCCCATGATTATAGGGATCCCAACTTCCCTTCCTCCATCTATATAAGCTTGCCATTTACCTTTGCAAGCTAATCTCCAAGAGCCTTCATAGCATAAATAATGATGCAAGAGCTTTGATAGTCCTCATAGTGCCAAATCCATAGCAAGGAGATTGACGATCGAAGAGAGAGGCTTGTCCCTATTCCTGACAAGCTTTACCAAGACGTATTCCGCTGACGACCCGCTGAAGGAGGATTTCAGCATCAGAGCCAGGTTGTATCATCCTTTGTTTCATTAATGATAAGCGACTATGATTATAGTTCCACTCGTATTGTTTATGAGTTGTGTCCTCTTTGACTGACACATAATTGCAATTATATGATTTTACGCTCGTATGTTCGTCGTGTTTCTTGTACGTGCAGGTGTTCGATCGCGTCAAGTGGTGGAATTGTGACCTGTCAGAGCAAGGGATCGAGAGCACTATCCTCTCCGCAACGACAACGGCGTTGGACCTGAGGTAGGCCTTCTATCGCACTTTGATTTTTGTAATTAGGAACTTGCGTTGTAGTGTGTTTGATTATTGCTAGACCCGATCTGGACTAGTAGGGATCGCCTCTGTCCGCAGAGGGGATTTACCTCCTCAACAAATTGGTGACTCCGCTGGGGAGTTAGCTTGTTGTTTGATTTATAAACTACAAATGGAGCCTGAGGTTAGCCAGATAGCCTTTGAAACTCTCTTGCTCTGCATTAGCGAAGTAGATCAATGTTGCTTCAGTCAATCTCTGGTTTAGTTTATGAACTGAACACTTGGAGTATTGTCTTGTCTTTCGGTCATTTCTTGACTTTACTTTCTTGATCAGCTCTTTTGGCTGGATTTTTTTGTGAGTTTGGCTTTTGGTTTGAGCTTTACCATCACTAGTCTGCTTCTTGGATTGCTTATTTTTTATTTTTCCTTAGAAAACTCGGCTGGCGTGATTTTCAGTGTGACAGTCGCGCCCACTGGCGCATGCTGTCAGTGTATTACTTGCACCAATACCATTCTGGCACTAGTTTCAGCCTTATAGTCGCACAAATCCTGTAAGGTAGTAGGGTTTACTCTGTTTTGAGACTTCTAAGACTGATCTGGGTGTTTGGTCTTGTTTTTTCGACTGCTTGAGTGTTCTGGAGCCTTGTTTGACTGACTGTGACCTTCTTCCTTTGGTTGTTTGCCTATTTATATCGATTTTACATTGTAGCCCTAGGGAATCTAGGTGCTATTGTGCGTCGAGCCTCCCTTGGGGATTTTTGGTTCCTGTCTGTTCAGTCAGCTTTGTGATAGCTTCTTTGCACTCATTTGGTGGTTGCCTATCGTTTTATTGCGTTATTTGAGTGATTGGCTTCTTCTTCATTCGAATTCCGCTTTGTCTTGTTTTGGGCCTAGATTACATGGTTCAATTTGAGTCTTTGGGTGTCTTTTGATTTGAGGGACTTTTTATCGATTTGAGATCTGATTGTAGGCTTGCGTTGAGTGAAATTCGACTATTTTTCTCTTTTGCTTTTCCTTCTAAATTTCTTGTCTCTTTAGTTTTCATCATGGTAGCGCTCTTGCTCTTAAACATTGAAAATAAAAATAAAAAAAAATCTCTTTGGCGTTGAATTAGTTGATGTGAATTAGATCTTTTCAGTGTTATTAGTGATTAGTAACTTTGAACGAAGAGCTTTTAGTTTCCATTAGCTGCATTAGAGATATCATTGGTTGTTTTCTGATCATTTTGCTGTTGTGTGAAAAGTTCTTAACTCTCCTGTAGTTAGCTTTCATCAAATGAAATGATATAATGTGGCATGTAGTGTGCATTTAGGAGATTTTGAGACATTACATTCGTTAGGGCCTGAAAATTGAAACATAATTGAAGATAAACATTAAAATTCATTCAATTTACACTAAGGCAGCATTGAAACATTAACAAAATATTTATAGGTCGAGGCTAGAGACGTGTTCCGGCGTCTTTAAACCTAGTAGCTGTCATTCGCCTCTTGGCTTTAGACAACACTAGTACAGACTTGTGCTCTCCGTACCGTCGCGTATATAAAGGGAGACCCCACTAGGTTTCTATCCTTTATCCATAGGAAGCTGAGTCTGCCGCCCTATACCCGTGATACACCGGACACAGCATTCAGGGAGATTTCCTGCACGTACGTCAAGTCCTTGGTTTATTTCTCTTTCATTTTGAAATCAAGGTGTATATTGCAGTTCACGGTTATTTGGTACACCCTTTGCCTAGTATTCCTGAGCAGTCATTTTGATCTTATCTGACTCTTTAAATTTGAAAAGATCACCAAGCGCTTGTCCTTTCACACTTGCATCAAAATTGAAAGAGATGAGTCATATTTCATCCGTTTCTCAACTCTTAAAACATGAAACGGTGAAGTTTCTAAGTTTCAATGTCGTAAAATAAATCACCCGCGATCACACTCCCTGTTAGATTTTGCTTGTTGGCTGTTTTATTGTGTGTCTTGGTTCTTTTTCAGCCCATGTGTGTGTTTGATCTTTTTCTCTTGTCATTACTACCACAGTGGCGGAACCCTCAGTTTCGTCTACTGGTAGTCCATATACGGACGATTCATCAGAGGCTTCTCAATCCTCTGCTGAACCTCAACAGCCCATCGTTTCCGAGTTTGTCGATGGGGGACCAGTTCTGTCTGAGCTTCCCTTTGGAGGACTAGTTGAATTCAATTGGCCCTTATCCGACCCTTGGTCCAGATTTGGAATAGGGGAACATTTCCCTCCTTTTACATCGGGTTCACCCTTTTTAGCTGCTGTTATTCCTCCTAGTCCTCGCTGTCTATTACGAGATCTAGCGGCAGGTTCAAATATGAGTGAATCCAGTCATCTGCTAGCAAGGAAATCCCCACGTCTAGTGAAGATTACCAGCTATTCCTTGAGGTAACTCGGAAATTATTCCTAGAAGACAACGCCGAATCAATTTTCATGTCTTCGCCTAGTCCCTCACTACCAGCATGGTATAGATTTTTAGGTCAGATTATTGCCGCTGCTGCCTCTATGGGGGTATCAGCTCCTTCTACGAGGCTGGTTTTTCCTTCATTGGGGATGTCTCCACAGACACCTGTCACGTCATTCCCTCAGGTCACTTTTGTACCCGTTAGGCCCACTGTTTGTGTGGCTACATCTACACCTGTTGTTACCACTCAGTCCGTAAGGACCACATCGCTTCCCGAAGACGTCTACATAGCTTCTGCTATGCCGGAGAATATCTCTTCGGAGGAGTATCGATTATCCTTACAACAATCAAACCCCGAAGTTGGACAACCCTCTTAAGATCTCAACCGCTCGTATTTTTCACATTATGCACAGGACCGTACACCTATGTACGTTTTTCCATATCAGTACCATGAGCACGGGAACCCTTTGCATTTACCCACTCCTGAGGCTCAACTTCATGCTCAGAGTTTACCGTATAACCAAGCTGGGCAGCCTTATAACCCGCAAGGGCAACCTTTTCAAGGCCAACCTTCGGGCCAGCCTGGCTATCCTTACGACCTGCAAGGTTACCCTGCGGGCCAGCAAGGGCCATTATACGGTCCGCAAGGACAGTATTACAACCCTTCAGGTCAACTCATGCAGCCTCTTCCTGGAGTCCAACCAGGGCAACCTCAAGGACTCCCAGGTCAACCGGGGTACCAACCCGAGCCGGTATACGGTCCTGGGGGGCAAGTCCAACCGTCGCAACCCATGCAACCTTAGTATCCTGTTGCTCCAAATAATGCACATCAGCCAGGACCATCCTATGGTCCTGCTGCGGGTCAAACTGGTTACTAGCCACAACTTGGCTCCATTCTTCCACCAGGCCAACCGGTTCATTTGGCACAACCTAGTGTTCCAGCACCAGGCCAACCGGCCCATCCGGTACAACCTGGTGTTCCTCAATAGCTAGGTCAACCTGTGCAACCGGCACAACCTGTTTTTCCGGTTCAACCTATTCAACCAGGGCAGCCCGTTCAGCCAGGTCATCCTATCCAACCAAGCCAGCCTGCAGACTCTGTCAACCCTGCCCAGCAGCCGATTTACTCGATGCCACAATTGAATCCACCAGTGCATCCTAATTATCAGGCTCAGCAGGGTCCCACCTATCAGGAGCCCGCTCAACCTCAAGGCGGTTACTACCCTCATGGTCAATCTCGACCGGCTTATAATCCGCCCCAAGGCTCCCATTATTACACTCAACAACCTGGCTACACCTATAATCAGCAGCCAAATCCGCAGACTTCTCAGACGGAGCCGAATTACAATTAAGGTCCATACTGTGGTTATCAATCCCCGTGCACTGGTTACCAACAACCGAATCAGGCTGGTTACCAGCAACCGAATCAGACTGGTTATACACCCTATACCCCCTACGGTGAGAATCCTACTAGATAGAACCCATGGGGGCAAGGATATTCTCAACCAGCATGGAGTACAGGTACCGGTCCTTATCGAGGGCCTGGCATGCCGTTCAATCCGCAATTTCTGTTCTTGGCTACCTTGGAATTACCAGACGTTTCTAAATTAACAAATGATCCGATTCTACACAATCCCTAATGGCCTCTGGTTCCAACCAAGGTACCCGGCGACTGCCCAAAGTTTGAAGGTAAAGCTGGTGAAGACCCCCAAGCTCATGTAATGACCTACCATTTGTGGTGTTCGTCTAATTCTTGGGTCGACGATTCAATTCGTCTACGTCTCTTCCAGCGCACTCTTATCGGTGCTGCCGCTAAGTGGTATATTGAACTTACCCGTTACCGGTTCGCTATGAAGCCGGGATGCATATCCTGACTTCATTGAAGCAGGATAAAGCCACCCACATATATGATAATATTAATGAGTGGCGACGTCGTCGTAGGTTGATCAAGTTTGATATACCTGATCAACTACTAACCCATTGGTTCACCACATCCTTCGTTAACAAAATCGCGCAAGATATTGCTATGGGGGCATGTGTGACTGAAGAATAGGCCATTGCGCGTGCCCAGTATCTGGATCTGGTATATTCTCAGTCCAGCACGCTTTATGATATTTTGACTGATGCTCCACGCCCAGGAACCTCTAAAGCTCTGCCTACCCAGCGGTGGATGGTGTTATTGGTTCCGTGTCTCAAAATTCTCGAAAATCTTTGAATGGGAAGCAGAAGTCTAATTCTTCCAATAATTCTGCTCTTCCCGCCCCTCCAGATTCTGGCAAAACTGTGGAGGTTAATGTTGTTGAGGCCAATCCTACAGAAAAATCCTCAAAAGGAAAAAAGAAGGGCAAAGGAAAATCCAAACTCGACGCCCCAAAGCCAGAGTCTTCTAAACCTCAGACTGAGGAAGGTTCCCAACATAAACCAAAGTACCCCTGCCTCATTTGTGAAGGAGATCATTATACCAAGGATTTTCCATGACGATCTGAAATTAGTCAACTTCTCAAAGGATCCAAAGGCACTCCAGCAGTTCTTAAAAAACCGTTCCCATCTCAGCAGACCCAGATGGCTGAACAACCATCACCATCTGCACCATTTGGGTCCCAGGTCTTTATGATGAATGGTTTTGCACCTGTCTCCATCGCTACACGTTCGAAGGATTATACTGGATCGCGTCAGGTAGCTGGAAATGAAGTTGTGGATGGCCCACCTCCTCCACTTGTCTCTGGTTCTTTAGAAATTGAGAAGCCTACTGCTGAACCGGTTGTGAGGCCACCTTCTAAAGGTGTTCTACGAAGGTCTTCCTACAATCCAAATGCCCGTGCCGCTCAGCACTATAGTATTGTTGAGGATTTTGCACAGGTGCCTTCTGTTATGTCCGCATTGGAAGTCCTTCAAAGTTTCCCTTCGCAACGGAAAGCTCTGTTGTCTGCAATTGGTGGAATCGATCCCGCCGATTCTAGTCTTCTCACCTTCGACTTAGAAAATTTTACCCCCCGGCTTCCGCATCAAATTGCTCTCATTATTCAGGTCAGGATCAACGGTCTTAACATCCATCGGGTAGTTGTGGATGAAGGTGCTTCTACCTGTGTCATGTCATCCGCCTGCTGGAAGGCCATTGGCTCTCCGGCCCTGTCATCATCTCCCAATGCCTTAGAGGCATTCGATGGTCGAGAATCCAAACCCCTGGGTGTTCTCGAGAGTTTGCCTATTACGTTATAGGGGAAGACAGTCAACGTATAAGTGAAAGTGGTTGACGCCAAACTTAACTACAATCTGCTTCTCGGCTGCAGTTGGACTCACGCTATGCTATGCATGTCATCCACCCTCTTTCGACTTCTCAAGTTCCCTCATGAGGGAAAAATTGTTACTGTGGATCAGTTGTCTTTCTTCACCTCCACCTCTAAGAACAACGTTCCTTACGTGGATAAGATCCCTAATCCCCCCGATAGTGTAGGACCTGGTCTCTTCAAGGACCCCGTCCTCATGGGTATTTTTCCTTCGCCACCACCGCACACCGTTCAAGTTAATATGGTCTCTAGGTCTGATGACCCATGGATCATCCCTTCGCCTGAACAGGTGACTGATTTTGGAGAATCAATGCCCTTAACTCCAGTAGATATTAATTACTACGAAATCCTTGCTGCATCCGATCCTCCCCCTCCTCAACATGCTCCCTCGAGCATGGCTTTAGATATCTATTCTCAATCCCCCTGGCTCGGCGAGGCTGACTCGCCTGATCCTCTTAAAGAGACTTTTCCTTCTGACGAAGCCATTGTTGAAGCCATGTCTCTTGAGGAGCTGCCTTGGAGCGATACGCATCATTGTTCCGCCTTTATGCCTAGTCTGGGGGCAATGTCAGATTTTCTAGAGCGTTTTGCATCTCAGGTTCCCACTCCACCTCTCCAGACGCCTATATTGACACATGGGGTCTTCTCAGAGGGAAACCTGAGCAACATTACTCAAACCACTCTGATTGACATCTCCGTCAAACTGGGGATAGTTGAAAACATACATGTGGGAATAACTTGTTCTCCTGATGAGATACGAGTTTATACCAATCTTTTCTGAGAATTCAGAGACGTGTTCGCTTGGTCCTATGAAGAAATGCATGGGATTGATCCCAGCATAGTAGTGCATGAGATTCCTACCTATCCCGGTGCGAAACTCATGCGCCAACGCTTACGCCCAGTGCACCCTCGCAAAGCTGCTGCTATTAAAGCAGAAGTTGAAAAACTTCTGAACGCAAGTTTCATTTACCCAATTCCCCTCACAGAATGGGTCTCAAATATTGTTCCTGTAGATAAAAAATAGGGCACTATAAGGGTCTGCATTGATTATCGTGATATTAATCATGCCTATCCTAAGGACAACTATCCTACTCCCTTCATAGATCAAATCATCGAAGAATGTGCTGGGAGTGAGATTTACTCCTTGATGGATGGATTTTTCAGGTACAATTGGATAAATATTTTACCTGCCGATCAACACAAGACTGCATTCATTTGTCCGTGGGGTACCTTTGCTTATAATGACGAATGTGCTGGGAGTGAGATTTATTCCCTGATGGACAGCTTTTCCAGGTATAATCAAATAAATATTTTACCTACCGATCAACACAAGACTGCATTCATCTGTCCGTGGGGTACCTTTTCTTATAAAAAGCTCCCGTTCGGCTTGAAGAATGCTGGAGCTACTTTCCAGCGTGCTATGTCTTACGCTTTCCATGACATACGCCATATCGTTCAGCCTTATCTGGATGATCTGCCAGCTCACTTAGATCGGCGAGAGGACCATCCCGAACACCTCCGCCAGATTTTTATTCACTGTCGACGCTATAATATCCGACTTAACCCTCATAAATGTGTCTTTTGCGTGGATTCTGGCCGTCTTTTTGGGTTTATAGTCTCCAAGGATGGGATTCGCCTCGACCCTCTAAAGGTCGAGGCTATTTTCAATCTCCCATCACCCTCCTCGTTACATCAATTGCAGAGTCTACAGGGAAAAGCTAATTTCCTTCGACGCTTCATCCCAAACTACGCGGAAGTGGCCAAAGGATTCATGCGTCTTTTAAAGCAACACGTTCCCTTTCGCTGGGATGAGGTTGCTCAGCGATCCTTTGAGAAGCTTAAGACGTTACTTGTTAATGCTCCGTTGCTTCATCCTCCAAACTATCACCGTGATTTCACTCTATATTTGGCCGCCGCATTTAGCACCATAGCTATGGTTTTGGTGCAGGATGATGATGATGGCAATGAACACGTTGTTTATTATCTCTCATGGAATATTCTCGACACAGAAACACATTACGCTCATGTCGAGAAATTGGCATTAGCTGAAGTGCAAGCTATGCAGCGTTTCCGCCACTACATCCTGCTGCGTACAGTAACCGTGGTTTCAGATTGCAACCCCATGACATACATTCTATCTCGACAATTACTGGGGGAAAATACTCAAATGGATCGTTATCCTTCAAGAGTTCGACTTAGATTTTACCACTGCTAAGTCGAACAAATCACTGGTTTTTGTAGATCTCATTTGCTCCCTCCCGACAGACTCCACTCCATCTCACTCTGAGGAACATATCCCAGACGAAACCCTCTTCCTTATCAGTACTCACGATCCATGGTACGGAAATATTATTGTGTATCTTCAAACATCAACGTTTTGGTCTGAGTTGAACAAGGACGCTCGACGTCGGATTCGGCATCATTCTCAACCCTACCGTATTGTAGGAGATACTTTATACCGCGTTGGAGTAGATTCGGTGCTCCGCCGGTGCCTCACCCTGGAGGAGGCTGAAAGAGTCTTGAATGACTGTCACAGTGGTTCCTGTGGTGGTCACATGTCCGGATATGCCACCGCCCAGAAGATTCTGCGTGCGGGCTACTTCTGGCCATCGATATTCAAATACTGTATTGTTGCAGTCCGAAAATGTCATGCGTGTCAGGTTTTTCAGCGCAAAATGCGCGCGCCACCTCTCCCTCTGCATCCTGTCATAACTGTCGGCCCTTTTGCAAAATGGGGTGTATATTTCATGATGTGTAACCCTCATTCGGCCGGGGGGCATGCATATATAATCGTCGCTATTGACTACTTTACTAAGTGGGCCGAAGCGATGCCTACACTAGCCGCCGACGGTAAGACAGCTGCCCAGTTTATTTTCAACCACATTATTGCACATTTCGGGGTCCCTCAGGCCATTGTTACCGATCATGGTACTCATTTTCGAGATTACATGATGGCCGAGCTAACATCAAGCTTGGGCTTACGACATGATAGCTCAACACCATATTACCCCCAGGCAAATGGCCAGGTTGAGGCTATAAACAAATTTTTGGTCATAATGCTTCAACGGACAATTGGAATCCATAAATCCAATTGGCACCTCCAATTTTTCTCAGCCCTATGGGCCTACCGGACGTCAGCAAAGAGTGCGACTGGATTCACACCTTTCCAATTGGTGTATGGTTTGGAAGAAACTCTTCCGGTTGAGTGCGAAATTCCTTCTTTAAAGTTGGTTGTGGAAATTTTACCCGACACTTGTCCTGAAGAAGAGCATCTCTTGTATTTGGAACGGTTGGATGAAACCCGCCGCTTGGCTACTTTAGTGATTGAAGCACAGAAGAAGCAGGTCAAAGCCCACTTTGATCAATCTCTATCTCCACGTTTCTTTGTCGAAGGGGACCTCATCCTCCTATACGACCAAGCGCACAACAAACTTGGAGCAGGAAAGTTCCAACTGATGTGGCATGGGCCCTACATTGTAAAATGAGTATTGAAGAATGGGGCTTATGAGCTCATTGATTATGAAGCAGTTCCGTTGGCGCAGCCTAGAAATGGGTTGTACCTTAAAAAATACTACGCCTGAGTTATTTTTGGTGTGGTGTGTGTACATAGGTGTGTTTATTAATTTGTGTGCATGTGTGGTGTGGTGTGCGATGTAAGCATCTTTCTACTGATTGGGTCTTCTTGATTGTGCATATGTCTATTACTCCGTTTGTGGGTTTCGCGGATGGTGCCTCTTGCAGTACCAAGAATCTGTCCTCAGCAGCCTGGGTAATCTATGATCCTGCTGGTGAGTTGGTCAACCTATAAGGTGTGTGTCTGGGTCCTGCTACAAATAATATCGTGGAATATAGTGTCGTGTTGGAATTATTAACCGAGGCAATGGACCTCGGCATTCGTGAATTACTTGTGTATCTAGATTCACAACTTGTAGTTTTTACAGCTTAATGGTCATTATTCAGTTAGAAACCCATCCATTTTACGTCTGTATCTACATATTCGTCTACTGGAAAGAAATTTTGATTATATCACATATCAACACATACCCAGACATATGAATACATTAACAGATGCAGTAGCTAATATGGTTTTAGATACACATTTGCGCAATTTATAAACAAAAACATCATCACATGTAAAGAGATCCTTCCAGAAATAGGTATATATATATATATATATGTGTGTGTGTGTGTGTGTGTGTGTGTGTGTGTGTGTGTGTCGAAATGTTTACATAGTGTGCATCACATAAAATCAAAAAATATACATGTTCATCTTAATACAGCCGAAGACAACATGTCTCTCAAAAAATATGCAAGAAAAGCCCTATATGTCTAATCTGCATGGTGCTTGTGGTAACAAGCCACCGCGCGCACTAAGTGTCTCAGTAGTCGGTGGAGGCAACTAGGCACCCCCACAGTGTGTCACTGGTATGCTAGCGGAACATCTGCTAGCCGTGCATAGTCCAAGATCCCCCGGGCAATGCCCTTCAGGTTCTGGATCAGTTCGCCCCCTTCGCCACCCTCAGCCTGAGGGTCATGTGCGACATGGGTCCTCCGCGCAATGGGCGACATGCCCGCGGGCCTCTCTGGGCCGACATCTGCATACACATAAAACTATCATTAGAACGTACATGTATTACCAAAAAATCATAAAACATAAAAAATTAAAAAGAGTATCATACCCAACTCCTCATCCCAATCCTCCCCCTCTGGGAGTGGAAGATCGGGATCTCCGGTGAAATCGGTCCTAGCATAGGGCCAATCCTCGACCACGATCAGTTGTCGCCGTAACCACCCAAAGAACTCCGACCTTTACGACATCTATTGGCCTCCTCCTGACCTAGGCATAAGTGCTACCTAGCGACCCATCCTCGGCTCTCTCGGTATTGGCTCAGCAACTATGGTCCCTTAGCCCTGGAAAATGGGTAGTCGTTCCAGGATGAACGACACCAAAATGGAACCGTAGCCAAACTTCTTTAGTTTGACTTGCTTGCATCTTGTCAGCTGCCTCTTAATATTGCTCGTCACTGCAGTAGCTCAATCGAACAATGTGGGGTTCATACACTCAAAGGCTAGTATGAGTTGGGCCTTGGTTGCCTCATGTGGAGCTTACGATCCTGCAGCTCGTGTAATGGTGTGTAGCACTAATATGAGTGCTAGATCGTGGATAGTATGGATATCCACCTTCCCGCTTCCCGATCTGGTTCATGCCCTTGGGCACACCCTCGCCATTACTTGCTCCATCTTTTCTCTGGAAGGTAATGGCGAGGGTGTTTTTAAAAAATAAATGGCAGAAGATTGACTCCAACCAACTCCTGAACTGGTCTCTAAGTTGGGTTAGGACATTTGGCTCCAGATTTCCATGTAGAGGAAGTAGTTTGCCACCTCTCATGGAAGCTTCCTTGAGGATAGGGCCAATCCCATGATTGTAGGGATCCCAACTCTTCTTCCACCATCTATATAAGCTTTCCATTTCCCTTTGCAAGCTAGTCTCCAAGAGCCTTCATAGCCTAAAGAATGCTGCAATAGTCCTCATAGTGCTAAATCCATAACAAGGAGATTGACGATCGAAGAGAGAGGCTTGTCCCCATTCCCGACAAGCTTTACCGAGACGTATTCCGCCGACGACCCGCCGAAGGAAGGTTCAACATCAGAGCCAGGTTGTATTTTCCTTTGTATGAATTAATGATAAGCAACTTTTGGTTATGGTTCCACTCGTATTGTTCATTATGATCATGAGTTGTGTCTTCTCTGACTGATACATAATTGCATATATCGGGTTTTACGCTTGTGTTTGTCGTGTTTCTTGTGTGTGCAGGTGTTCGATCGCGGCAAGCGAGAGGATTGTGATCTGCTGGAGCAAGGAAACGGGAGCGTCATCTTCTCTACAAAAAACAGCGTTGGACTTGAGGGAGGCCTTCATCACAAGTTGGTCTATTGCAATTAGGAACTTGCACCTTAGCGTGGTATGATTGTTGCTAGACCCGATCTAGGCTAGTAGGGATCGCCTCTGTCCGTAGAGGGGATTTACCTCTACAACATTTCCCAATTTGGAAACTCACAGATAGCAGAAGTAGGTTTACGGAGTATAACCCAAATGCTAAAGGTCCAGAAAATCCAGCAATAGAATAACAGATGCAGATTACAAAGACAGTATGGAGCCTTGATTGGAGTGATCCTGTTTTCCTTATAATGTCTGGGGCTATCCAACGATAGAGTAAATCTAACTTGAAACTTACCATCAAGCAACTGGTAACAACTCACCATAAATTTCAGCATTGATTGCCAGCCACCTATTTTCTGTAACGGTAAGAGTCCATTTTTACCAGAGTTCAGTGTTCTGATAGTCATTATTCGCACCTGAGGGCTTTCCCACGGATTTGCTGACTTTGGATGACATCTCCATGTTGCTCGCGTATCCCTAATTAAAGCCGACATCGAGTGTGTTGTAATGCGATTTAGGTACAACTCAAGCAACTTGGCAACCATATGCATCCCGTCTAGTGTCGCGGTTGGGACAGTTTGGGGATCAGTCTTTCCTTCCGTCGGGTTAAGGCTCCAGTGTTCAACCATGTGTGGTACTGACATTCCCCTTGATCCGGGTGCGATGTACAGGTGTGATCTTCCCTCAGTTAAGGCGTTCGTGTTCTGTAGAGCTACGTCGAGTGCCTCTGTGCCATCTTCCACCCTATTTGTTCCCAGAAACTCATCTCGCAAATTCTCCCAATGGCGCGTGCATTGATTTAGCTCTGCATCTAAATACCATGCAGCTGGACGCAGTCCTAGGTCATGGATAAACAGGTGAACCCGTTCGTTTGGGGTTTTGTCACACCATTGCGTTTCCCATGCAAGCAAATATCTGCGTGGGTCTTCTGACCCATGGAAATTTTGGATTTTTCTCCCAGCTGGGGCTCCAAATCATAGAATCATCTTATCCCGACATTCCTCCCAATTGCGGAATACCTTCCCATGCGTATCCCACCAGCGCACAGGCGCTCCGCGCAGGGCTAGCTGAAGGGCCCCTAGCCTGCGTCCCTTGGGAACTTCTGCTCCGAATGCACGTAAAAATTCCTTAATGTCACCCGAGTCCCCAAAGTAGGGTACGTCTATTACCTCAGCGGATATGCAGTGAAAATTCCTTGTGACCCGAAGACATCGTAGCAACGAAACCTCATACAACCGGCCTTGCCAATTTTCCAGTTCCCCATCAGAGTTAGAAAATCATTCACTGTCTCTTTCCCACCAAATCACACCTTCCTCCATGGGGTTAATCCAATCCTCATCCTACATAGTCAACTTGTAAATGTGATCTACTTCCTCCTCATTGCGCACTGGCTCTGTATACCGCGCACCTTCCATGGGATCCAGTGGTACTATTACTCGTGTACCGTTATTTTCAAACACCATGCTGCACTTTTTGAGATTGATGACACCCCCCATATCTATAGCCCAGTCCATTCCTAGGAGTGCAGTGTAGGGGTCTGCATTTTCCACGATTTCTATTACCTCAAAGTCAGCTTGGACCTTTACTCCTGCAATATCTACCATGACTTTTGGCAGCCTTCCGAGAGCGATGATCTTCTGTTGATTTGCCATGTGCAGTTGGATGGTGGACCATTCCAATTTAGGTTCTCCCATTTATTTCCATGTTTTCTTAGGTAAAGCGTTTGCATCTGATCCGAGGTCCAAAATAACTTGATCCATCTCATAGTCACCAATTTGCACAGTCAGCCGCATTTCTCTACTGATGTGTTTTTTATACCTGTATAGTTTTTGTACATCCTTGGTCCCGTAGGTCGAATCGAGCCATGTTGCGCAACTATTCATTAATGCCTAAAGGTTCTCTACATCCTTTGGGTTACGTAGCAGCTTCAGACATGCCTGCAAAAAGGGCTCAACCCCCTCATCTGTCTTGGGGTGTGTCGGTACCTACACAGTAGCTACTACTCTCTGATCGAAGTCCTAGTCAGCTATGGCCATGGTCTCTTGTCCCTTCTCTAATGTTCAATCCTACTTTATGGGTTAGAGGATCCCTAGCAACCTCTTCCTTCGATCCCTGGGTGACCATCCCACTACGTGTTATGACTTTCACACTTTGTTCTATGTTCCTTAGCTCAAATTTAACTCTCTGCACATTCTGTGTAAAGGTGGGCTGCTTTTCCTACATTTTTTCTATTAAGATTGGGTAATCTTCGACCGCATGGTCCAGCTGTCTGCAATATTTGCAGGATTGCCTTGTGGGATTTGGGCAGTCCCTTGTAAAGTTTCCTACTTCCCCACAGTTATAACAGATTAGCTGTGTGTGTCCTCGACCTGCGCTTCCTCCCCGACCTCCCCTGCCCCTTGCTAGA
This sequence comes from Pinus albicaulis, assembly GCA_034641835.2. Lineage (NCBI taxonomy): Eukaryota > Viridiplantae > Streptophyta > Pinopsida > Pinales > Pinaceae > Pinus > Pinus albicaulis. Next base: position 241,291 of record JAXQQM020091535.1, read on the forward strand.
GAGCCACCAAAGCTCATGGGAGATCTTGGTGATGCAAGGTCTGATTGTACCCTATAAAAGTTTCCACGATCAATCATCAAGTCATAATTGCGACAGTTCTGCTCATCGTGTCCTATCGATCGGCAGAACCTGCACCACTGTTACTTCAGTTCTGGGACATAAGCACCTAGTCGAGGGCAATGGTCCGTATCATGCAGCCCGACTACATGGCAGTCATTGCACCACAATGCAGGTCTGCTCGAGCCTGGTTGTGACAGGATGGGTCCCCCACTCGCTCTGGGGTAGAGCAGACTAGGTCCTCCTACCTACATGTATTCTGCCAATAGAGGGCACTGAACCTTCATATGGTTAGATACCGACATCGTATGCACCATAGATCTGTGTTGGCTCCTTTTCCTCGTTCCTTTTGTAGGTTCTGAATCCATGTGCATAGCTCCGAGTTGCTTCTAAATTTGTTGTACTCCTAACGAAGTATCTTCTCTGGGCGCAGCTTCTAGTTTCATAGCGACTTCCACATCTTTTTCATGTGACTCAAAGGTTTGGTGACTCATTCGCGTACGCAGGTGGGGCAAAAATATAGCGATGAACCATTATGTATGTTGTCTATTGTCATACTAAAATCCTCCTTCCCTGATTGCTTTCTTCAATCACTGATCAAAATCCCATACAGACTCAGATGCACCTTGCTTTAAGTCCTTCACTTCTGCTACCAACTGAGAGTAAGATTTTGGCTTTTGAAATTGTTGCTTTAGAGCATCCTTAATATCTTGAATAGATGCACTCCCGTTCTGAGAGATGTATCACATGTACCAGTCCAACGCTCTTTCTTCAAACACCAGGGACAGTTGTGCCCTCTTCACCGTATCGTTTGTCACATTTTGCGCAGTCCATACAGAATCTGATACAAACCAAAATCAGTCCATATCCTCATCCCCTACCCCCTTGAAGGTAGGTAGTTTCAGGTGCGCAACCATATCACTATCTGGCGGAGGTGGAGGTATGGACGAGTTCTTACCTTTATGCGGTCTGGACGGCGGTGTAGCCGGGGAGCTTTGCGCAGCCATCTCTCGCAGAGGGTTATAGCCAGATCTTTCCCCGTCAAGGTTAGTTCGATAGTATTTACCACTGCGCGTCACGCTTTCATCGGGATCTGAGGTCATTCAGTCGGCATGACTACACAGAATACTCTTCTCACATAGTAATATATTAATCAGTGATGGTAATGTCTTCAGAAACTTGCCTCGAAACCCTTTAAAGAATCTTCGCTCAGCCTCTGAGTAGGAGAAAAACTAATCAATGGAAAATTTTGTCACAAATCCTCCTAGCACACTGTCCACCTAGTGATCCACCGTGTGAGTGATAGTATTATCAGTCCTTTCCAGCTTTTGGATCAACTCTGGGGTCCACTGAGTGACTCGTTCGTCCTTCCAACACTTCTGGAATTCTAAGAGTCGAGCTAGCTACTCCTGGAGCTCTATTACAAATGCTACAAAGAAACTTTCGTAGCTTTCTGTAAGAATGTACCTATTTTTCCACTTTTGTATCGTTAACTTCGTGATGAAATTTTCTTTTACCAGAAATTCCTGAATTTGCTTTTCAAACCACTCCTCAATTTCCTTCCTTTCAGGCTTCCAATACTCTCTTGTCATTACCCGATCCCTTTCTCAAAATTCTCCAGGTCCCGGCAACAGAACCATTTTTTGGCTCAAGGGGTCCTAACCCAGGTTCAGAGTTCAAGGTTTGCCAACAAACCCCTATACTACTGGCCCTTTTGGCAGTGATATACTTGTGCAGGTCAAAGTCTCACCCGAAGTAGTATGGTTGGGTGCTGGAACCAGGTTTCCGCACCCTGAGAAAGGATAGGTAAGGCAAGAAGAGCTGCGTCCTACCTCGAGATGTCTAGATCTACCCGATCAAGACATATAGGTCTCTTTTTGCATCCACGTGCGCAAGGTCAATTATACTATGGTGCTCAATAATCATATACTTCTAAGGTAGTAGCTCAGTATTGCATAAAACAGAAAAAAATAGATCTAGATGCAGTAAAAACACTTACACAGAACTTTCGTAGCTGAATACAAAATACGCATAATACAACAATTATCAATGATTCACATAAATAGTACACATAGATTCAGTTCTCAAACAACCTTTCTTATTCATCAATTCATCAATTCCCTCTTACAATACCCATCCCATCATGCACACACAGTAGCAGGGTCCGTACACAGCAGGAATCTAGATCTCCGCGCACACAGCCAGCAGGATTCCTTCCACAAAAACCCAAATAGATTTACTAAACCATAATTCGCATCAATATCTCCTCATTTCTCTAAATTACAATTCAAAATGTTCCTCTATTTATAACAATCTAGCTTAAACTTTCCTATGGTCCACAAATTGTGGTTTTCGGACCCCAGGTTTACCCTTTGACCCATTACAATGCTTTTGGGGCTTTGACCCACCCCAAAACCCCTATGCTAGACTAAATATAATAAAAAATATACAAAATCGAACCAGTTTTGCAGCTCGTAGGAGATCTTGTTCCAACAGGGAGATTCATCCATCACCCTATATTCACTTGGGGCCAATGTTAGTTGCCAACATATGACAAGTATCTCGCACAACCAAGTCACATCTCAGCTTGGGGGGATCCACTTGTCAACATAAGACAAGGATCTCGCACATCCTATTAATTTTTCATCAAGCAACATTGTTCTTTACTTTGATAGTTAAATTTTGACATTAACATGCTACATTCACCCCAATTAAATTTTCCATTGTACATATCTATATCATTAACCATCAAAAAATGAAATTGTGAAGAAATAACAACACCATCATCATCATCAGCAATGAAGTAGCGGAAAATAAAATATCAAAGGAAGAGAAGCATGAACACATAGAGACACCAAAATTGGTCTGAGACCAGGGAAAAAACCACTATGGGGAAAACCCTTGGAAATTATTCTTCTTAGATCTTCATTGAATGGTTCAACAATAAGAGTACAATGGTCCATGAGTACATATATTTAGAATGTATAAAATGAATAGAATACAAGCACTAAAACCATACGAATACTTTTGCATGAAGGAAATTAAATCTGAGAACTGAAATGCACTGAAACTGGCTGTAGAAAACTGATGAACACAACTGGTAATAAATGAAGAGTAAAGATATTTCTACAGTTGAAACAAACATATCTGATCTGCAAATGAAAAGATCTATAATACCTAAACTTGGATCTAATAGATCACCAAGTGATCTCATCTCAAATTTCCTAGATCTGAATCCATGAGACTATTTTTGACTACTCTGACGCAACTGTGACTGAACGATTGATATTTGAAGGCGTTGCGTAATCAAATGAAGATGAACCAAATATTTTTTTCTCAATAAATCTCTTGGTCGCGGCCTTAGAAAGCTCTGCTCACAGCTCTGGGGTCCTTGGCTACTACCAAGACTCACTCAGTTAGTGGCTCTACTTCATATCAACTTTGAAGCTTGGATGCGACCTCCCCATGTGCCAGTGGCTCTGGGGTCCTGACAGCAACAAAACTAAATTCAGCCCCCTAAGGAGAACTGGCCTCCTATTGTAGCTCTGTCAGCTTTTTCCCTCAATTAACACAGTTCGTTCCACGTAGTCTTCCTCAACTTCTTTACAATTTTATTTATCAATTTCGAAGAAATTGACAAATAAATATATTCAGAAACTTTGGAAATTTAAATACACCCCGAATTTTAATTTTCTCGTCGAACTTTATACTAAGGTCGTCACCCTTCAGTATCTCATATTAATAACCCGACACTTTTTAAATAAACAACTTTAGTCCTTGGGCCCACACCTACACAACATGGATTCAACAAAATGAACGTCCATACCTTAAGTTATCTCCCGTACTCCTTTACGTGTGATCACCGTTCGATGACCGACCTCCAGATCAGACGGCGTGTATCAATATCGCGTTGGGTCCTCGGTTGAAAGTTAATGCGCGATGAGGGCGGTTTTGGAAACCCACCTTATGCCATGTGTCCTCCAACGAATGTGATCACTCCAATTTCTTGAATACCGCTTTCGCCACAAAGGCGGTGCGATCAAAACCGCTTCCAGCCTTTGAACAGTGATCAACTGTGGTTAACTACTTCCTTTCTATGCTCTCCCGTTCGCTGACTCAGGGTCTAACCTCAGTTCAGGATTAACAACGAAACAGTCTATTTCTGTGTAAGCAGGGTTTTCACCACCACAGACAGGGTTCAACGACCACGACTATACGCAGACCTCTTCTATGAGTGGAATTTAATTCAACAGAGCTTGTTCGAACAATTCAAGAGAAAATAATGGAAATAGAGATGCGGAGATTATGTAACAACTCAATTCAACAATTATACACAGAACAGTGTTCAATCGCTTCATAATTAAACAAATTCCTCACAAATATCAATTCAAGACAATTTGATAATCAACGAGCACTGAAATTTATTCAACTGGAAGAAATTGCTTAACACACAAGTTCACCGTGGAAATCTCCTCTCACAATACATCCGGAGGATACAATTTATATGCATTATAATGTGTCTCTTCAGTTCCTCGGTGAGGACCGTCTATCTTCTAACAAAACTTAATTATATTATTCGTATAACTAAACATGACAGATGGACTGAACTAACTATTCGATTTCTATTGACTCTAACTAATCTAAATGAAACAGGCAGCTAAGGTATTGACACCTTGTTGTTACAATTCAAATGATTTTGAACCCTCCTAGCCACAACATGCGGACAAAACGTCCTATATTGCTGGCTAGTGTCTAATGCCCCTGCATCAGACTCATGAGGGAAAATTTCTTCATGGACTCCTGTCCATGAGCTCTTCCACTGATCTTCCTATCTTCTGCAACATTCCTTCAATCATCCAAGTGGCATCTTCCTCTAGCTGGACCTTCCATTTGATTAAGTACTGAAAGTACTCTTGTCCTCTGGTCTTCCAAAACACTCTTTTGTCCAATATCTTCTCTGGTTTTAATGGTTGTGCTGGAGGTAGCTGATTTTCCCACTCAAGTTGTTCCTTGTCTGCTGGTCCCTCTTCTGCACCATCATCTTCATACTTGTACAAATCTGAAACATTAAAAATGGGAGATATTCCAACATCAGGAGGAAATTCAATTTCATAAGCATTAGCAGAAAACTTTCTAAGTATCTTGCATGGCCCAATCTTTTTGAACTTTAGTTTGTTATACTGCTTCTTTGGGAATATCTCATTTCTCAAGTGCACCGAAACCAGATCTCCTACTTCAAAATGGACTTCTTTTCTGCTCAAGTCTGCTCTGCCTTTGTATTTGATGTTGATGCCTTGTAGTTGTTGTTTCACTTGCTCATGTATGGCTTGGATCTCTCTAATATTACTCTGGGGTGAATTCCATAAACAATATGGAATGGACTCTACCTTGTGCTTCTGTTTGGTGAGTCATTATATGCATATTCTGCCTGAGGCAAAATATGGTCCCACTGCTTGGGATGCTCTCCTGCAAGACTTCTCAACAAATTTCCCAGACTCCTATTCACTACCTCAGTTTGTCCATCAGTCTGAGGATGATAAGCTGAGCTGAAACTCAGTTTGGTACCAAGTTTCTTCCATAATGTCCTCCAAAAATGGCCCACAAATCTGGTGTCTCTGTCTGAAACAATACTCTTGGGCAACCCATGCAACCTAACAACTTCTTTGAAAAACAAGTTAGCAACATGGGTGGCATCACTAGTTTTATAACATGGAATAAAATGTGCCATTTTGGAAAATCTGTCCACTACAACAAAGACTGCATCATTCCCTCTCTGAGTCTTGGGCAATCCTAGAAAAAAATCCATACTCACCATGTCCCAAGGCCTGTCTGGAATAGGCAAGGGAGTGTACAATCCTGCATTCTGGCTCCTTCCTTTGGCATATTGACAGATTTTGCAATTTTTCACAAACTTGTCCACTTCTGCTCTCATCTTGGGCCAATAATAGAAGTGACTCAGCTGCTCATAAGTTTTTTCAGTACCAAAGTGTCCAGCAAGTCCACCACTATGCTTCTCCTTGATCAAATTTTCTCTCATGGAACACTTTGGTACACACAATTGGTTTCTTCTGAATAGTAAGTCCTCCTGCAAGAAATAATCCAGCCATTGGCTTCTATCTGTTAGTAAAGGGTTACAACATGCCTCAAATGCTCCCTTAAAATCTGAATCTGTTTTATACAGTGCTTTAAGAAAATCAAATCCTACAACTTCAAAATTGGTTTCTTGAACAAGCATGTGCCTCCTACTCAAAGCATCAGCTACTTTATTTGCTTGGCCACTTATATGTTTCAAAACAGAGTTAAAACCTTGGAGATACTCAACCCTTTTGGCATGCTTATGGTTCAACTTGGGTTGTTGTACAATGTACTACAAAGCATGATTATCAAAGTATAATACAAATTCTTTGGACATCAAATAATGCCTCCACTTTTTCAGTGCCTGAACAACTGCATAAAATTCCTTCTCATAAGAGGAATACTTCCTTCTAGTGTCATTCAGCTTTTCACTGAAATAGGCTACAGGCCTATCATCTTGACTCATCACAGCTCCAATGGCTTCTCCGCTGGCGTCACACTTCACTTGAAATGGTTTAGTAAAATCAGGCAGAACCAAAACAAACTTTTCAATTATATTTTTCTTCAAAAGTTTAAAGTTTCTCTCTGCTTTAGCAGTCCAATTAAATGGTTGTTTGCTCTTTTTTATTGTCTCAATGATGGGTGCATTAATATTAATGAAGTTTCTTATAAATTTCCTATAAAAATTGGCAAGTCCATAGAAACTTCTTACCTCAAAAACATTTCTGGGTGAAGGCCACTCGACAATTGCTTTAACATTTTCTTGGTCCATCTTCAATCCTTCTGCAGAGACAACAAAGCCCAAATACACCAACTCTTCCTTCATGAATTAGCATTTCTTTAAGTTTATCAGCAGTTTCTCTTGGTGCAGCTTCTTCAAGACATAATTAAGATGCCTTAAATGTTCTTCTTTAGTTTTGCTAAAAACTAATATATCATCCAGATACACTATCACAAATTTACCAATGAATTCTTTCAATACTTCATTCATAAGTCTCATGAAAGTGCTAGGTGCATTTGACAACCCAAAAGGCATTACCATCCATTCATACAGTCCTTCATTCGTTTTAAAGGCAATTTTCCACTCATCACCCTCTCTTATTCTAATCTGATGATATCCACTTTTTAAATCTATTTTTGAAAAATATTTAGCACCACTCAAACAATCCATTAAATCCTCAACTCTGAGCAAAGGGAATCTGTACTTGATTGTTATCTTATTGATTGCTCTGGAATCAGTACACATCCTCCAGCCTCCATATTTCTTTGGGCTCAATACTGCTGACACTGCACATGGACTCAAACTTTCTCTGATCAGTCCCTTGTCCACCAATTCCTGTACTTGTCTCCTGATTTCCTCATTTTATATGGGATTCATTATGTAGGCTGCCTTATTTGGCAGATTTGAACCAGGGATAAAATATATCTGATGGTTGATCTTCCTCACAGGTGGCAGCTCATCAGGTAAATCATCCACAACAATGTCACAATAACTGTCTAAAATCTTTTTGATTTCTATTGGAAAATCAGAAATATTTGTAGAAGTAAGAACTACCTTAGGCTTGCAAACTACAGCAAAGCTTACCTCTTCTTCTTCAATTTGCTGTAGATATTCCTTCCCACTCAGCAACAAGGTCTTTGGATCAACCACTCTTCTTGATGGCTCTCCTTCTTCCATGGGTATCAATGTATGATGTACCCCATCCTTGAAGAAATTGTAAGTGTTCTTCTTTCCATCATGCACTGCTGCTCTGTCAAACTGCCAAGGTCTACCCAGCAGTATGTGACACACATCCATGCGCATCACATCACACAGGACTTTGTCCTTGTAGTTTCCCATTTGCAGCTCTATCTCACACTAGTATTTTACAATCAGTTGATGCCCTTTATGCAGCCAGGACACCCTGTAAGGAGTTGGATGCTCCCTTGTCTTTAGCTTCAACTTCTCTATCACCTCAGTGGAAACCAGATTGTCTATGCTGCCATTATCAATGACTAGCTGGCCACATTTCCCTTGGACTTTGCATATGCTCCTAAACAAATTCTTCCTTTGTGCAGGCTCGGGGACCTCTTTGGTTTGTTTCAACAGGACCTTATTAACCACCAAGGACTCTCCCCTCTCTGGTAGAATTTATTCTTCAATTGCTGCCTCTTCTCCAGCCTAGGAAACAACATCGTTTCTTGGACCAACACCCACATTCTCTGGGCACTCATAGTGCTTGTGTCCCACTTGTTGACATCTATAGCACCTCAATTCTCTACCTCTGCCTCTGCCTCCTCTCCCTCTATAAGAACCCCTTCTACCTCTTGCATCACCCTCTGTAGATGAATTCTGAGGTGAGCTACTCTTAGCTCCTTCTCTGGGTGTAGTAGGCTTTCCTCTACCACCCTGACTTCCCTTTCCACGGAAATTACCTCTCCCTTTGGCAGACTGCTTCCTCAGGAGTTTCTCCTTTGCTTTCAAGGCCATCTGATAGGCCTCTTCAACTGTCTTAGGAGACAGAAGAACAATCTCATCTTGGATCTCCAGCTTGAGACCATTCACATATCTGGCAGTCTTCTCTGGTGTGTCTTGAAATTTTCCACCTCTTATGCTTACTCTATAGAATTCTTCTGTGTATTCCTTTACTGTCAGCAACCTCTGTCTCAAGTTCTGCATTTGCCTAAACAATGTTAGCTGATAATAACTAGACAATAACTTACCTTTTAACTTATCCACCATTCTGGTCCAGCTTTTGATAGGCTGCTTGCCAACTCTCCTCCTTTCTGCTTGCACTCCATCCCACCAAAGTGCAGCATGTCCCTTCAGCTTTGTTACTGCAAACTTGACCTTCTTATCCTCACTCATTTATTCATAGTCGAAGCACTTTTTCATTTCATTAATCCAGTCCACCAGCTCCTCTGGATTCAGTCCTCCTACAAAACTTGACACTTCAATCTTGGGCTTAACTGCAGACCCCAGAACAGTTATGAGGAGCCTCATGTCAGGAGGAATCTCAGAAATTTCTCCAGCTTCTTCTGTTTTAGGTTCACTGATGTCTTCAGGATCTCTGGGCTGTCTTTGCTCTATGGCATCCATTCTGGCTTGGACCCTTTGCAAGGTCTCCAACACTTCTGCATTGGCAATGGGTATCCTCCTGCCAGCACCTCTACCAACTCGAATTTCCATGTTAATTCTCTGCAAAAACAACTCAAAAACAGCTCTGATACCACAATTGACAGCAACAAAACTAAATTCGGCCCCCTAAGGAGAGCTGGCCTCCTATTGTAGCTCTGTCAGCTTTTTCCCTCAATTAACTCAGTTCGTTCCACGTAGTCTTCCTCAACTTCTTTACAATTTTATTTATCAATTTCAGAGAAATTGACAAGTAAATATATTTGGAAACTTTGGAAATTTAAATACAACCCGAATTTTAATTTTCGCATCGAAATTTATACTAAGGTTGTCACCCTTCAGTATCTCATATTAATAACCCGACGCTTTTTAAATAAACAACTTTAGTCCCTGGGCCCACACCTACATGACATGCATTCAACAAAATGAACGTCCATACCTTAAGTTATCTCCCGTACTCCTTTACGTGCGATCACCGTTCGATGACAAACCTCCAGATCGGACGGCGTGTATCAATATCGCACTGGGTCCTCGGTCGAAAGTTAACGCGCGATGAGGGAGGTTTTGGAAACCCGCCTTATGCCACGTGTCCTCCAACGAATGTGATCACTCCAATTTCTTGAATATCGGTCGCCCCACAAAGGCGGTGCGATCAAAACCGCTTCCAGCCTTTGAACAGTGATCGACCATGGTTAACGACTTCCTTTCTATGCTCTCCCATTCGCTGACTCAGGGTCTAACCTCAGTTCAGGATTAACAACGAAACAGACTATTTCTGTGTAAGCAGGGTTTTCACCACCACGGACAGGGTTCAACAACCACGACTATACACAGACCTCTTCTATGAGTGGAATTTAATTCAACAGAGCTTGTTCGAAAAATTCAAGAGAAAACAATGGACATAGATATGCGAAGATTATATAACAACTCAATTCAAAAATTATACACAGAACAGTGTTAAATCGCCTCAAAATTAAACAAATTCCTCACAAATATCAATTCAAGACAATTTGATAATCAACGAGCACTGAAATTTATTCAGCCGGAAGTAATTTCTTAACACACAAGTTCACCGCCGAAATCTCCTCTCACAATACATCCGGGGGATACAATTTATATGCATTACAATGTGTCTCTTCGGTTACTCGGTGAGGACTGTCTATCTTCTAACAAAACTTAATTACATTATTCGTATAACTGAACATGACATATGGGCTGAACTAAATATTCAACTTCTATTGACTCTAACTAATCTAAATGAAACAGGCAGCTAAGGTATTGTTTGGTCAATTTAGTGTGTCCTAAATTGCTACATTAATTTATCAATCCGGGATTCGTAAGCTGATGAAGTGCGGCGCACTATATGTGCAAGATAACCTATTTCTTAACTTTTTGTCGTTTTTGGTTTTCTAAGGTGAGATGGAGAGTCTAAAATAAAAACAAGTATGGTTATGTTTGTTCAAGGAAATGATATCCTCTATAATGATTTACCAACTTGAAACTTAAAAAGGAATTTGAAACATATAATGACAAAACTTGAAAGGAAATGAAAATGTGTTGCTGAAATGAAAAGGTGTTGCTAGTCTAATAAATCAAAACAGTGAACTATTGAGCATGAAAACCAAACTATTCTTGCTACTATCTAAACACAAAAGAAACTATGCTTAAAGAAATCCAAAATTGCAACAAAGTAAATCTAAATCAAATTACGTCAACTTGTCTTTTGATCCCTCATCATTAGTCCAGCTATGATTTTCGGAAGTAACCATAAACAACTTGAGTAACTGATATCTAACTTGCAGAAAGTAAACTAATATCAAACCACACATTCATAATTCAATCCCTCACCATCAGTCCAGCTGTGGCTTTCGGAGGTAACCGAAGATGTCATGCACAATTTAATATTTCTAACTTGCAGAAAGGAAACTAATATCAAACTACACATCCATAATTCAATCCCTCACCATCAGTCCAGCTGTGGCTTTCGGAGGCAACTGAAGATGTTATGAGCAATTTAATATATCTAACTTGCATAAAGGAAACTAATATCAAACTACACATTTCATAATACAATCCCTCACCATCAGTCCAGCTGTGGCTTTCGGAGGCAACTGAAGATGTTATGAGCAGTTTAATATATCTAAATTTAACTACTAAAGCAAATGAGAAAAACTGAATTAAACAAAGCAGTACTGAAATTAAACAGAAACTAAGAAAAACAAATTAGCAGCAGAACAATGTTAATTCCATGTCATTAGTCAAAAAGTTATGCAAATGCTCGGGCTGCCTATTTATAACCTTAAACAAAGAACACTGATCAGTTATCAATAATATAAAACATGAAAGACAGAAGTAAAATGGAAAGCATGAAAGATTATAAACAGAAATGAAGCATATATACCATGAAAGATGCAATGTATAAACATGTGAATGGATTATGGCACAATGATCTTTAAAGAAATAAAACAAGAACTATACAATAATGCACAGAACCTTGGCAAGTGCAGGGGCCCTCTACACCAGCCTTGGCAATAATCTTCAAGTACGAATTACGTTTGGAAACAGTCTTCTTATATTAAAATGCAGTCATAACAGAAAGGTGATATTACGGCACAGTGGCAACGTAATTACATTACAGAGCTATCTCCAGACTAATCGAGACTAATCTAATATGTGTATACAAACGCGTTATTTATAACAAAAGAAATATAACTGACTCCTAAAGTTTATGCTGATGGAGAACACGTAGACCATTACGTCCACAGATCTAGGATCATGGCCGTATTGAAGAGTAAATATATGAGGAGTGGATGTTTGAATTCGGCTATGGAGCCGTGTACAGATGTTGATTTATCCCCCGCAACTCAGAAACGGCCATATGAATCTTCACGTGACATGAAACAGAGTCCTGTCACCGTGGGACTCTACGGTTGACTTCCATTTGGACACCTTTGACCGCATCCTCCTTAGATGAATTTGCTCGAGCCAATAGGACACGATCCATGTCCACATCATTTCTGACTTGCCCATGTGGCTCGTTTTTCCTGTAGACACTTGTAACATAGAGTTTCACAAAATGCCTGCGGAAAGTTGCAGCAGCTGCGGAAAGTGGCAAGATTCCGCAGCTAAATGAGAAAAATCTAAATCAAACAGCAGACACAAAAATATAGTTAAAAACCATGTTAGATGCTCTTTTGCAATTAATATACAATGATATTGACAACTTGGGAGGTTCGGGTGGATGAAAAAGGTATAGAAAAGTGTATGGAAAAGATGCAGATTTGAGACTCAACATACCCCCACTGTGAAGGTGTTGCATGTCCTCATGCAACCAAAATTTTGATAATCCTTCCTCAGTTCATATGCCTTGACACTTCAGCCATTACATCCAAACCTCTCCTCTTTTTCCTTGGTGCTGCCATCATCCTGGGCTTCTTCATTAGGCATCTAAATTTGATATTAACCAGTGCTCTGCTTAACTTCTGGCATTTCCTTTTCAATTTCTTGTTCTTCTTCTGCCATATTCCCAGATGTAGCATGGTATTATCATGAATGATTTTGTCCAATTTACTTTGTTCCTTCAATGTCTCATTTTCATTTTTTATGTGTCTATTTAAAAGCTCTAGCTCAAAGACTTCCTGTTTTAGTGATTGGACTAGATCATCTTGTACTGTGTGAGGCTGAATGGACGAAGTACTGGGACCTGTAGCTGCTTTTTCCAAAGATTCTATATAATCATATACTTCTTGTTGCTTGGGGTCTATTTCAGGTGTCATTTTTATTGGGTTGTCCCCAAAATGCCGTGAAAAAGAGTTATCTTCAAAATATGGCTGAGAAGGGATCACATCAACATCTTGCTGAGAATGGGATGGACTATGTTCAATGTCTGACTGAGAATGAAATGAACCAGGTTCACTAACTGACTGAGATGGACTATGGTCAGCTGGGGACTGTTCAGATGTTTCCTCTCCCAAATCAATGAAATGAGGACCCTTCATTTGCGTTTTCCTCAATTTCCCTTTAAGTTTGGAACTTCTTCTCACACACTGTGGACCACTGTCCTTTTGCTTTTGTTTCCCTTTCTCTGTCTTCTTGGCCATAGATGACTTTTTTTGAAGAGAAACTAATATTTTAGATAACACTTGATGATATTCTTCTTCGGAAGAAGGAGTTTGATGTATAGCCTCAATAGTTTTTCTCTCTTTTGGTGTTATTGGCTTTTTACCCTTAGTTTCTTTCTTCTTCCTCTTTGACAGTCTCTCTTCCCTATCAGTTCTTTCAATTGTAGTAGTAGGAGTATTTTGAATTTCATAATTTGTTCTCTTTTTCCTACTCCTTCTTGATATGCTACCTTCAGGAATTTCTTGAGTAGGAGTACTTTGGGTTTCATCATTTGTTCTTTTTCTCCTACTCCTTCTTGATGTGCTACCTTCAGGAATTTCCTGAGGTTCCTCAAATAAATTTATAATCAAAAATTGTTCCCATGTGTCTTTCTTCTCCTTTAACTCTTTTTCAATCAAAATTTTTACAAGACCGTGGTGATATAGATGTGGTTCTACATCTCCTAAATGCTTCTGAACAGTCATAGACATCTTCTTCAAACTATTTAATAGAAAATATGGGAGATTGAGAGTTTGATTATCTAGAAAATTCATCAGCAACCTGGTATGGTACATATACATGGACCCAAAACGGCCTTCACAGGTAATGAATTTTTGAACAACTAGCAGAAAAGTAGCCCATTCCTCTTTCAATGCATGAACAGGAATTCCTCTTTTAAAAATAGTTATGTCCATACCTTGGTTTCGTAAGATTATTCTCCAGGCTTCATCACTAATGCTTTTATTCTTAAACCAACGCTCACCCTCTTGAAGAAGTTCCGTGGCAGATGCTATAGATGCCTCGTTCACCGCAAACTTAAGGTCTTCAATCTCTACTTCCAGGCCATTGAACGACCTTGCGAATGCTTTTGTCACTTCTTTATGATAACCTCTGAATTTTTGGATAAACCGCAGCCACTTTGCTTTCTTCAATATATCCCTTACTTGCGGATATCCCTCCATGAACTTAGGTCATTCCGGTTCTTCTCTTAGCAATTTACCCATTCTTCGTTCTGCTCTTCACAAATTTGCCTGCGTGAGGGTTTAATGGAAATAGAACGGTTGAATGCACGGAGATGAGCACAATGACTGTAGGTAGATATCAAAGAGTGGATATACAGGCTGTAGCGTAATAGAGAACGAAATGGAGTGAGACAAAACAGAGAGGGGTTTTGTGAGCACGGCAGAGACACGGCTGTGAGATTAACAGAACAATAGGAGGAGTATAACACATCCAGCAGTGTTTTGAAATTTGGTGGCTGCACAATAAATGTGAGCACGTTTAAACAACGTCTATGGATTTATGCGGCTGTAAGAGTCCGTGGTCAAATCAACTACGTCTCATTATCATCGGTGGAATATTGGAGTATGAGTGAAGATCGGGGTTTAATTATGGAACCGTTTGAGAATGAATGCGGGAGGATCATATGGAGATCGTGAAAGGATTACGGGAGTTGTCAATATAATCATTGCACATCATGGATGGAGCTTATGGTTTAGAACTATATAAAAATGTGTTTTCAATGCTATTTGAAATGAATTTTACTCATACCTTGGAATCTTTGCCTTTTTCCTTGGTCTTCAATTTGTTGCTCTTCATTGATATCTTGAATGCTCCATGCCTTTATTTTTTGGTCCTCTCACCTGCATTTAATTTCATGATTATGGAAATAACGTCTGGCTGTACATTCTTTTTGAAAACAGAGTTGTAGTTGCGGAATCTGCTTTTGGCTGCGGAAACTGGTGTCAGCTGCGGAAACAGATGTCAGCTGCGGAAACTGACACAACTATTATTTGGATGAATGGAGATGAACAGATGACAAATGACCAGATGGAAACGGTCATGAAAAATAATTTTATTGATGAAATGGAATAAAACACAACTATTATTTGGATGAATGGAGATGAACAGATGACAAATGACCAGATGGAAATGGTCATGAAAAAGAATTTTATTGATGAAATGGAATAAAACAGATAAAATGAAGTGGAATGGAGTGAAATGAAGTGAAATGAAATGGAATGAAGTGGAATGGAATGGAGTGGGTGGTCACAAAACTTGTGAAATGAAAGAGAGAGATTTTTTTTTTGGAAAATATAGAGTGTCAGGTGTTCCTGATTTTCACCCTATATTTTCTGTATAAGACTGCCAATCAGTGATTGGTTTTCAGGCTTATACATTTTTTTTTTATTTTTTTTAACTGAAAAGAACAAAAGCTAGGCTGGTGGAGAAGAAGAATTCTTCTGTACCAGCCTGATTGCAGAACTTTCTTGAAACATTTTGACAAAATCCTCTTTTGAGAGTGGCTTATGATAAAATTTCAATCTATGGCCATTCACAATAAGAGGAGTTTGAAACTCATCAATGGTCTTGATTCTTACCACTCCATTGTTAAAGATCTTGTCAATCTCATATGGCCCAAGCCAATGAGTCTGAAATTTTCCTTGGAAATCTTTAAACTTGGAATCAAATAAAAATGCCCAATCTCCTTCTTGAAACTTCTTCTCTTTGATGTACTTGTCATGCCATTTAGCTCTTTGATATTGAACTAGATCAGTTCTTAAAATTGCTTCTTGTCTGATCTCATCTAGCTCATTCAACTGCTCCATTCTATGCTTTTGGGCTTGTGATAAGTCCATCCCCAACTGAACTGCTATCTTGAAGGTCTTGACTTGGAACTCAATGGGGAGCAAGACTTCTTTCCCATAAACAAGTTCATAGGGAGAATGTCTTGTTGTATTCCTCCATGTAGTTCTGTAGGCCCACAAGGCTTCTGGAAGCCTTTCTGCCCAATCTCTTCTATGTAGATGAACAGTTTTGGTGATGATACTTTCAAGAACTTTGTTTGTGGACTCCACTTTACCATTTGCTTGTGGATGGTAAGGAGTAGATCTTCTGTGCTTGATTTTGTATTCTTCCATCAACTTCTCCACCAAATTTGATGTGAATTGGCTCCCCTGATCTGTCACAATCTCTCTTGGAACACCAAAGCGAGTAAAAATATCCTCATAAAGAAAATGAACAACTGAATTTTCAGTAGCAGATACTAATGCTTTGGCTTCTACCCATTTAGTAACATAATCAGTACAAACCAATATATACTTCTTTTGCTTAGATGGTGGATTAATAGGTCCAATGAAATCTAAAGCCCATTTTCCAAAGGGTTCAATGAGTACCTGTGTTTGCAATGGCATTTCATTTGAAAGGGTAGGTTTCCCTACTCTTTGGCAGTTGTCACACCTTTTGACATATTGTTTTGCATCTTTGAAGAGGGAAGGCCAATAATATCCTAAAGAGAGGATTTTATAGGCCGTCCTTTTGTCTGCAAAGTGTCCGTCGCATGGTTCATCATGACATGCCTTAAGAATATCAAGCATTTCATCTTCCCTGACACATCTTCTGATCACAAGATCTGGCCCTGTTTTAAACAATTCGTTAGAAATCCATGAATATTTTGAACTCTCCTGAATAATTTTCGTTTTTCACTTGGAAATAAATGTGAAGGTAGTTTCCCTGTAACCAAATAGTTAGCAATATCTGCATACCAAGGGGTCTTAATAGTTACTGCAAACAAGTATTCATCGGGAAACTTATCTTCTACAGGAGAATCTTCTTTAGTATTCTGAATCCTAGACAAGAAATCAGCTACTGTATTCTGTTTTCCTGGTCTATCCAACACGGTAATATTGAATTCTTGCAAAAGTAAAAGCCATCTTGTCACTCTGCCATTAGTAACAGGTTTGTTCATTAAATATCTAATTGCAGAATGGTCAGTATGAATAAAAGTTTCATAGCCTGTTATGTAATGTCTAAACTTATTAATTGCATGAACAACGGCTAAAAACTCTTTTTCAGTCACAGTATAATTCAACTCTGTGGGAGTTAAATTTTTACTGGTATAATAAACGGCATAAGGAACTAAATCTTTTTGACCCAACACAGCTCCTAGAGCTGTATCTGAAGCATCCGTAGAAATATGGAAAAGGAGTTTCCAATTTGGTCCTCTCAAGATAGGTGCTTCAGATATTCTTGTTTTCAAAGTTTCAAAAGCTGATTGACAATCAGGATCCCATTTAAATTCACGGTCTTTTGTAAGCAATTTGAAGAGTGGAGATGCAATTTTAGTGAAGTTTTCTATAAATCTTCTATAGTAACCAGTAAATCCTAGAAAACTTCTAACATCTCTTTGACAATTTGGAATAGGCAACTTGGAGATGACTTCAAATTTTGATCTATCAACCTTAATTCCATCTCCTGAAATATGATGTCCTAAAACAATCCCTTCAGTAAACATCATAAATCATTTTTCATGGCTTAATGAAAGGTTTGTTTCTTTACATCTTATGAGAACTTTTTCCAAATTTTCTAATGCCTCTTCAAATGAATTACCATAAACTGTAAAATCATCCATATAAACCTCTACCCAATCATGGATTAGATCAGAAAAAATTCCTAGTACTGCTCTTTGGAATGTTGCTGGTGCATTACATAACCCAAAAGGAAGCACTCGGTAGGCAAAAGTTCCCCATGGACAAGTAAATGTGGTCTTATCTTGATCTTCGGGTGCTACCTGAATTTGATTATAGCCACTAAAACCATCCAAAAATGAAAAGTACTTTTTACCTGCTAATGTATCTAATACCTGATCAATAAAAGGAAAAGGAAAGTGATCCTTCAAATTTGCTTTGTTCAATTCCCTGTAATCAATGCATACTCTCCATTTACCATTCTTTTTAGGTACTATAACCAAAGGAGAAACCCATCGGCTATCTGAAATTGGATAAATGAAGTTTACATTGAGAAGTTTTTGGAGCTCTTCTTTCACTATCTCCCTAAGATTTGGATTTATCCTTCTTTGAGGTTGTCTGATTGGTCTACTGTTTTCCTCAATATAGATATGATGGATGCAAGTCTTAGGATCAATACCTTTCATGTCATTATACTCCCATGCAAATGCAGTAGAATGTTTTTGCAAGATTTTGGTTAGTTCTTCTTGTTGTGACTTTTCCAAATGCTTGTTGATATTCAATGTTTTTCCTGGAAAAATCTCAATAGTAGAACTACCAAACTCTTCCATAGAGTAAAGAGACATTTGTCTTGATGATAAATATTCTATGTTAGATTCCAACTGAAATTGTGTGGGGTCATATTCTGAAGATGTCTCAAAATTTTCTAATGTGTTCAGAATTTGACTATCCTCACTGATCTCAGAAATGGTAAAGACAGGTTGTATAATGTCCTCATCATCGACCCATTCATTGTCTCCTACTTCTGTAATTGCTTTTGCTGGAGGATAAAAATTGAATTTCTTTGTCGAATTACCATTAGAAATGTACATATCCCCATATCTACAACTAATGAAAGCATCAGCTGTGGCTAGCCAAGGTCTTCCTAAGATAAGTGGGTGCCCTCCTAGATTACTCTTGGGAGTCAAAATCATAAAATCTACTGGATATTCCCAAGAATCTAAGGAGGCTGAAATATCTTCTAATACACCATCTGGTTTAATAATTGATCGATCTGCAAGTTGCAGTAAAGTAGGTGTAAAAAGAAGGTTAGGAAGTTTTAGCTGTTCCATAGTCTATCTACTCATAATGTTGATAGCAGCCCCTAAGTCAATCAATGTGTTTGGAATTTCTATCCCATTTATATGTGTCTTGACAATTGGACTTCCTGGATCTACATACTTCTGCATGGTAATTTTTTCCCATCATAATATCTGCAATCTTTCCTACCAGGTGGATTCTTCTTGTGTCTTTTAGTTTCCTTCCTGGTCTTTTGAAACTCAACTCCTTTATTGTTTTTGCTAGAATAGGAATCTCTCGAATGGCTTGTAACAAGGGAATCTTGATACAAACATTCTTCAATTCATCTAGAAAGTCATAGTTAGGCAATAAGATTTGTTTTTCCACCCCCTTGTCAATTTGTAGTCTTTCAGGAAAAGGAGGTGTAGATAAAGATGCAGGTTGCTCAACTATAGGAGTTGTGGGTGTTAAATTTTCTTTTTCTTTTTGAATGTTTGAATTTTGAAGAGATGCTTCCTCAGAACCCTCATTGACTTTAAGAGAGTCCTCCTCAAAGGTATCTTGCTCTTGAATATCTATAGAAGGTTTTTCTAAAACTCTACCAGATCTGAGTTGTACATCGTTGAGAGGAACAATCATATAGGTAGGAAATTGTTTTCCTTCTACCATATAAGTAGTTTGAGGATTCTTATTGTTAGGATTTGGCAATGGCTGAGCTGGAAGTTGATTTGTCTTCTGTTGGTATGGGAGCATGAGTTGAGGATTTGTATTTTGTTGAGAAGGTTGTTGTGGAAATGGCAATGAAAGTTGTGGATTTGGGTTTGGAAGTTGTGGAGCTTGTTGATTTTGAAAAGATGGAGGATATTGATAAAATTGAACAAATCTCCCATAAGGATTTTGCATCCCTTGTACCCATGGTTGATATGGATTTTGATGTTGGGGCCAAGGTTGTTGCCAAGGATTCCAATTTGGTGGGGTTTGAAAATTCATAGGGTTGTTAAACCCTTGAGTTTGTTGTCCCTGCCAAGGTCTCCTTGCAACAAAACAGAGAGATTCTACTGAATTTGGGTCTTCTTGAAGAACAGCTTTGAGTCCAGGAATTGAAGGACAATCCTTGATCTCATGATTCTCTGAGAAAATCATACATGTTTCTACAAATTTTGCATCCAAGGGACATTCCCTCAAAGCATGTTTCTTCCTACATTTTGGACAAAAGATGGCTAAAGCGTCTGTTTCTGCTTTCTGCTTGTTTTGGATTTTAAGGGTGTCTAGTTGTTCACTAAGGCTCCCTAAGATATCAGTTTTGAATTCATCAAGCATGTTGCCAATCTCTGCCCTACTTACTGATCCAGTTGCAGATTTTTTAGCCCTAATAAGAGAAGGATCCCTAGACCCTTTTCCTGTTTTAGATTTTCCTCTTGAGAGATGGACACATAGTTCTGTTATATCACGAAGTGGAAGTTGAGAAATATCTCCTTTCCCCATCATGTTTAAAATATCTATCCATTCATCTCTAATGGCTTTTAATATGAGGGCTTTCAAGGTTTCATCATCTAAGTTGCTCATCTTTGCTCTTTTCGAGTTGTATTGAAATCTTTCAAGTAAGTCTTCCAAATTTTCATCTTCTTTTTGCATCATTTTGAATACCTCATCCTTGTGATTGGTGGGCATACAATAGTCCAAGTATCTATCCAAAACTGTTTGTTTCATGTCATTCCAAGTCCTAATAGATTGAGTAGCTAATCCCATGAACCATTTCAAAGCAGCTCCCTTCAATGTTGAAGGAAACAGTTTGAGTTTTTGAGAGTCTTCCATATAGTCATAAGTTCGGCACACGACTTCAAACTCAAACAGAAATGTTTCGGGATCCTCACTTCGCAATCCATAAAAGTTAGGGAGAACAGATGGTGAGATATTTTTCATCGTTGTATGAGTTTCCTCATCAACTATAGGGAATCCAAACAATTTGTCTCCTTCCCTATTTCTTCCATTATTTCCTTCACCATTGTTGTCTCCATTGTTTCCTCCTCTTCTACCTCTACCTCTACCTCCATCTATTACTTCCTCTGCCATGATATTTTCTTTAGAGTCCTTAAAGTCCTCTAGTTCTTCTATCAAGGGAGGATGAGAGGGAGTCTCTTCCTTTTCTAAATGAGATTTAGTAGATGGTATAGGAGAATCCTCTAATTCAGCTGCTCCTTGAATTCCAAAAATCTTAAGGCTAGGGGTAGATGGTGGTGAATCTGGTCTATGCCTTGAAGAAGATGGAGTTGTGAAAATCGAACTCTTGGCTTTAGCTATAAACCTTCCCCTAGAATCTCTTGCTCTATGCATGTCATTTTTTTTTTTTTTTTTTTAGCAAAAGTTGGGCTAATAATTCTCTTTCTGATCTTCCAGATCACACTAGGTGCAAGAAGAGAGCATACTTAAGAAATTACTAAACCAATAACTCTCTTTTCTGATCCTCCAGATCACACTAGGTGCAAGAGGAGAGCATACTTCAAGAAGTTATCAAGTTTTCCTTCTTTTATGATTTTATGTTTTTTTTTTTAAGAAATTGGCTACCTAGTTACACTTCCCCGGCAACGGCGCCAAAATGTTTGGTCAATTTAGTGTGTCCTAAATTGCTGCATTTAATTTGTCAATCCGGGAATCGTAAGCTGATGAAGTGCGGCGCACTATATGTGCAAGATAACCTATTTCTTAACTTTTTGTCGTTTTTTGTTTTCTAAGGTGAAATGGAAATTCTAAGATGAAAACAAGTTTGGTTATGTTTGTTCAAGGAAATGATATCCCCTATAATGATTTACCAACTTGAAACTTTAAAAATAAATTTGAAATTTACAATGACAAGACTTGAAAGGAAATGAAAATGTGCTGCTGAAATGAAAAGGTGTTGCTAGTCTAATAAATCAAAACAGTGAACTATTGAGCATGAAAACCAAACTATTCTTGCTGCTGTCTAATCACAAAAGAAACTATGCTTTAAAGAAATCCAAAATGTCAACAAAGTAAATCTAAATCAGATTACATCAACTTATCTTCTGATCCCTCATCATTAGTCCAGCTATGATTTTCGGAAGTAACCATAAACAACTTGAGTAACTGATATCTAACTTGCAGAAAGTAAACTAATATCAAACCACACATTCATAATTCAATCCCTCACCATTAGTCCAGCTGTGGCTTTCGGAGGTAACTGAAGATGTCATGCACAATTTAACGCCACCTTTGGTGACGTTCAGTTTTTTGGTGACGGAGGCTATTGTCCGTCACCATTGCTCATATGAAATGGTGACGGTCAATATCTGTCACTATAAATCATTATTGGTGACGAACCTTGAATGTCACCACAACACCTATACTTTCGGCGACGCCACCTTTGGTGACGTTCAGTTTTTTGGTGACGGAGGCTATTGTTCGTCACCATTGCTCATATGAAATGGTGACGGTCAATATCCGTCACTATAAATCATTATTGGTGACGGACCTTGAATGTCACCACAACACCTATACTTTCAGCGACGCCACCTTTGGTGACGTTCAATTTTTTCGTGACAGAGGCTATTGTCCATCACCATTGCTCATATGCAATGGTGACGGTCACTATCCGTCACTATAAATCATTATTGGTGACGGATTTTGAATGTCACCACAACACCTATACTTTCGGCGACGCCACCTTTGGTGACGTTCAGTTTTTGGTGACGAAGGCTCTTTTGACTCTCACCAATGAGATTATGGTGACCATTTTCGCCCCTCACCAATGTCCTTTTTTCTTGTAGTGCATAAACAACTTGAGTAACTGATATCTAAATTGCAAAAAGTAAACTAATATCAAACCACACATTCATAATTCAATCCCTCACCATCAGTCCAGCTGTGGCTTTCGGAGGCAACTGAAGATGTTATGAGCAGTTTAATATATCTAAATTGCAGAAAGGAAACTAATATCAAACTACACATTTCATAATGTCCTCCCTCTACCATTAGTCAATTTGTGGCTTTCGGAGGCAACGAAGATGTTATGGCTTGAGTTTAATATATCTAAATTTGCAGAAAGGAAACTAATATCAAAATACACATTTCATAATACAATCCCTCACCATCAGTCCAGCTGTGGCTTTCAGAGGCAACTAAAGATGTTATGAGCAGTTTAATATATCTAAATTTAACTACTGAAGCAAATGAGAAAAATTGAATTAAACAAAGCAGTACTGAAATTAAACAGAAACTAAGAAAAACAAATTAGCAGCAGAACAATGTTAATTCCATGTCATTAGTCAAAAAGTTATGCAAATTCCCGGGCTGCCTATTTATAACCTGAAACAAGAACACTGATCAGTTATCAATAGTATAAAACATGAAAGACAGAAGTAAAATGGAAAGCATAAAAGATTATAAACAGAAATGAAGCATATATACCATGAAAGATGCAATGTATAAACATGTGAATGGATTATGGCACAATGAGCTTTAAAGAAATAAAACAAGAACTATGCAATAATGCACAGAACCTTGGCAAGTGCAGGGGCCCTCTACACCATCCTTGGAAACAATCTTCAAGTACAAATTATGTTTGGAAACAATCTTCTTATATTAAAATGCAGTCATAACAGAAAGGTGATATTACGGCACAGTGGCAACGTAATTACATTACAGAGCTATCTCCAGACTAATCGAGACTAATCTAATATGCATATACAAACGCATTATTTATAACAAAAGAAATATAACTGACTCCTAAATTTTATGCTGATGGAGAACACGTAGATCATTACGTCCACAGATCTAGGATCATGGCCGTATTGAAGAGTAAATCTATGAGGAGTGGATGTTTGAATTCGGCTATGGAGCTGTGTACAGATGTTGATTTGTCCCCCGCAACTCAGAAACGGTCATATGAATCTTCACGTGACACGAAACAGAGTCCTGTCACCGTGGGACTCTACGGTTGACTTCCATTTGGACACCTTTGACCGCAGCCTCCTTAGTTGAATTTTCTCGAGCCAATAGGACACGATCCATGTCCACATCATTTCTGACTTGCCCATGTGGCTCGTTTTTCCTTTAGACACCTGTAACATAGAGTTTCACAAAATGGCTGCGGAAAGTTGCAGCAGCTGCGGAAAGTGGCAAAATTCCGCAGCTAAATGAGAAAAATCTAAATCAAACATCAGACACAAAAATATAGTTAAAAACCATGTTAGATGCTCTTTTGCAATTAATATACAATGATATTGACAACTTGGGAGGTTCAGGTGGATGAAAAAGGTATAGAAAAGTGTATGGAAAAGATGCAGATTTGAGACTCAACATAACCCCACTATGAAGGTGTTTCATGTCCTCATGCAACCAAAATTTTGATAATCCTTCCTTATTTCATATGCCTTGACACTTCAGCCAGTACATCCAAACCTCTCCTCTTCTTCCTTGGTGCTGCCATCATCCTGGGCTTCTTCATTAGGCATCTAAATTTGATATTAACCAGTGCTCTGCTTAATTTCTGGCACTTCCTTTTCAATTTCTTGTTCTTCTTCTGCCATATTCCCAGATGTAGCATGGTATTATCATGAATGATTTTGTCCAATTTACCTTGTTCCTTCAATGTCTCATTTTCATTTTTGATGTGTCTATTTAAAAGCTCTAGCTCAAAGACTTCCTGTTTTAGTGATTGGACTAGATCATCTTGTACTGTGTGAGGCTGGATGGACGAAGTACTGGGACCTGTAGCTGCCTTTTCCAAAGATTCTATATAATCATATACTTCCTGCTGCTTGGGGTCTATATTAGGTGTCATTTTTATTGGGCTGTCCCCAAAATGCCGTGAAGGAGAGTTATCTTCAAAATCTGGCTGAGAAGGGCTCACATCAACATCTTGCTGAGAATGGGATGGACTATGTTCAATGTCTAACTGAGAATGAAATGAACCAGGTTCACTAACTGACTGAGATGGACTATGGTCAGCTAGGGACTGTTTAGATGTTTCCTCTCCCAAATCAATGAAATGAGGACCCTTCATTTGCGTTTTCCTCAATTTCCCCTTAAGTCTGGAACTTCTTCTCACATGTTGTGGACCACTGTCTTTTGCTTTTGTTTCCCTTTCTCTGTCTTCTTGGCCATAGATGACTGTTTTTGAAGATAAACTAATCTTTCAGATAAAATTTGATGATCTTCTTCTTTGGAAGAAGGAGTTTGATGTATAGCCTCAATAGTTTTTCTCTCTTTTGGTGTTATTGGCTTTTTACCCTTAGTTTCTTTCTTCTTCCTCTTTGACAGTCTCTCTTCCCTATCAATTCTTTCAATTGTAGTAGTAGGAGTATTTTGAATTTCATCATTTGTTCTCTTTTTCCTACTCCTTCTTGATATGCTACCTTCAGGAATTTCTTGAGTAGGAGTACTTTGGGTTTCATCATTTATTCCTTTTCTCCTACTCCTTCTTGATGTGCTACCTTCAGAAATTTCTTGAGGTTCCTCAAAGAAATTTCTAATAAAAAATTGTTCCCATGTGTCTTTCTTCTCCTTTAACTCTTTTTCAATCAAAATTTTTACAAGACCGTGGTGATATAGATGTGGTTCTACATCTCCTAAATGCTTCTGAACAGTCATAGACATTTTATTCAAACAATTTAATAGAAAATATGGGAGATTGAGAGCTTGATTATCTAGAAAATTCATCAGCAACCTGGTATGGTACATATACATGGACCCAAAACGGCCTTCACAGGTAATTAATTTTTGAACAACTAGCAGCAAAGTAGCCCATTCTTCTTTCAATGCATGAACAGGAATTCCTCTTTTAAAAATAGTTATGTCCATACCTTGGTTTCGTAAGATTGTTCTCCAGGCTTCATCACTAATGCTTTTATTCTTAAACCAACGCTCATCCTCTTGAAGAAGTTCCGTGGCAGTTGCTATAGATGCCTCGTTCACCGCAAACTTAAGGTCTCCAATCTCTACTTCCAAGCCATTGAACGACCTTGCAAATGCTTTTGTCACTTCTTTATGGTAACCTCTGAATTTTTGGATGAACTGCAGCCACTTTGATTTCTTTAATATATCCCTTACTTGTGGATATCCCTCCATGAACTTAGGTCCTTCCGGTTTTGTTCTTAGCAATTTACCCATTCTTCTTTCTGCTCTTCACAAATTTGCCTGCGTGAGGGTTTAATGGAAATAGAACGGCTGAATGCACGGAGATGAGCACAATGACTGTAGGTAGATATCAAAGAGTGGATATACAGGCTGTAGCGTAATAGAGAACGAAATGGAGTGAGACAGAACAGAGAGGGGTTTCGTGAGCACGACAGAGACACGGCTGTGAGATTAACAGAACAAATAGGAGGAGTACAACACATCCGACAGTGTTTTGAAATTTGGTGGCTGCACAATAAATGTGAGCACGTTTAAACAATGGCTATGGATTTATGCGGTTGTAAGAGTCCGTGGTCAAATCAACTACGTCTCATTATCATCGGTGGAATATTGGAGTATGAGTGAAGATCGGGGTTTAATTATAGAACCGTTTGAGAATGAATGCGGGAGGATCATATGGAGATCGTGAAAGGGTTACGGGAGTTGTCAATATAATCATTGCACATCATGGATGGAGCTTATGGTTTAGAACTATATAAAAATATGTTTTCAATGCTATTTGAAATGAATTTTACTCATACCTTGGAATCTTTGCCTTTTTCCTTGGTCTTCAATTTGTTGCTCTTCATTGATATCTTGAATGCTCCATGTCTTTATTTTTGGTCCTCTCACCTGCATTTAATTTCATGATTATGGAAATAACATCTGGCTGTACATTCTTTTGAAAACAGAGTGGTAGCTGCGGAATCTGCTTCTGGCTGCGGAAACTGGAGTCAGCTGCGGAAACAGATGTCAGCTGCGGAAACTAACACAGCTATTATTTGGATGAATGGAGATGAACGGATGACAAATGACTAGATGGAAATGGTTATGAAAAAGAATTTTATTGATGAAATGGAATGAAATGGATGAAATGAAGTGGAATGGAGTGAAATGAAGTGAAATGAAATGGAATGAAGTGGAATGGAATGGAGTGGGTGGTCACAAAACTTGTGAAATGAAAGAGAGATTTTTTTTTTGGAAAATATAGAGTGTCAGGTGTTCCTGATTTTCACCCTATATTTTCTGTATAAGACTGCCAATCAGTGATTGGTTTTCAGGCTTATACCATTTTTTTATTTTTATTTTTTTTATTTTATTTTTTTTAACTGAAAAGAACAAAAGCTAGGCTGGTGGAGAAGAAGAATTATTCTGTACCAGCCTGATTGCAGAACTTTCTTGAAACATTTTGACAAAATCCTCTTTTGAAAGTGGCTTATGATAAACTTTCAATCTATGGCCATTCACAATAAGAGGAGTTTGAAACTCATCAATGGTCTTGATTCTTACCACTCCATTGTTAAAGATCTTGTCAATCTCATATGGCCCAAGCCAATGAGTCTGAAATTTTCCTTGGAAATCTTTAAACTTGGAATCAAATAACAATGCCCAATCTCCTTCTTGAAACTTATTCTCTTTGATGTACTTGTCATGCCATTTAGCTCTTTGATATTGAACTAGATCAGTTTTTAGAATTGCCTCTTATCTGATCTCATGTAGCTCATTCAATTTCTCCATTCTATGCTTTTGGGCTTCTGATAAGTCCATCCCCAACTAAACTGCTATCTTGAAGGTCTTGACTTGGAACTCAATGGGGAGCAAGACTTCTTTCCCATAAACAAGTTCATAGGGAGAATGTCCTGTTGTATTTATCCATGTAGTTCTGTAGGCCCACAAGGCTTCAGGAAGCCTTTCTTCCCAATCTCTTCTATGTAGATGAACAGTTTTGGTGATGATACTTTCAAGAACTTTATTTGTGGACTCCACTTGACCATTTGCTTGCAGATGGTAAGGAGTAGATCTTCTGTGCTTGATTTTGTATTCTTCCATCAACTTCTCCACCAAATTGGATGTGAATTGGCTCCCCTGATCTGTCACAATTTCTCTTGGAACACCAAAGCGAGTAAAAATATCCTCATAAAGAAAATGAACAACTGAATTTTCAGTAGCAGATATTAATGCTTTAGCTTCTACCCATTTAGTAACATAATCAGTGCAAACCAATATATACTTCTTTTGCTTAGATGGTGGATTAATAGGTCCAATGAAATCTAAAGCCCATTTTTCAAAGGGTTCAATGAGCACCTGTGTTTGCAATGGCATTTCATTTGAAAGGGTAGGTTTCCCTACTCTTTGGCAGCTATCACACCTTTTGACATATTGTTTTGCATCTTTGAAGAGAGAAGGCCAATAATATCCCAAGGAAAGGATTTTATAGGCCGTCCTTTTGTTCGCAAAGTGTCCGCCGCATGGTTCATCATGACATGCCTTAAGAATATCAGGCATTTCATCTTCCCTGACACATCTTCTGATCACAAGATCTGGCCCTGTTTTAAACAATTCGTTAGAAATCCATGAATATTTTGAACTCTCCCGAATAATTTTTCGTTTTTCACTTGGAAATAAATGTGAAGGTAGTTTCCCTGTAACCAAATAGTTAGCAATATCTGCATACCAAGGAGTCTTAATAGTTATTGCAAACAAGTATTCATCAGGAAACTTATCCTCTACAGGAGAATCTTCTTTAGTATTCTGAATCCTAGACAAGAAATCAGCTACTGTATTTTGTTTTCCTGGTCTATCCAACACAATAATATTGAATTCTTGCAAAAGTAAGAGCCATCTTGTCACTCTGCCATTAGTAACATGTTTGTTCATTAAATATCTAATTGCAGAATGGTCAATATGAATAAAAGTTTCATAGCCTGTTATGTAATGTCTAAACTTATTAATTGCATGAACAACAGCTAAAAACTCTTTTTCAGTCACAGTATAATTCAACTTTGTGGGAGTCAAATTTTTATTGGTGTAATAAATGGCATAAGGAACTAAATCTTTTTGACCCAACACAGCTCCTAGAGCTGTATCTGAAGCATCCGTAGAAATATGGAAAGGGAGTTTCCAATTTGGTCCTCTCAAGATAGGTGCTTCGGATATTCTTGTTTTCAAAGTTTCAAAAGTTGATTGACAATCAGGATCCCATTTAAATTCACAGTCTTTTGTAAGCAATTTGAAGAGTGGAGATGCAATTTTAGTGAAGTTTTCTATAAATCTTCTATAGTAACCAGTAAATCCTAAAAAACTTCTAACATCTCTTTGAAAATTTGGAATAGGTAACTTGGAGATGACTTCAACTTTCGATCTATCAACCTTAATCCCATCTCCCGAAATATGATGCCCCAAAACAATCCCTTCAGTAAACATCATAAAGAATTTTTCATGGCTTAATGAAAGGTTTGTTTCTTTACATCTTATAAGAACTTTTTCCAAATTTTCTAATGCCTCTTCAAATGAATTACCATAAAATATAAAATCATCCATATAAACCTCTACACAATCATGGATTAGATCAGAAAAAATTCCTAGTACTGCTCTTTAGAATGTTGCAGGTGCATTACATAACCCAAAAGGAAGCACTCGGTAGGCAAAAGTTCCCCATGGACAAGTAAATGTGGTCTTATCTTGATCTTCAGGTGCTACCTGAATTTGATTATAGCCACTAAAACCATACAAAAATGAAAAGTACTTTTTACCTGCTAATGTGTCTAATACCTGATCGATAAAAGGCAAAGGAAAGTGATCCTTCAAAGTTGCTTTGTTCAATTCCCTGTAATCAATGCATACCCTCCATTTTCCATTCTTTTTAGGTACTATAACCAAAGGAGAAACCCATCGGCTATCTGAAATTGGATAAATGAAGTTTACATTGAGAAGTTTTTGGAGCTCTTCTTTCACTATCTCCCTAAGATTTGGATTCATCCTTCTTTGAGGTTGTCTGATTGGTCTACTGTTTTCCTCAATATAGATATGATGGATGAAAGTCTTAGGATCAATTCCTTTCATGTCAGTATACTCCCATGCAAATGCAGTAGAATGTTTTTGCAAGATTTTGGTTAGTTCTTCTTGTTGTGACTTTTCCAAATGTTTGTTGATATTCAATGTTTTTCCTGGAAAAATCTCAATAGTAGAATTATCAAACTCTTCCATAGAGTAAAGAGACATTTGTCTTGATGATAAATATTCTATGTCATATTCCAACTGAAATTTTGTGGGGTCATATTCTGAAGATATCTCAAAATTTTCTAATGTATTCAGAATTTGACTATCCTCACTGATTTTAGAAATGGTAAAGACAGGTTGTATAGTGTCCTCATCATCGACCCATTCATTGTCTCATACTTCTGTAATTGCTTTTTCTGGAGGATACAAATTGAATTTCTTTGTCAAATTACCATTAGAAATGTACATATCCCCAGATCTACAACTAATAAAAGCATCAGCTGTGGCTAGCCAAGGTCTTCCTAGGATAAGTGGGTGCCCTCCTAGATTACTCTTGGGAGTCAAAATCATAAAATCTACTGGATATTCCCAAGAATCTAAGGAGACTGAAATATCTTCTAATACACCATCTGGTTTAATAATTGATCGATCTGCAAGTTGCAGTAAAGTAGGGGTAAAAAGAAGGTTAGGAAGTTTTAGCTGTTCCATAGTCTGTCTACTCATAATGTTGATAGCAGCCCCTAAATCAATCAATGTGTTTGGAATTTCTATCCCATTTATATGTGTCTTGACAATTGGACTTCCTGGATCTACATACTTCTGCATGGTAATTTTTCCCATCATGATATCTGCAATTGTTCCTACCAGGTGGATTCTTCTTGTATCTTTTAGTTTCCTTCCCGGTCTTTTAAAACTCAACTCCTTTATTGTTTTTGCTAGAATAGGAATCTCTCGAATGGCTTGTAGCAAGGGAATCTTGATACAAACATTCTTCAATTCATCTAGAAAATCATAGTTAGGCAACAAGATTTTTTTTTCCACCCCCTTGTCAATTTGTAGTCTTTCAGGAAAAGGAGGTGTAGATAAAGATGCAGGTTGCCCAACTATAGGAGTTGTGGGGATTAACTTTTATTTTTCTTTTTGAATGTTTGAATTTTGAAGAGATGCTTCCTCAAAACCATTATTGACTTGAAGAGAATCCTCCTCAGAGGTATCTTGCTCTTGAATATCTATAGAAGGTTTTTCTAAAACTCTACCAGATCTGAGTTGTACATCGTTGAGAGGAACAATCATATAGGTAGGAAATTGTTGTCCTTCTACCATGTAAGTATTCTGAGGATTCTTATTGTTAGGACTTGGCAATGGCTGAGCTGGAAGTTGATTTGTCTTTTGTTGGTATGGGAGCATAAGTTGAGGATTTGGATTTTGTTGAGAAGGTTGTTGTTGTGGAAATGGCAATGAAAGTTGTGGATTTGGGTTTGGAAGTTGTGGAGCTTGTTGATTTTGAAAAGATGGAGGATATTGATAAAATTGAGAAAATCTCCCATAAGGATTTTGCATCCCTTGTACCCATGGCTGATATGGATTTTGATGTTGGAGCCAAGGTTGTTGCCAAGGATTCCAATTTGGTGGGGTTTGAAGATTCATAGGGTTGTTAAACCCTTGAGTTTGTTGTCCCTGCCAAGGTCTCCTTGCAACAAAACAGAGAGATTCCACTGAATTTGGGTCTTCTTGAAAGACAGCTTTGAGTCCAGGAATTGAAGGAAAATCCTTTATCTCATGATTCTCTGAGCAAATCATACATGTGTCTACAACTTTTGCATCCAAGGGACATTCCCTTAAATCATGTTTCTTCCTACATTTCGGACAAAAGATGGTTAAAGTGTCTGTTTCTGCTTTCTGCTTGTTTTGGATTTTAAGGGTGTCTAGTTGTTCACTAAGGCTCCCTAAGATATCAGTTTTGAACTCATCAAGCATATTACCAATCTCTGCCCTACTTACTGATCCAGTTGCAGATTTGTTAACCCTAATAAGAGAAGGATCCCTAGGCCCTTTTCCTGTTTTAGATTTTCCTCTTGAGAGATGGACACATAGTTCTGTTATGTCACGAAGTGGAAGTTGAGAAATGTCTCCTTTCCCCATCATGCTTAAAATATCTATCCATTCATCTCTAATGGCTTTTAATATGAGGGCTTTCAAGGTTTCATCATCTAAGTTGCTCATCTTTTCTCTTTTCAAGTTGTATTGAAATCTTTCAAGTAAATCTTCCAAGTTTTCGTCTTATTTTTGCATCATTTGAATACCTCATCCTTGTGATTGATGGGCATACAATAGTCCAAGTATCTATCCAAAAAATTTTGTTTCATATCATTCCAAGTCCTAATAGATTGAGTGGCTAATCCCATGAACCATTTCAAAGCAGCTCCCTTCAATGTCGAAGGAAACAGTTTGAGTTTTTGAGAGTCTTCCATATAGTCATAGGTTCGGCACACGACTTCAAACTCAAACAGAAATGTTTCAGGATCCTCACTTCGCAATCCATAAAATTTAGGGAGGACAGATGGTGAGATATTTTTCATTGTTGTATGATTTTCCTCATCAACTATAGGGAATCCAAACAAGTTGTCTCCTTCCCTATTTCTTCCATTATTTCCTTCACCATTGTTGTCTCCATTGTTTCCTCCTTCTCTACCTCTACCTCTAAATCCATCTATTATTTCCTCTGCCATGATAGTTTCTTTAGAGTCCTTAAAGTCCTCTGGTTCTTCTATCAAGGGAGGATGAGAGGGAGTTTCTTCCTTTTCTAAATGAGATTTAGTAGGTGGTATAGGAGAATCCTCTAATTCAGCTGCTCCTTGAATTCCAAAAATCTTAAGGCTAGGGGTAGATGGTGGTGAATCTCGTCTATGCCTTGAAGAAGATGGAGTTGTGAAAATCGAACTCTTGGCTTTAGCTATAAACCTTCCCCTAGAATCTCTTGCTCTATGCATGTCATTTTTTTTATTTTTAAAAAAAAGTTGGGCTAATAATTCTCTTTCTGATCTTCCAGATCACACTAGGTGCAAGAAGAGAGCATACTTAAGAAATTACTAAACCAATAACTCTCTTTTCTGATCCTCCAGATCACACTAGGTGCAAGAGGAGAGCATACTTCAAGAAGTTATCAAGTTTTCCTTTCTTTTATGATTTTATGTTTTTTTTTTTTTAAGAAATTGGCTACCTAGTTACACTTCCCCGGCAACGGCGCCAAAATGTTTGGTCAATTTAGTGTGTCCTAAATTGCTGCATTTAATTTGTCAATCCGGGAATCGTAAGCTGATGAAGTGCGGCGCACTATATGTGCAAGATAACCTATTTCTTAATTTTTTGTCGTTTTTGGTTTTCTAAGGTGAAATGGAAATTCTAAAATGAAAACAAGTATGGTTATGTTTGTTCAAGGAAATGATATCCTCTATAATGATTTACCAACTTGAAACTTAAAAAGGAATTTGAAACATATAATGACAAAACTTGAAAGGAAATGAAAATGTGCTGCTGAAATGAAAAGGTGTTGCTAGTCTAATAAATCAAAACAGTGAACTAGTGAGCATGAAACCAAACTATTCTTGCTGCTGTCTAAACACAAAAGAAACTATGCTGAAAGAAATCCAAAAGTTGCAATAAATTAAATCTAAATCAAATTACATCAACTTGTCTTCTCATCCCTCATCATTAGTCCAGCTATGATTTTCGGAAGTAACCATAAACAACTTGAGTAACTGATATCTAACTTGCAGAAAGTAAACTAATATCAAACCACACATTCATAATTCAATCCCTCACCATCAGTCCAGCTGTGGCTTTCGGAGGTAACTGAAGATGTCATGCACAATTTAATATTTCTAACTTGCAGAAAGGAAACTAATATCAAACCACACATTCATAATTCAATCCCTCACCATCAGTCCAGCTGTGGCTTTCGGAGGTAACTGAAGATGTCATGCACAATTTAATATTTCTAACTTGCAGAAAGGAAACTAATATCAAACTACACATCCATAATTCAATCCCTCACCATCAGTCCAGCTGTGGCTTTCGGAGGCAACTGAAGATGTTATGAGAAGTTTAATATATCTAAATTTGCAGAAAGGAAACTAATACCAAACTACACATTTCATAATACAATCCCTCACCATCAGTCCAGCTGTGGCTTTCGGAGGCAACTAAAGATGTTATGAGCAGTTTAATATATCTAAATTTAACTACTGAAGCAAATGAGCAAAACTGAATTAAACAAAGCAGTACTGAAATTAAACAGAAACTAAGAAAAACAAATTAGCAACAGAACAATGTTAATTCCATGTCATTAGTCAAAAAGTTATGCAAATGCCCGGGCTGCCTATTTATAACCTGAAACAAGAACACTGATCAGTTATCAATAGTATAAAACATGAAAGACAGAAGTAAAATGGAAAGCATAAAAGATTATAAACATAAATGAAGCATATATACCATGAAAGATGCAATGTATAAACATGTGAATGGATTATGGCACAATGAGATTTAAAGAAATAAAACAAGAACTATACAATAATGCGCAGAACCTTGGCAAGTGCAGGGGCCCTCTACACCAGCCTTGGCAACAATATTCAAGTACGAATTACGTTTGGAAACAATCTTCTTATATTAAAATGCAGTCATAACAGAAAGGTGATATTACGGCACAGTGGCAACGTAATTACATTACAGTTCTATCTCCAGACTAATCGAGACTAATCTAATATGCGTATACAAATGCGTTATTTATAACAAAAGAAATATAACTAACTCCTAAAGTTTATGTTGATGGAGAACACGTAGACCATTACATCCACAGATCTAGGATCATGGCCGTATTGATGAGTAAATCTATGAGGAGTGGATGTTTGAATTCGGCTATGGAGCCGTGTACAGATGTTGATTTGTCCCCCGCAACTCAAAAACAACCATATGAATCTTCACGTGACACGAAACAGAGTCCTGTCACCGTGGGACTCTACAGTCGACTTCCATTTGGACACCTTTGACGGCAGCCTCCTTAGATGAATTTGCTCGAGCCAATAGGACACGATCCATGTCCACATCATTTCTGACTTGCCCATGTGACTCATTTTTCCTGTAGACACCTGTAACATAGAGTTTCACAAAATGGCTGCGGAAAGTGGCAAAATTCCGCAGCTAAATGAGCAAAATCTAAATCAAACAGCAGACACAAAAATATAGTTAAAAACCATGTTAGATGCTCTTTTGCAATTAATATACAATGATATTGATAACTTGGGAGGTTCAGGTGGATGAAAAAGGTATAGAAAAGTGTATGGAAAAGATGCAGATTTGAGACTCAACAGTCTAGCTACAGGAGCAAAAGTTTCTTCAAAGTCTATACCTTCTTGTTGAGCATACCCCTTGCAAACAAGTCTAGCTTTATTTCTTATAACGTCCCCATTCTCATTTAACTTTTTTTTGAATATCCATTTAGTTCCAATGACATTTTTGTCATGAGGTCTTGGTACTAATTCCCAAGTGTGATTCTTTTCAATTTGATCAAGCTCTTCATTCATGGATTGAATCCAACATTCATCTGCATATAGCTTGATTGAGCTAAATGTGTGTCTCAATAGTAGATAGAATGCTGATAGCTAGAAGATCTGCACAAGAGTCCTTCTTGTCATAATAATTCATCCTTTTCTCCAATGAGATTCTGGATGATTCTTTAACATATCTGGATGTGAGTTTTTTTCTGGATAAATCATCTTCAGGTTCTTCATTGGATCCACTGTCTATATCATTTCTATTTGATGTAGAAGGACAAAAGTCACCATCATCTTCTTCTTTTGTTTGTCTTTCTTCTTTAGGGACTGCATGAGACTCATCAATAACAACATCAATACTTTCAACAATCTTTCGAAGCCTTTTATTGTAACATTTGTATGCCCTGATTGTAGATGAGTAACCAAGAAGTATTCCTTCATCTGATCTAGGTTCAAACTTGCCAAGCTTTTCATCATTATTTTGATAAAGAATTTACTTCCAAAAACTCTAAAATGTTTCACAGAGGGAGAATTACCATACCAGAGTTCATATGGAGTTTTGTCACTATTTACCCGAACATGTGCCTTGTTAAGAATATTTATTGTCAGATGTAAGTCATTTCTTGAAAATGTGTCGTGTCTAGAAGCACCACCATGCTAGCTCTAGCCATTTGTTGAACGGTTCTATTCATTCTTTCTGCTACGCCATTTTGTTGTGGAGTTCCAGCTACAGAAAATTGTCCTTTTATGCCATGTTGTTCACAAAATTCAAGGAATTCATTTGAAGTATATTCTCCTCCTAAATCAAATCTAAGAAATTTGAGTTTTAGATCTACTACATTTTCAACCAGAGCCTTGAAGATCTAAAATTTCTCAAATGCTTCATCTTTGTGCTTCAGCAACCCAATCCAACACATTCTAGAGAAGTCATCAATAAATAAGATATAGTATTGTTCACCACGGGGTGAATTTTTCCTCATAGGTCCACATATGTCAGTATGAATGAGTTCAAGAGGTCTACTTGATGATCCTTCCTTGGCATTAAATTGCACTGTCATATGCTACTCAAATTGGCAAGATTTGCATATGATACTTGTGGGAGTATTGAAGACTGCGAATCACTTTAAGTCTACTTGATTTGTTGATTTGGGAGAAGCTCAGATGCCCCAACCTTCTATGCCATAGCCAATTTTCTGAATATTTACTCAAGTAACATTTTTCTTTGAAGTTCTTCAATACATACAGGTTGCTTGGAGTTCTTTTTTCTTTTATAATTGCTTTACCTGTATCAAGATCACGTACCACACATTCTTTTGAACTAAAGACAACTTCTGTACCCTGATCACACATTTGACTTACACTTAACAGGTTATGCCTCAATCCATCCACATACATGACATCATTAGCCTTCACCTTTTCTTTTAGAAACACAGACCCTTTTCCTTTAATTACAGCAGGATTATCATTTCCAAATGTAACTTTCTTTTCCTTTTCTAGAGCATTATATGAAAGAAGTTTGCTTCTGTCACCTGTCATGTGTCTTGATCACCCAATATCAATGTACCATTGATTTTCTTCACCTTCTGTAAATAAAGCTATGCCACAATTTTCAACCTGTAATTCCTTCTTTTTCCACACTTTGGAGCTTGAAGGAAAATTTTCTTTTGGTTGGACTTTGCTCCTGCATTCAGATTCTTCATGGCCAAAGTTATTGCAATAAGCACATTCAACTTCAATTTGAAGAGGAGAAAATTTGTTATAGGTATTCTTATTTGTTCCAACATCAATCCTTTTCTTTCTTGCTTCTCTTTTCATGATGGTTTTATATGCAACACATTGAACAACTTTATGACCAGAATTGTGACATGAGAAACATTGTCCATTGAAGAAGAAATTTCTGCGATCATGAAATATTCTACTTGAATTTACTTGTTGGTTGGTGTTTCTTTGAAAGGTATTCTTGTTAGTGTTCTTTGAATTGAGATGGTCATGCTTTACTTGTGAAGATTCTTTATTCCCTTGCTGAGTGGCAGAATGTTGTATACTGGCTGTAGCTGCTTTTAGATAATTTGGTGCTCAAGTCTGAGAAGATTCTCTGATATATCCAAGACATGTATTTATAAAAGGAGAACATTGTACCTTGATAATCTAATCTAAGGTTTCAGATCCTTTAGCAAATCTAAGATTCAAAGTATTTACTTTCTCAATTTCTTTTCTTAGACTTACTATTTCACATTCTAATT
Organism: Pinus albicaulis; assembly: GCA_034641835.2. Taxonomy (NCBI): domain Eukaryota; kingdom Viridiplantae; phylum Streptophyta; class Pinopsida; order Pinales; family Pinaceae; genus Pinus; species Pinus albicaulis. The sequence goes on from JAXQQM020091535.1 coordinate 278,870, forward strand.
TCTCATTGTGTTTCTCCTTTTCTTCAAGCTGATTTTTCAGAGTTTCTATGGATATTTTACTTTCTTCTAAGCATATTTTGAGTTGATTGATTTCATCAAGAAAATCATTTTCCTCTAAAGCATCCATAAAAGTATATTTTTCTTCTCTAGATTCTTTTTCAAATGCCATGAGAAGTCTAAGATCTTGTTCACATTCTTCCTCACTGTCATATAACCCATCACTGTCTTCATGAGTATAGTAACTTTTTCTAGTGCTAAACCAATTCTTATTCCTTCTTGCTACTTCCTTCCCTTTTTCATGTGTTTCTTTATGAGGACACTTAGCAGCATAATGACCAACTCTTCCACAAGCAAAAAATTTGAAAGGAAGCTTACCTCTGAACTGTCCTGTGCCAAGTTGGAGTTTCTTTACAAAATTTACCTCATCTTCTTATGAGATATACCCTGATTCTTCTGTCTCTTGTACTTCTTTCCATTTTGTAGAAGCTCTAAAGACGACTTCTTTGACTTCAGATGGTCCTCCTCTTCTCATTTCACATGCAGTTAGTATGCCATGAAGTTGCACCACAGTAAGATTTTGAAGATCCTGCTTTTCTTCAAGAGCAGAAAATTTTGACTCTAATTTTGCCGTTAGTGATCTTAAAACATTCTCAAACAAAGTAGATTAGGTTATTGTTTCTCCTAGATTTCTCATACGATTTACAATATCATCAAGACGTAAAACGAAATTGGAAATTCTCTCCTCATTATGCATTTTTAGATTCTCATATTGAATTCTGAGAGTCTGGAGTTTAGCACTTTTTACCTTTGCATCACCTTCATAACTTAGAATGATTTTGTCCCATATTTCCTTTGCTGTATATAGCTGCATGAATTTGACAAATTCTGATTCAGTTAGACTTCCCAATAGAGCATTGACGTCCTTTGCATTTGTTTCATAATTCTTTCTTGTCGTTGGATCGGTTGGTACTGCGGCTGGATATTGATATCCTCCTTCAAAAATAGCCCATACATCTGCTCCCAGAGACTGAATATAGGATCTCATCCTTGTTTTCCAGAAGATTAAATTGTTTCGGTTGAAGAGCGGAGGTCTGATAGATGATGTTCCATCTTGATTGCTCATCTTGTTTGATCTTCCTTCTAGCGGCTAAGCTTTTTCAGAAGGACCTGCTCTGATACCAATTGTTGGGAAAAATACTGAGAGGGGGGGTGAATCAGTATTTAGAGCTGACTGAAAACTTTTTACTTTTTCTTTCTCTTAAAACCATACGCTACTTTGTTGAACCCAACTCGCATATACACGCGGATTTCCTTAAGAAAACTTGCGTATGTCCAGAGATCTTATTATGCATTTAATTCTTTACTTAGATCATTGCATCATTCATTCATCAGATGTTTAGTAAGTAGTAAGCATGTGCAGTAATAACAGAATAAACCATCACACATAAGCAACACACATGAACACCAATATTTAAGGTGGAAACCCAATTAGGGAGAAAACCACCGCTGCTGTCGTCTCTGTCTTCAATATTTATTATAAAGAAAACTTCTTACAATTTTGTACTGGCGCAGACTCATACCAGCACGCAGGCACCCACCTGCAGAAGGCTGCAACCTTCTCTCATTTACCAGCCTCTTCTGGAAGGGAGCTACTACCCCCTGCTCTCGTTTACCGGCCTCTCCTGGAAGGGAGCTACTACCCCCTGCTCTCGTTTACTGGCCTCTCCTAGAAGGGAGCTACTACCCCCTACTCTCATTTACCAGCTACCACTGGAAGGGAGCTACAACCCCCTCACTGAAGGCTTCGACCCTCAGCACCACTGCGGACCACGTTTCATCAATATTCATACTGGATCAAAACAGCATCAATACAACCCCTTAACATCAACAACCATACTTTACCCAAAACTTCAATCAGAACAGAAATACCACTGTAACCAGAATATCATAAATAACCTAGACTTCAGATTAGATAATCAGATACACATTCAACCTTGAACAACCATTAATTCATATACCATACATTGTTTTTATTTACTGAACCCGCATACATACGCTCTTTTCTGTACACCAACCTGTGTATGCTTCAGTGCATACTCATTTTTATATTCTGAATTAATATGCGACTTTTCTTTATCAATTCCGCGTATACACACGCTTTTCCTTTTACCAACTAGCATATTCCTCTGTGTATGCTTTCTTTCAGAATTTTTTCAGACTCATATTCAGATCTGAAATCATATTTCTATTCAGACAATCTATCAGCCATGCAGAACTATTTAGACAGTCATTATTCCCTCATCATGTTTTCTCAATCATTGATTAGATTTTTTCATTATCATATCAGTAATATACATCATATTCAAACAGCCCAGATCTTCAAGAAGACTTCATTGACAAACAACAGAGAGATAATGAAAATCACAGAAGTAATGTCTGTGAAATAAGCTTCAGAAACCCTAACTTCCATATGCGCTTTTTATTAAGCGAACTCGCGTATATATGCGCTTTTACCGCGAAAAACTAGAATATAGATTTGTAAAGGATAAAATTTGCAGAACAGACTAGATCTATAAACTTACCCAGATTTCTTCAATTTCTTCATCAGAGTTGCGCCAGGGCTTCATCATTTCTTTTGCAGATCATCCTAGAGATTCATCATTTCTAGATCTAGAGATCTTGAACCTTCATCATATCCATACGTGCATCATAGATTCAGATCTATCAGAAACAGAGTTCAACCATGCAGATATCTCTTAAAGAGATTTATTCCTCAATAGCCCTTTTCGCTTCCACACATTGCACTATGATCTTCTTCTCCTTATATAGATTTAGCCTTTATCAGTACCATGAGTCAAAACCACTCAACCGCTCATGGTATTCCTGGATGGGATCAAATAGATAATCCAGCGCTCAATACTAAGGGCCAATACCATGGTAATTCCCCTGGTTTTATAAATTTGTAGCACAAACAGCCATACGCGACTTGGGTCGTAATTATTCGCAGACATACATGACTTGGCTTTTACAAACCTGCGTATACATTGTTCTATATTTGAAAAAGTCAATCTGCTCGTATAGAATTGCTGATGGTTTTCTGAGTTCTTCATACAGTCATTATCTGCATCCTTTGTCAGAGAGTTTCCATCAAGGACAATCAATTCAATATAATAGGATACAAGAAACATATTGCCATCAGCGTATGCGCAACGCCAAACGCAGGAGCACCCTCCAATGGTAAAAAACGTAGTGTTTCGACCAAAACTCAATATTTCCAAACTTTCTCTGAGTCTTAGAAAAATCTTAATGTTCTGAGACAAGATCTACAAGTTCATTGATTAATTCTAAGGGATCTAGATATTCCAATGGCCTCCATACGATTCCATTTTTAAGAATTGTGTCTACATGAAATACGCACTGTGTAAACATAGGAAAAAACAAGAAAGCTATTTAACATTGAAATTCCGCTACTCCAGTGGCATGATCTTTACTAATTCAGCGAGAACAAAAAAAAAAATTTCTGGCCCTTGATGGCTCGATAAAATTACATTCCTCTTGCTCCCAAAAAAAACCCAAATGAGTTTTTTTTCTTTTTGTTGTTTTAATGTTGTTATCATATTCCAACCTCTCTAACAACCTAATCCCTATACTATAGGTCCAACACACGTAGGCTAACAGACCTAATCTTTTCCTTCCTAATCCAACACTCTTTTAACTTTTGCAATAAATAATCATTAAAAAAAAACTCAAGAGGTCCAACCCTCTTTACTAAATGATGGTTGACCAATCAAGTCGATAAAATTGATCTCATTTGATGCTCCTGCATCCGATTCTCGGGGAAGAAAATAAATATCCATAAAATATTCAAGATTCACTCGATATTTTTGTAGCTTTGATGTTGTCATCCAACTGGCATTTTCAACTGGCTGTCCCCTCCATTTAATTAGATACTGATAATAGGTTTGGCCTATAGTATTCTTTGTTGCTTTTTTCTCCGGGATGGCTTCCACTTCTTTATTTACTGTCTTTGGCATATGTTCCTCACAATTTAGAGTCTAAACCACCTCATCTGCAGGTTCATCTTGTGATTCTGCCTTTGTTTCCTTGTACGGGTACAAATGTGAAACATTAAAGATATGTGATATTCCAACTCCTTCCGATATCTCAATTTCATAAGCATTGGTGGAAAAATTCTCAAAATTCTGCATGGTCCTATCTTTTTCATTTTTAGTTTGTTATAGGTCCCGACAGGAAAAATTTCCTTCCTCGGGTAAACCATAACTAAATCAACCACTTCAAACTCCTTTTCTGTCCTATTCATATCAACCCTTTGTTTATACTTCTTGTTGTTTTCCTGTAATCTCTATTTGACCTCTTCTTGTAATTTCTGCACCTATTCTACGAATTCTTCAGCCCTTGCACTCCTTGTATTATGCTTTCCCAAATATCTAAGCTCGTATATTCCTCTAGGATTCATTCCAAAAACAATCTGAAATGGACTCATTCCGGTACTCCGGTTAGGAGTATCATTGTAGGCAAATTCAAATTGAGCAAGCGCCAAGTCCCACTGCTTTGGATTTTTATAAACCAAACTCCTTAATATGTTTCCAAAACTCCTATTCACCGCTTCAGTTTTCCCATCTGTCTGAGGATGATAGACTGAGCTAAAAATGAGGTTTGTGCCTAACTTCCTCCATACAGTCCTCTAGAAGTGTCCTACAAACTTTGTATCCCTGTTTGAAACAACACTCATAGGCAACCCATGTAATATTACAATTTCTGAGAAAAACAAATTGGCAATGTGAGTTGCATCACTAGTTTTCCTACAAGCAATGAAATGAGACATTTTTTAAAACCTATCTACAACAACATAGATAGAATCATGTCCTCTTTAATTTTTTGGAAAACCCAAAACAAAATCCATGCTGACTACATCCCAAGGTCTATTTGGTATTGGTAATGGATGATATAACAAAATTTTTTGTCTTCTTCCCTTGGCATGTTGACAAACCCTACATTTCTCAACCAAATTTTTGATATCCATTTGCATTTTTGGCCAATAATAAAAATCACTCACTTGAGAGAATGTTTTTCCTTCCCAAAGTGTCTGGAAAATCCTCCACTGTGTTTTTATTTAATGATATTTTCCCTCATGGAGCACTTGGGAATACTTAGTTTATTGTTTTTGAACAACAACCCTCACTAGCTTTGTTATGAAACCAGCGCCAAAAATAGAAGAAAAGAGAGATCAATGCCTTAGAAATCAGCCACTTCGAGGGGCAACCTCCAATAAATTACATAAATGAACAATTCTTGGATGATAAAAATGACCAAAAGCTCCTTCTATATATATGAGTCCATGGGGTCACAATATAATTCTAGCTGACCTAACAATAATAATGTAAGGGCATAATAATAACAATATTGGGGTTACATAGGTACAACAATAACAATAAGGGACTATACTAGTAATATAGCGACCTAACATGCCCCTCTCCTTCAAAAAAGTGTTGTACTCAACACTTGAGTAGCTCCAAATGCTTCTGTATAAAATTATTATCCTCCCATGTAGAATATTCAGTCGATAAGTTCTTCCATTTGATGAGATACTTTGAAATTGATCGATGTCGTAGCTGGCGAGTTCTTGTTTCCATGACTGCTTCAGGTTCCAATATGATTTTTCCTTCCTCATCAAGTTTTGGCAATGTTGTTTGAACTGGAATTTTTTCCCCTATAAACTTGTATAAGCATGAAACATGGAAAACTGGATGCACTCGCGAAGAAGTAGGAAGCTCCAATTCGTATGCCATAGTACCAATCATTTGCAACACCTTGTAAGGACCATAGTACTTTGGCTATGATTTATCATCCTTCTTATCTTGCTTGAGGTACATTTGTTTTTATCGTTGTAGCCATAAAAATACCCAGTCTCCTACATCAAAACTTCTCTCGCTGCAATGTTGATCTGCGTATTATTTCAATCGATTTTGTGTCAAATTAAGTTATCCTTTAAGAGTTGGAGAACTTCTAGTTGATGCTCGATGTGATCTTCCACTGCTTGAAACTTATAATTTTCTCTTAAAGAAGATGTGATAGATGGTGGATGATATCCATAAAGTGCCATAAATGGGGTAATTATTGCTGCAGTATGGAAGGCAGTGTTATACCACCATTCAGCGAGAGGTAACCAGTTGAGACATTGTGTTTTCTTATCAGATACAAAAAAACGAAGATATCCTTCCAAACATTTATTCACTATCTCAGTTTGACCATCATATTGAGGATGATAAGACGAGCCATGAGCTAGTTGAGTACCCAAACTAAAAAATAATTCTATCCAAAAATTTCCAGTAAAAATGGGATCTCTGTCACTTACAATAATCTTTGGGTTTCCATGTAGCTTTTGAGTTGTTTCCATAAATGCAGTAGCAATTGTATTTGCTCTAAATGGATGCGATAATGCAAAAAAGTGTGCATACTTGGTAAGTCTCTCAACTACCAGAGTGATGACACTCCTTCCACGTGATAAAATCCATTGAAATCTCCTTCCAACGTTTACTTGGAATGGATAAAGGTTATAGAAGACTCGAGGTCTTAATTGTCTCAACTTTATTTTGCTGGCAAACCAAAAATTCCACCACAAAATTTTGAATATGAAATTTAGGGCCATCCCAAAAAAAATTCTTTCTTCATCGTGTGGTAAGTTTCTAAAAATCCTGAGTTTCCTCCTAAAGCAGAAGTGTGCAATTCCAAAAGTATATTTTGTTTTAGATGGGAATTCTTGCAAATATATAAGCGATCTTTGTACCATAAGGAATAATTTTTCCAACTAAATGTATCATATGTACTAGGATCTTGCTGAAAATTTTTAATGAGCGTCCACACTTCTTCGTCCTTCTTCCATTCATCCCCTTCTTCGATTATCCAATCTGGTTGGATAATAGAAATGCCACAAAGCAATGATTCCACCTCTTCATCCTTTCTTGAGAGCGCATCTGCAACAACATTTAGCTTCCCTTTTTTGTAGATGATTTCAAAGTCATAACCCAACATCTTTGTGGCCCATTTTTGCTGCTCTTCTGAAGATAGTCTTTGTTCCAAAAAGTGTTTAAGATTATCATGATCAGTTTTTACCTTGAAGTGTCTTCCTATTAGGTAAGATCACCATTTATTTAGTGCATGTAGTATTTCCAACATTTCCTTCTCATAAATAGTTTTCTGTAAATAATTTCTTTTTATTAGACTAATTTCAAAAGAAATGGGTCTTCCTTCTTGCAATAAAACAACACCAATTCCATTTCCTGAGGCATCACATTCCACAATAAAGGTATTTGTGAAGTCTAGCATAGCTAAGACTGGTGCTAGGCACATTGCCTCTTTAAGACGTTCAAAGGCCTTAGTTGCTTTAGGAGTCCAAGAAAATTCATCTTTCTTCAATAATGTTGTTAGAGGTGTTTCTATTCTCCCATAATTCTTAAAAAAATTGTGATAATACCCTCTTAACTTAAGAAATCCTTGCAACTGCTTAATGGTTGTGGGGACTTTCCATTCCTTAATGGCTTTAATTTTGTTAGGGTCTACCTTAACACCCTCGTGAGATACAATATGACCCAAATATTCCACCTCTTGCACTCCAAAGAAACATTTGGATGTTTTTTCATATAATTGCTTATGCTTCAATAGTTTGAGCACCTTGTCAACATGTTGAACATGATCCTTCCAAGACCTATTATAGATTAGTATGTCATCAAAAAATACTAGCACAAATTTTCTAAGGAAGGGTTTGAAAATGGAATTCATCAACCCTTGAAATGTAGAAGGTGCATTGGTAAGGCCAAAAGGCATGACCAAAAATTCATAATGGCCCTCATGAGTTTGAAATGTTGTTTTTGGAGCATCTTTAGTCTTCATTCTAATTTGATGATATCATGAATGAAGATCCAACTTGGTAAAATAAATTGCTCCGTGTAATTCATCCAATAATTCATCAATCATAGGAATGGGAAATTTATCGTTAATAGTGAGCTTATTGAGCTCCCTATAATCTAGAGACATGCACCATGATCCATCCTTCTTATGCACCAATACTACTGGAGAAGGGAAAGAACTTTGACTAGGTTGAATTATACCATCCTCTAACATTTATGCGATCATACATTCAATTTCTCTCTTTTGGACATAAGGATATATGTAAGGCCTTATGTTTGGAGGAACACTTCCCGGAATCAAATGAATAGCATGATCATGATCACGAATAGGTGGGAGTACTTTGGGAGTTTCAAACATCTTGGAATTATTGTCCAAGACTTTTTGGAGATATGGAGAAATATATGATTTTGATGTTGGAACTTCTAGTGAGCATAATTGTGAAATTACGCCTTGTTGTTCTTTCTTCAGAAGCTTTGTCATGACATTAGAGCTTATATTTTTCCTGGCTTCCTTGCGATACCCCATAATTTGATTTCCTATCCTTCTGAAACAAAATTCAAGAAAAGTTATTGAAAATTAAAAGTTATTGTCCCCAAAGATTATAACCATTGTACTCCTAGTACAACATCAACACCTCCCATTGGAATGGAAAGCATTGGAATATTCAATACATATTCCCCTATGGTTAGTTTGATATTATGGAATTTTCCAGAGAAAATTATAGTTCCTCCATTTGCAACTAGCACTTGACATTATGGTGCTAGGTATAGGAAACAATTAAATTCATTGGCTACCTTACAATGAATAAAATTATGGGTACTCCCCAAATAGTAAACACTATTACCTTTTTCTTCTTGATATGTCCTTCTATCTTGAGAGTTTGAGGAGTGGTAGTTCCTCCCAATGCATTACACGATATGGTCAGACTCATTTCTTCTTCTTCTAGGGTTGGTTCCTGGTGTATATCCTCTTATTTTGAAGTTTCTTGTTCATATTTTTCCTCCTCTTCACAATCTATGTAAAATAATTTATTCTCAGCACACTTATGACCTTTAGTGTATTTTCTATCACAACTATAGCAAAGCCCTTTTGCTCTTTTTCCTTCCAATTGTTGTGGTGTCAACCTTGTAGGTTGTGGAAGTCTTGGAGTAGCAACGCTTCCATCTTTATAGATGTGAGTGGTAGGCTTCCTTGTTGCCATACTTTTACATTCAATTTTTCTTGCCAATTTGAATGTCTTCTCCAACGAATAAAGTTCCCAAACGCGAACTTCATGTTGGATTTATCCTTTAAAGTCCCTATGAAGACATCAATCCTATGTTCCTCTGGAATATCAGTTACCCTTATATTCAATTTTTAGAAGTCCTCAATGTGCTCGACCACTGAACCCTTTTGTTTGAGATTTATCAATTGGCTAAAGAAGGTGTTGCTCTTTGTATCATCATAATGTGCTATCATTTCCTTCGTAAAAATTGACCAAGCGACCATTTTTTTTACAAGAGAAAAACCATCAATACCATACAAATGTATTTTGTTCTAAATTTAAAGTTGCAATGCGTACCTTTTTTGTATTTTCCACATTATTGAGATTAAAATATTGCTCCATCTGTAGTATCCATGTTACAGGATCCTTTTCCATCAAACTTCCTCATATCCATCTTTGGAATATGGTGGTTCTTCAATCCAACATTAGATTTTATGAAATCACGATTAAAATTTATTTCATTCTCATCATGAGTTTCCTCTACTATCTTTCCGTCATTAGGAACCATTTCTTGTATCAACCTTGTCATCAAACCTTCCATGTCTACTTTTAGATCATTCTTCATGTCTTCCATGTTGTCTTTCATCTTTTCATCGATATTACCTTCCATGTTATCCATCTTACCTTCCATGCCATCCATATTATATTCCATTCCATTCTTCCAACCATCCATGCCTTTCTTCAAAACTTCCATTTCATTTTTTGTTGCTCTTTGCGAGAGCGAAATTTGGTGCACTTGCTCTTGTAATTTTGATACGTCATGTTGCGCTTCTTCCTGTTCATGAGTCATAGTAGAGCCTTCTAAAGGCTTAATTGGTGTTCAATTATTTTTAGGTGGAATTTTAGAACCAAATACTGATATCTATGCTTCAATATGCCCTTGGAATCACTTCAAACTGATTTTTCACACAATATTTATGCAATTTGAAAAAACAATTACACACCTTTTTCTTGCTTTTGAGGAGCTTGATATTGAAACTGAATTATCTATGTGATTTCATATCTTCAATATCTAAAATTTGGCCCTGTAGTATCCCTTTGAATCTTCTTTTGAATGCCACAGGATTGACTTGATTTGGATTCTTCAAGGCAAAGTTATTCCCAATCTCCCACAATGACATAATTATGGACTAGTTCAAGAGAGTGAAATTGTACGACTTGCCACATGTGACTGTTTCCTCCTTCAACTCTGAAATTGATAAAAAGGAAACTAAAGTCAGTGTACTTACGACCACTTTTTATAGAATTCCAATCCAATTCCTTGAGATATTTATGACAATTTTCCGACAATCACCTCTTTGAGATGAAATTCAGGAGCCTGAAAAAACCCTAACTGCCACATATCATATCTTTGAAAATATTGCGAACCAAGATCTGAAATTTTTACAGGAAGTTTCTCTGGATTTCGGCTTCACTTTGTAAAAATTTAAGCTTCTTAACCTTCTTAGATAAAAAATTACAGCGCAAATTCCACGATGACCTGTTTTAGGTGAAATTCGGGAGCCTGAAAAAATACTAACTCCCACATATCATATCTCCGAAAATATTGGGAACCTAGATAAATGTTTTATATGACGTTCCTTAGGATTTAGGCTTTTCTCTGTAAAATTTTTATCTTCTGAACCTTCAGAGAAAAAAATTTATAATGAAAATTCCACGATGACCGGTTTGGAGTAGCGAAACCCTAGAATCCAAAGCTCTGATACCAAATGTTATGAAACCAACTCCAAAAATAGAAGAAAAGAGATATCAACACCTTAGAAATCAAACACTTCGAGGGGGAAACCTCCAATACATTACATAAATGAACAATTCTTGGATGATAATGTTAGCCACCTATAAATTTGTTATAGGAAAAGGTGGCTAAAAATTTTTGAGCCTTCAAGGAACAAATTTTATTGCTAAAATTTTTTGGCTCTTGAAGAATCTTGAAGGCCTCATGCCTCTGTCCATAATCTTCACTACTGTGCCTATTCTACATATAGAAATCCTGCAGATTTCCAAGACAGATTACTACTGCAAGCACCATTTTTATTTTTTCCCTTCTTCCAAAACTGACCTCATTTTTAACACCTTCATCCTCCATGAAAAACCCTCACTTTCACGTTTCTCCCTTTTCCCTTATTCAAAATCCATTTATAAGGTTTAAAGACTTTTTCTTTGCCTTATCGAAACCCCTCTAAACCTTTGAAAACCATTGAAAATCCATGAAAAACCCACATTTGGACACATATGGGTCTTAGCCCCCTTCGGCCAGCGCCCTCGACCTTTTCCCCACGTGACCCGGGCACCGAAACTAGGCGCTAGCCCGAAAAGCACTTAGAGCGTTTGGTTATCGGGAGCATTCCTCACCGTTGATTTCCTCGCAAATCCGACAGTCTTGGCAATCCCATCGCACCCGTGGTCCCCACTCCTGTTCACCGCGCGATCACATCACAGCCGTCCATTTAAACCACAGATCCGACGGTTCGTTATTCATCCACCCAGTGGTCCCAGCCACTGATACTATGCAGAAACTGGCGGTATCCATCGCACCACCTCCGAGCGCAAGGTGTTTTTCTCCTGATCGGCAGCGATTCCACTCATCGATTGACGCGTGGCCTGGGCACTGTTCACCAAACTGCCATCCATTGCACGTTAAACATCGTACGTAGACCCCGCGTGATATTGACGTGCACCGTTCGATCTAGGGCTGCTCATCGGACGGTGGTCACTCGCTAGAGATGCACACGCGATAACACCAGGTTCGGCGCAGCAGTAAGAGCATCTCCGCCGTCGATCTGATCTACAGATCAACGGACCAAAATTCATCACCCGTTTTCTCCGTTTTGACTTTCCACCTGCGTTCTTGACCGTTGATCTCTGCGCGATCGACGGCTTTGATTTAATTTTCTTTTCCTCCTTGCCTTTGACTCCTCTCGATCAATCTCGACCATTGGATGATGCCATCCAACGGCCATGCTCTCCCCACATGTCCTCCCGCAGCAATAAACCTATGTATGCAGGATTTTATAATTTTTTTTGTATTTTGCAGGGTTTTTAATGGTTTTTCCGCCATGTCTGAAGAAAATTCAGAAGCAGAGGGTGACGATCCTCCCTCCTCTGATCCATCAAAGAAAATCAATCGCAGGGTTTAAACTTCACGTTTCATCGATGTTTCATGAGGCATTGACGCCATATCGCCCCTGCGCGGCCATGCACATTAGAAAAACATAGCAAGTCAATCACAAATCAAATAGTATCAATGTCGACAACAAAAAAATACCAGAGCAAAGGATTGAAGACAACTTTTGTGGGGATTACGGCTAAGAATGATTATCAAAAGCCTAATCCCCGATTAAAAACACAGTTAAAGAAGAAAATCTTAAGTGTTTTATCGACGAAAAGCCTCCACCGCCACCTCTGAGGCAAATTGATTCCTCCCAGCTGCCGAAATTCCACCTATGCCTCAAAGTATTCAATCAGAGGCCGAAGTTATTGATCAAATGAAGATATTCGCCTTAGCACAGCCAGAGAGTTACTTCTGTAGGGAAAATTAATGCAAAAAATATATGTGGAGTAACCCTGACAACACACAGAATCTCCAAGGTCAACAAAAGCTCTCACAGAGCTTAAAAGTTTATGTAAATAATTTAATATAGAAGACACCTATTTTAAGTTTCTTCATTGAGCCCCCCAAAGGCCAAGAAGCCATTAAGTCTATATTAATTTTAATTGGAGATATTTTATCAGATCTCACCTCCTCATTCTTCTATATATACTTTTGCAGAAGATGAGAGAGGGGTTGGTTGAGTTGGTTGCAGAACTTTGAAATACATTTTAGCTTAAGCTTTTGATTGTAGATAGTGTTCACTGGCCCTTGAAGCTCTATTTGTGTTAGACTTGTTAGGCTGGATAGTGAAGATGATTGCTGAACTGAAACATTGGACCTAAGTATTGTAACTGGTTTGACATCAATAACAAGCTATTTCTTGGGATCCTGGTCTATATCACTGGTGAAGTGCCTCTTTCTTTGTTATTGTTTTCCTTCTATGTATGTCATTTTGTTCACTATTCTCTGATAAAGAACAACATTTATAGAGTTAGGATTTACTGTTTTCCAGTACCCTTGTCTGACTGATAAGATTTATCTCAATGTTTTCCTCCAATTTTTTTATTTAAGAATGATTCAATACAGTCCAAATAGTTAGGAATGTTGGCGTTCCGTCGTCCTACTGTTTTCTTTAAACATTGTTCTTGAAAGTTATTTTCCTTATTTGCTTATTAAAGTTAGACTAGAAAAGTGATGGTTTTCCTTATTTCTAGATTCTATTCTCCAAAGGCAGATTCTGAAGGTTTCCCTTGGTGTTGGCTGAAAGCAAACTAGGTTTAAAAGTACCTTATCTGATCTTAGGTTACATTTTGTTTCTCTTATGTGTTTTCATACTTTCTGAAGGTAATTATGTGGATTATTGGATTGTTTGTCAATTAAGTTGCTTTAATACAAAATTGCCCAAGAAGTCAATGGTTAGCCCTGTCCTTGGTTGGTTTTAAACAGTTACTTAAGAGGCTTTTCTTGTTTGGACTGACTATATATCCTTTGTGAAATTATTATCAGTTTCCACCCCTCCAACACTTTATTGTTTCCATTCCATCACTCTAATCTCAATAATCTTGTGATATAGATGACTTTCCCCTTGGATCACTCTTGATGTTTTTGCTCAATTAAAGCCATGTTATGAATCCATAGCCCAATGGACTAAAAACTAGCATTATATCTATCTTTTTAGCCAAAGCTGTTCTATTCGCTTGCAACTTCTCACCTTTGAAACTTTTTTCACTTAGAACTTTCCCCTCAAGTAATTTTCATGCTCAACCATCCAACAAACAAAAAAAACCCTTGTCCTTCATAACTAGCCTAATATCATTACCCAAAACTCCAAAGAAAAATCCATATTTGCACTTATTGGAGAGATCCCTCTCCGGATTCAGGAGGGCTAGATCCTAGAATCCCAAAGTGGTTGAAATAATGTTGCTTCTGCAGTTTTAGTCTCACCAATCTGCTAAAATTATAGATTCCTAACAGATACAAATGACCAAAACCTCCTTCTATATATAGGAGTCCATGGGGTCACAATATATTCCTAGCCAACCTAACAATAATAATGTAAGGGCACAATAATAACAATATTGGGGGTACATGGTACAAGAATAACAATAAGGGGGTTATACTAAAAACAATAAGGGACTATACTAGTAATATAGGGACCTAACAGGCTTCTATTATGAATCACAGGATTTTGAATAGCTACATATGTTTCATTAAAATATGTGTCTTAGTTGTACATATCAATCATCTCTTCAAACCCTAAGATGCCAATTTTTAGTTCTTGCACAACCAAATTTACTCGGCTCAAAGCATCAACAAATTTATTTGACTTACCGCTTGTGTGCTTGATTACAAAGGTGAAACTCTACAATAAATCCACCCACTTAGCATGATTTTGGCTCAAATTTGGCTGATTATTTACAAACTGTAGTGCATGATTATCAGAATACAACAAAAATTCCTTGGGCAACATGTAATGCCTCCATTTATTTAAAGCCTGCACAATAAAATATAATTGTTTATCATAGGATGAGTACTTCTGCTTGGCCTCATTCAAATTTTCACTGAAATAAGCTATTGGTCTCTACTCTTGACTCAGGACAACTCCTATTTCTATTGGAAAAATTTATCGAATTTTGGAAAAGCCAAAACAAATTTTTCAGTGATATTCTTTTTCAATAGATTGAAGTTTCGATCTATTGTCTCTATCCACTTAAATGGCTGGTTGATCTCCTTTATTATTTCAACTATCGGTGCACATATCTGACTATAAATTCTTATAAACTTTCTATAAAAAATTGCAAGACCATGAAAACTTCTCACCTCAAATACGCTTCTTGTAGTTGGCCAATTTAGAATTTCTTGGATCTTTTCTGGGTCCATCTTCAAACCTTCTTCCGAGACTACAAATCCTAGGTAAACGCGCTCCTTCTTCATGAAACTACACTTCTTCAAATTTATCAGCAATTTCTCCTTTTGCAAAGTATTTAAAAATAACTTAATATGCTCCAAATTCTCTTCCTTATTCCAACTGAAAATTAGAATGTCATCAAGATAGACTATCACAAAGTTTCTAGCATATTCTTTTAATACCTCATTCATTAGTCTCATAAATGTACTTGGTGCATTAGTGAGCCCAAGAGGAATCACTAACCATTCATACAACCCACTATTGGTCTTGAATGAAGTATTTCATTCATCCCCCTCTCTAATCCTTATTTGATGGTATCCACTCTTAAGATCTATTTTATAAAAATATTTTGAACCACTCAAACAATCCATCAAATCATCCTTACGTGGTAGGGGAAATATATACTTGATATTGATCTTGTTTATTTCTCTGGAGTCAGTATACGTGTGTCATTCACCACCTTTATTTGGACTAAGAAATACTGGTACTACAAATAGGCTAAGGCTTTCTCTTATCAATAATTTATCCAAGAACTCCTACACCTATTTTCCAACTTCTTCATTCTCCCGATGAGTCAATCTATATGCTGCTTTGTTTGGTAAACTTTCTCCATGTATTGAATCGATGTGATGGTTGATACTTCTGATTGGTGGCAATGCACTTGGTAAATCATCAACAATTATGTGAACATAATCATCTAGTAGATTTTTAATTTCCACGGGTAGATTGTCTAAATTGGTAGAAGTCAAAATTACCTTGGGTTTACCCACAATAACAAAATGTGTTTCTTTCTCCTTCTTGACTTCTTGCAACAATTATTTTCAACTGATCAACATAACATTATTTCCAGTTTCTCCTTTGTTTGCGTCATCCTTCAAAGCCAACAATGTGTGGTTATTCCCATCCTTCTCTAAGGTATAGGTGTTCCTTCAACCATCATGAATAGTTTTCCTATCAAATTGCGAGGGTCTTCTCAGTAATATATGGCACACGTCCATTGGCATCACATCACATAGTATGACATATTTATATTTACCAATCTGTATATATAATCTGAACTGTTTTGTCACTACGATATGATGTCCCTTTTGTAACCAAGACATTTTATAGGGAGTATGGTGTACCGTCTTAATGAACCCAAATTTATCAACCATCTCTGTGGAGAAAATATTTTCAGTGCTTCCACTTGCAATCACAACCTTGCAACATTTTTCTTTAGACTTGCATACAGTCTTGAATAGGCTCTTCCTTTGAGCTAGCTCATTTTCTTCCTTTTCTAAACTAAGCAATACCCCTTTTAACAATAATGACTCTCATGCCTCAGGTGGCTCTTCTTTCCCCATGACCTCACGGTTTTCTTACTTTGTCTCAGCTATATTCACATTCCGTTGATTTTCTATTTTATTATGACGGCAATCCCATGATCTGTGTCCTAATTCTCCACATATGTAACAACGAATTTATCTTCCTTATCCTCTACCTCTGGGTACAAATATTCCTCTACCGAAGTCTCCTCTCTGTGGTGGTCTGTTACTCAAACCTCCTGCTTCATTCTGAGAGTGTTGGAACCTTGATATGGAAGCTCCTCTTCCTCTTGCTGGACTTTTACCTCTATTCCTCTGACTTTTCTTACTCATAATTTTCTCCTCTACCTTCAAAGTTGTTTGATAGGCACTTTCAATTGTCTTCAGGCTTAGCAAACTAATCTCATCTTGTATTTCATATCTCAAGCCATTGATATACCTGGCCACCTTTTTTATGTCATCCTCAACATGTCCTGCTCTAATGCTCAACTTGTAAAAATCCTCTATGTACTCCTTGACAGTCATTCCTTTCAGCTGGCAATATTTTGGCATGAATTTACTTTTCAATTTTCTCACCATTTTATCCCACTGCTTGGTCTTGGGTTTCCCCTTTCTCTCTCTAGATGTTTGTAGCTCATCCCACAAGATAGCTGCATGGCCCTTCAATCTAGTAGCTGCAAATTTTACCTTATTTTTATCTTCGACCTCTTCAAAGTCGAAATACTTATCTAACAAGCTGATCCAGTCCATCAGCTCTTCCACATTAAGGTTCCCTTCATACAAAGGTATTTCCACCTTTCGTCTTCCACTTGCTTTTACTAACATCTTGTAAACTTTGGTTGCTTTGTTTTATTCCTCTTCTTCTTTCTCAGAAGATTCCTCTGTAGCACTAGCATCCCCTTGATCAGGTGCTCTCCTCTAATAATTTTCCATTTTCTCCATTTGTGTGCGAATATGTTGAATCTCTTCCAACAAAATTGCATTGGCTATAGGTATTTCCCGACCTATGCCAGCTCCTCTCCTAGGTGGCATGTTTTCTGAAGTTCTAAGAGTAGAACTAAATTCTTGTCTGTGCTTTGATACCAAATGATGTAGAGCTTGATTAGTTTGTTAATCACTACTTATGTCTGCACTTGTCATTTCACAAAAAAAAATCACGCTACACAATAAGCCTCCCTGCAAACATAGCTCACCTATCCATGTAACAACCACTTTTTTCTAACTACCACACTAGAAAACAAAACCTAGATCGATGACTACTCTATTCTCTGCAATCCTATGTTTTCATGTGCAGATCTATTTATCAAAATGAGATGGATCCAAAATTGCAGCATTCAACCTTCTTTACCTTACTCCTTACCTTCATCCACTTCTCTTTTTATTTAACGGAGCTTGGATCGATCAATTTGCTGTTTTTTGAGGTGAGATTTAGCATACAGGTAAAAACGTAGCGTTCTAGAGAGAAATGCAGAACCATAAAACCATTGTTGCGGAAAGCACAATGTTATAAAGGTAAGTGTAGCACCACAAGTGTATGCACAACGCCTCAAGTGTA
The DNA here is from genome assembly GCA_034641835.2 of Pinus albicaulis. Classification (NCBI taxonomy): domain Eukaryota; kingdom Viridiplantae; phylum Streptophyta; class Pinopsida; order Pinales; family Pinaceae; genus Pinus; species Pinus albicaulis. The sequence goes on from JAXQQM020091535.1 coordinate 296,921, forward strand.
TGCACAATTCCTCAAGCATATGAGCAACACCAAATGCAGGAGATCCCTCTAGGGCTAAAAAATGCAACGTTTTGACCAAATATTGATATTTCCAAAATTTCTCTGAGTCTTAGACAAATATTAATATTCTGAGACACAATCTAGAGGTTCATTGATTAATTCTAAGGGATCTAGTTGTTTGAATGGCATCCATTTGATTCCCTTTTTAAGAACTATGACTATATGAAATATGCACTGTGTAAACACATAAAAAACAACAATAGAGCTATTTAACACCAAAATTACGCTACTCGAGTGGCACAATATTCACTAGTTCAGCGAGAACAAAAAAAAAAAAAAATTTAACACAGACAATAGTGATCTCTACACACAATCTTTACTTGAATTAAAAATTACTAAATAAAACAGTTTTTTTTTTTTTCCCCGGCCCTTGATGGCTCAATAACATTACATTCCTCTTGCTCCCAAAAAAAAAACAAATCCATTTTTTTTTCTTTTTATTGTTTTAATGTTGTTATCCTATTCCAACCTCTCAAACAGCCTATTCCCTATTATATAGGTCTAACACACACCTAGGATAACAAACCTGATATTTTCCTTCCTAATCTGGAAATCTATTAAATTTTACAATAAATAATCATTTAAAATAAACTCAAGAGGTCCAACCCTCTTTACTAAATGATGGTTGACCAATCAGGTCGATAAAATTGATCTCATTTGATGATCCTGCATCATATACTTATTCTCATGGAGATGAAATACTGCTTTCCTATCATAAAGATAAGGACTTCCCAAAAAAATACCTGAAATCTTAAGTGACAGTACATAAAGTTCAACTTCGTCAAGAAAGTTTGAATTGATTGTAAACCTTAGGATGCACTCCCTTCTTACCTGCAAGTTTGCATTCTTTCATATCCAACATAAAGGATAGGGTCTTGAATGTGTAACAGTTTCAAGATTTAACTTCTTCACTAGGTCTTCAGAAATCAAATTAGCTTGAGAAACACTATCAAATAATGTTATTATTTTTGTATGCTTTGAAACAACTCTAATATGAAAGAGTTCAATTCTTGTGTCTTCATCTTGCATTACATTAGAACAACATGAAGAACTATTTCTTTCTATATTATTACCTTTCAAACCCATCGTTGTAATCTTGGTTTCATCTCCTAAATCTAAACCTAAGTCATGTTCAATGGTTGCAACAATTTTCCCCTTCTCTTTGGCTTTAAGTTTGTTTGGCTTCAACTCTGGATGGAGTTGCCAACAATGGTCTTCATCATGGCAATTTTTTGAACAATTTTTACATGTGAGTTTCTCTTTCTCTATTTTAATAGAACGATTTTTCTTTCCTCTTCCATTAAACTTTCCTTTTCCTTTATCTTCATACTCAAGGAATCTATCACTTTTATCATATGCACTATGTTTCCCTCTTGTTTCTATATGTATGGCTTGAAAAAAAACCTCATCTAAGTTTGTAGGATTGAACATGATAATAGTATGTCTAAGATAGCTATGCAAACCCCCAATATGCTTTAACAAAGTTTCTTGAGAAGATAATTTGACACCCAAAATAAGATCCCTTCTCCTAAATTCATGAGTTTAATCTTCCACAATTTTCCCTTTTAATTGTCTAAAATTCTGCCAATCCATAATGGATTTTTGCATGTAAGATAGAGGATATAATTTCCTTTTAATGGCAGTAGTAAAATTTGACCAAGACATTGAGATGTTACCATGGTTTTTAATCTCATCTTGAGTCCTTGCTTCCCACCATACAAGTGTTGAATCCTCCATTCTCAAGGAATCCAATTGAATATTTATGTCATATTCTTGAAGGTTATGGATTCTTCAATAAAGCTCCAATTGATGAATCCAATTATCTAGCTTCTCTGCATTCACTTCGCCATTATACACTAGTAGCTCAAATTTGAAATCAAGTTTAAGTAACAGTGTTTTACTAGTTCCTTTTGAAGTATGTGGATGAACATATTGTAGGGTTGTGGTAGTGGAAGATGATTGAGAGGAAGGTGAAGATGGTGGTAAGGATGATGGTGGAGTGGATGGTGGCTTCTGACCATCTCCATGACCTCCTCCTCCTGGAGAACCCTCTCCTCTTGGAGGCCTTGAAATTTCTCCTTGCATCCTTGAATTCCTCTCCTCATAGAGGACTTTAACCATCCGAGTCATATCAAAAAATTCCTTTCTGAATGCTCTATCATCTTCTGTCATGGTAGGTTATCCTTCATGAGACATGCTCAATGAAGACTCAAATTCAACTTCAGGATGTGTTGGTGTTGAAGACTTTGGAAACCTTTCCCTTCTTCCTCTTGACCCAACTACAGGGCTTTCAACCAGCTTCCCTTCTCCTCTTTTGAGTTTTAACCTTGTAAGCATGACACAAAATTGAAAACAATTAGATCCCTTATTGCACAACAGAACATAAAGACCAAGAGCTCTGATACCAAAGATGATTTGAGTGGAGTATGTTAATGTTGTTGTGCTAATTACTCATTTAGATTTTGAATATAATGTTTTATGTTTGCTTAAGGGTTCAAGTTCTCTTGCAAATTATCAAGTCTCATGAGTTTTTTTCATGTAGATTTAATGAAAAATTTAACATAAAAACAAAGGCTGAAAAACAACAAATAAAGTACAATACATCACCATACAACACATCAACACATCAACACAGGTATTTGATGAAGGAGTTCACCCCTCCTGGGCTACATCTCCTTGGTCCAACTTCCATGGCTAAGGCCTCTATATTATGCTCAAATTTTCAAATTGACCTATTTACAATCCTCTTTTTCTCCTCAAACTTTCACTAATGAGTCCAGAATGTCCAAAAATGGTCATCTAGCCTCTTTCTGCACCTGATTTAAAACTGCAAAATTTATGACCATTTACATTTTCTCTACAGTTTCAGGCCTAAATTTAGCTAACTAGAGCTAAATCCAGCTAGCTAGAGTTATAATGGCAGTTTCTACCGAAATTAGTGGTCTTCCAACTTAATCTTCATTAGGTTAAGTAAACGGGGTTAGTGCTAATAAAGCACTGCTTAGCACTAATCCCACGCTTAAGATAATACCAAAATAATATGTGGCTTAGACACTAATTAAACAAGTTTATGGTTTAATTAAGCGTGGTTTAATGTTAAAACTCTGCATTATGGATTAAATCTGTCGGTGGCATTCGCACTGAGGTCATATGTATCGAGGGCTAGACTCCATTAGCCCCTCCATTCAACACAACATAATTCAAATAGATGTGGAGCTTCAATGAGGTTACGACTCATCGTGTGGCATAGTGGTTATTTGTGGCGTTGGCTTGTGGGAGGTCTTGGGGTCGAACCCCGACACCTCCACTCGGACTTAACCATAAATTTTTGATCCATTATAAACCATTGGGGGGGGGGCACGTGGCGGCCCTATGCTGCACCACATGTCCTCACCCAATTGGACCAAATTTTAACCAAACAAAAATTTCCACATAACCCAATTTCTCAGCCAATGAAATGCTGCCACTTTGCAGTACAATATTTGTCGTAGGAAAATGAAAAAATTGACCCTGCCCAGTCATCATGCCACATCAGTAGTACTGACTACTGACTAGGCATTTTCCTTTCAATTTTTTTTTTCGTCTGGTTAGTAAAGCGAACATAACTCATTTTTGGAAGCATAAAAAGTCTAGTTTGCGTGAAATGAAGCGTGCCAGATTCAGAATGACGAGCATTATGCGAATGTTTGGGTTTTGAGCCATTCTGAGAACTTTGATTTTGTGCATAAAACTGAGCACCTAATCAAATTGACATGTGGGGTAGCCCTAAGTAGTGAAAAAGTAATCTTCTCCCTATCTAAGAAACTATGGACCAAAAAATAACCTTCCAACAAATTAAACAATTTATCTACATTATATGAATTTATTTGACCTTCGAATATAGGGATATTGAAGTCCACTTGTACCTTGAAGGGGGTGGCACCTCCGAAATGATTGTTGGATGAAGATGCATTGCCAGTGGGCAACTGCCGAAGGATCTGGGAAAATTTATCCATCATCTCATTTCTTTGCTGCTTGAGGGATTCTTCGAGCAACAATTTGATAGGATATCCTGCTCTCTTATATTTATTTTCTTCCTCCATGGGAGGTCGTTGGTGTAGACAAGTGTTATCACTGGAAAATTGGACAAGCAAAGATGACATTATTTAATGTCAGGCAGAAGGATTTACAGGGTTGAGAGAGACTAGAGAATCTAAAGTATTTAAAAATATCTAAGGTCTAAAAGGAAAAATCAAATTTCACACTGAAAGAACCAGACAAATGCGCCTTTGTGCACATAATTCTTTGATAAGCGTGCCTTTGGGTGGCTTTTCCTCAAAAAGCTGTGCAATCCTGAGAGTGGCAGGTGTCACTTTTCAGGACCACAAGGCATAGTCCAGGACATTGATCCCATGCTTGAGGCTGCCTAAGGAAAGTCACCCAAGCCTCCTTAGGAACTCAAAGGAGCAGACAATGGAATCACCCTCCTCTCTTGGGTCACCATCCACAATGTACCAAGAGATGAAAAATAACAGAGCACATTGTTATGTTGGCCAGAATTGCCCCAAGAAATACCAGCAGTGTGTGATCCAGAGCAGAGATAGAGGGGAATCATTTGTTGGCCATCCAACAAATCCAGTCCACCATGGTAGAGAGAGGGAGATTTTGCGCCAAGGAAGCTCGGAAGTAAAGACATCCTTGCATCGGGACTTGGAGCTCCATAGTTCCAAGGGCCCCTTGGCAAGTGGATTAAAGTTTCATCCTCATTTCCTACCACCACTCAATAAGAGGGGACGTAAGCACCACCGTTTGGATTATTGAAGTTGTTTGACTTTGTTTAGAGATTTTGTGTTATTTGTTTTAGTTTTAGTTTAGTTTTTATGTTTGAATATGCATGTTATTTCTCTATCTAGTATGCTTATGTTTCAACATGTTCCGCTAACTTTCTCAACTCCATCTATTTTATACCTATGAAAAATAACTTAAGAAGGAAAAACCACCCCTCTTAATCAATTTTTATTTGGCACATTCGTGCGCCAAACACACCAAAACAGGGTTGGCGACTCCACTAACTTTTATTTCCAAGTTTATGTGGTTGTGCCTTTTTGCAGAGACCTTCGTCTTTGATGTGGAGTTGGGCTGGAATTGCCCCCTTTCTCTCCTTCACTTCTTTACAAGTGACAGGTTGAAGTTGAAGAGCTCCCAAAAAATTACATTGTAGGAAATTGCGCAGCTTTTTTATAGACATATGTGCTCTAGTGCGTGCGTTCAGAGGTGACCTGCATGCAAAAATCATGCCTATTTCAGCCTTTTGCACACAGAAACTAGAAGTAGGATTTTTCCTACTATTTCCATATTTTTCTCGCTTGTAAAGGTGAATGGAAGCCCATAATACATTTTCCAGCACTCTTTGAGGTGCCCCGCAACTTGTTAAAGCTCACTCTTAGCTACTTTTAGTATTTTAGGTGTTGGTTTTATTTCAAGTTGATTTTCACAAAGTTAACACATAGTTTAAGTAGGAGGCAAATTAACTTGCTTTCCGAAATAATTTATGTTTTGCGAATTCAGGTACCAAAACACCTAGTTAATTAGCCAAAGTAAGTGGTCCAAGTCCACACATGCTTAGCTAGTTCTTTTTTCTACTATAAAAGTCATTAGTTTAGTTCAATTTTTGCGCTAGGATTTCGGGACCAGGATCGAATTGCCGATAGAAGAGAAAGTAATATCTGCTTCCTTTGCACCCTCCGGTGATCCTAGGGAAGCATATGAAAACTCTCTATTCACAAATCACCATCTCCCTATAGTTGATCATTTATATTATCTAGGAAAAATTGAAAGTAGCCCATATCCGCGCATGTTTTTTTTTTAGCAAGGAACATTAAAAAATAGTTTAAATAGGGGATTTTGAAAAGGGTCATCGCATATCCACATGTCCAAACTATGTGCTTGTTCACCTTTTGTTCACACACATCCACACCCTAAGTGAAGTAAAGACACCTAAAACTAACTTATAAAAACTCACTAAATTTTCCCCACATGGGGCTAAAAAATCATTTATAGTCTAAGTTAGGACTAAGGGGGTAGGCATCCAATAAGCCTCCTTGGTAATTATTCATCTTGAAACATAGAATTTGACTATGTAGGGAACTTTAAAATTTGCCTATCAACCCACGTAAAAAAAATATGATCGTGGCAGAGACTCGATTCATAGGGGGTTAGACTTAGGACTAGTGTGTGCGGTATTAGTTGGGGCTACCTGACCCGGCTGATACTCGGTATTGGTAGTTGAAATACAAAGAATCCTAAGTATCAAATGCTCATTTGGGATGGTGGTGGTTAGTGGCCAAAATTAGGGCATCCTTTCCCTATAGTTGATGGTGCATGCAAGCACTAGTTCCTCTACCCTTACCTTGGTGGATTTTCTTCTTTTGACTGGGGGCCTTGCCAGTTATTTCAAGACATTGTGCCATCATTTGCAGGATTTATTCTCAAGGCCCCGTTAAATTTGAGCATGTGAGGATGATTAGGTCTTCTAGGATTTGAGTATCATACGTAAACAACAAAAAACCATATTTTTTTATTGACTGATCACATAGGATTAATCTAAAGGGAAAATTTATTTTATTTTCACTTTATTTTTATGTATGTGATCGAAATTTTTCTTTGATTATAATCTCTATCCTCTCAAATATTTTCAAAACCATACCTAGTCGATGCCAGAATGGAGCCAATGGGACCTCCTCAATCTAGACGTCTTTTGGACCTCCCCCCATTACCAAGAGGGGTTCCAGGTCTTTCGCCATTTAGGTTTCAAAGATAGAACACTTCCACCCTTATTGGTTCATCCTTTATTGGGGCATCTTTAGTTGGGAACCCTAGTTGGTCTCCCAATTCCACATCGACGAACACCCCCATAGGGTCACCACACACCACTCCTCCCACAACCCCTAGTGGGCAGAGGAGTGCTACCCATTCGGGAGGCCAGGTGAACACACAGTAGTGTACGTCGCAGAAAAACCCTATTCCCAATCAGAACATTAATTCTTCACAAGTCGCAATGACTACAACCTTGTAGTCACCTTTTCTAGCTTCGTTAAATCTACCAGATTTAACCAAATTGAAAAATTATCCCATTGCTCACAACCTCATATTGACTACTATGCCCAAGAAGCTCGCTTCAGACACTCCAAAGTTCGAAGGAAAGAAAGCAAAAGACCCAGGAAATCGTGTTATGACTTTCCACCTGTGGTGTTCGTCGAACAACATCGTTGATGATACTATTTGACTAAGACTGTTTCAATGCCACCGCCAACATCCATTTACAAAATAGGGACCGCAATATGCTCAGTCCCTAGCACAAGACCCGCCCATGGAGAATAATGCACAGGTGAACTTTGTGCAACCCTCCCAAAACCAACCGCACCAACCATATAACCAAGAGAATAAAAATTATCCTCCTAACGCGGTTAAGAAAAAAGGAAAAAAAAAAGCCTAAAGGAAATCCTAGACAGAGGGGAAAAAATCAACAACGCCCTTCGCGAGCTCAGGCTGGAGGCAACTCCAACTGAAATCTAAACCAGGAGCCAAGCAACTCCCAGTGGTAGAACACAAGGTCAATGCTTCAGAAAAAGCACTCTTGTTCGATCTACGGTGAGTAAAGCCATTACACTCACCATTGTCCCGACCTCCCTGAGCTGAAGAATATATAGAGTAATCATGGATAGGGGGATCTAGCTAGTAGACAACAGTCATGCAAGAGCCTTTCCCCCATTAAGGGACAATCAACACACAACAAAAAACTCCTGACGATTTCGAAAAAAAAAACCATGAAATCTACATGACTAGAGAGGAAATTGTTTTCCAGAAATGAAATCAAAATGATGCCCCACTAGACACCAATATGTTAGGGGCTAGTACCAGGGCACCAAAAACACCTTTGACCATATCAAAGATGCCTATTGAACCCTTGCCAAAAATGGATAAGGGACCAACTAGGCAGGCAGGAAATTATTCCAAAGTGGCCCATAAATACAACATCATGGATGATATAGCTCAATCTCCCGCCGCTATGTCGGCTTTGGAGGTGTTACAATCATGACCAAAGAAGCGGAAAGCCTTAGTTTCCACTCTAGGCACCATCAACCTTGCTGATTCGCGCTTGATAGCTTTTGATTTAGGAAAAGCTAGCCCTAGGGTTCCTTCAATGGTCGCCTTTCAGATACTGGTGTCGGTCCAAAACATCACCATTCACTGATGTATCATTGACAAAGGTGCATCCACATGCATCATGTCAAAGAAAATTTGAAACAATTTAGGGTCTCTCGAACTAAAGTCATCATACATCACTCTTAGAGCATACGATGGTCGCCATTCAACGCCCGTCAGTCTCTATTAAAACGTCCCGGTCTACTTAGCCAAAAATATGGTCCTTATAGACATTGAAGTCTTGGATGTCCAACTACACTACAATATACTCCTTGGCCAGAGTTATATGTACGCCATGTTAGCCATCGCCTCCTCCATCATTCTAATTATGATGTTCCCCCATGAGGATTGCATCGTTACTGTCAACCAGTTGAAACATTGCGAAAAGTGGCCCCTAACAAATACCAATTTAATTCTACCCTATGTAGACACATCGACTGAAGCGCTTACACGGTACAAGGAATATGGCCTCGGCCAGTTCAAACCGTCGTCCATCCTAGGTTCATTCCAAGGTGATCCACCTGTTATCCCAGAGCCATCATCTGGCATCACAAAGGCTCCGGTGTGAATGATGTCCACATCAAGCACCAGAGCTAGACAGGACATAGAGATGAGCATTAATGACACTTATTCCTTGGCCATAACAACCTCTCTAGGCTACGCCACCTCCCAAACTCCTTTCCTCTTACCCCTAGTTGGTTTTGTGTCACAGCAGGTCATGGCCATGATGGTCCTACCAAACTTGTCCTTTGAAATATTGGTTTGGTACCTAGTCCCACCCACTCCAATGGGATTTGCGCACATTACCTCTATAAGGTTAATCCCTATCAATCCTGAACTAGCCCTGGCTGTTCAGGAGACTATCACAAACATCCCTGCAAAGGGAATTCCCTTTGCAAAATCGATGATTACGTCTAACAAAACCGAGAGAAGAGGAAATAAGGCGAAGAGTCCCACCATGAAACAAGAATCACCACGTTGTGCCATATGTGATGTAGTAGGACACCCTAGCCACATCTACCTAGAGCTGGATGAATTAAAACCACTCCTTAGCTCCGTGGTAGGCATCCTAGCTCTAAGTTCTTGTAAAAAGAAACTTGCCACCAAAAGAAAAGGCAAAGCATTGTGTACCAATCATGCAAACACTATCTACAAAAATTATGGACACTATACCCATCACTGCCTAGAGATCCCGCGATATAGGGACACCTTACATGCCATCGAGTGATCCTATCAAGAGGATCCTCCACCCAATCTTCTGGAGATGAACCTTGCACTATTCTATACCTGCAGGAGGAACGATAGTCACTAGAAAGACTCCCATTCATATTTCCCCCTCCTATTATATGTTGCACGCTATGCGATGAACGTGGTCACTTCATTGAGGAATGCACAACCTTGGAACTCATCCACATATGGTATCCTATTGAGCACGTTTATTATGTTGGTTTACGGGCATCGCAATTCATATGTCCTTTATGTGCCGACAACCACATTTTAGAAAATTGCCACTATATCCCCTTATTCTGCTTAGCACTAGCTAGTTTGCACTCAGCCATAGTCCGCCTCGCCCAAGAAGATGGCTCAGACTCAGAATCTATGAACATCTTGACAACCTAAGAAGATGTGATGAGCAGATCCATCCTCTTTCTGTTAGCTAAAAAGCGACCAACCAGAGAAACCTTAGTTATCCCCAACCACTCTTTGTAGAGAAGACCAACATGTGCGTTATGTAAAATTCCCAATCATGAGGTCTCCACTTTCCTTAACTTAGAAGTGCTACGCCGCTGCTACCCAGTCACGCCACCAAGTGAGTAGGACAAGAACCCCATATCTAGGCTATTTTGCCTAGTATATCAGGGCAACCACCAAGAACAACATTGTACCTATATCTCCACAGTTTGTCCTGTAATTGATATGATACATACATTACAAAAGAAACACATAGATCTCCTCAACTGGTATAGAAGGTATATCACCCCGAGGCCAGCAACCCCATACCCACCTCGACGTAATGGGAAAACTGGGACGACGCACCAACCAAGCATGAGCCAGGTCCAACCTAGGATAAAATGCAGACTATGCGACTTGGTTGGCCACCGAGTCAATCAGTGCAAAGAACTGAACCACCTAGAAAACAATTTTTGCAGTCTCTTCTCTCCCATAGAGACTTCTCTCTAACCAAGAGAAAATCATGCACACTTATTGCCGAATTTGCTCACACTTTCATCATACAATGAAATGTGAACATCTCTTGAAGCTTATAGCGACAAGAGCAGCGTTAAGTATACACTCCCCAAAAGAGCTAGACACACTCACGCCGAAAACTCGAAAATGGAAGCAAAAGCTTTCTTCTTCTACCACAAATCCTTTCCAAGTGTCCACATATGGGATGAAGAGTAGTGTTGATTCCCACACAATATACTCAGTTGGCATAGTGGTACCATGTACCATCTTCAGTTTCCATAACCACGAACCAGAGGCATGCCCACTAATGGAAACATTCAGGCACCTCTACACCCAACACAATTTCCAGCAATAGGAAATTGACCATTCTAAGAAGGGACCCAACCTTGTGCTCACACAAGATCCCATCACGGAAATCCCCCCCAAGGCACCATACACATAGCTCGGACACTGGAACCTGGTTGGCTCTTCTTCTTGAGTTACCATGCACGTCGATTACTACAGACGGTTTGATCGAGTGTTTGGCCCAAGGTCACCTAGGTAGCAGTAATCTATAACACTGTGATCAACACTCCATAATGCCCAAGGGTGGTGCCACACATTCGCACCCCCAAAAAAATATTTTTTCAATGCCGACAGGTATGCCTTCTCTCATCTTATTTTTTAAACACATCCCTTTCAAATAATATTTGAATAAAGAAGATGCTTTCACTTGGGGCATTTGTTTTTGAAGCTAGTGTGCAAACCATCCACTAAAAGTTCCAAAGCAGGTATCATTCTACCCCCAACATGATAGACTCCCAGAAAAACTCTACATATCCTAACATCATTTCTCCATCATAAATTAATCATAGGTTCCAAACACCCAACCATAATTATAATCACCTCACCTTGCACATGATAAGCATCCTCACATCCTCGTTGGTCGGTAGAGCCTCCCCTCCATGGCACTCGTCACCAAAAGTAGACCATATCTCAAAAAAATAGTGACACCATGTCCATACCACTATAGTCCGGGAAGCACCTCATGCCCATTCACCTGCCATGCATCAGGTCAATTTTTACCATATCGAAATAAAACCCCTTTCTCGGAAGACTAGGTTTTTCAAGAAGATCTAAAGCGCACTACCACGGCTCGCATTTGGCCCACCATACCTCCATCAGCGTAGCCCATCTACAAATTTTTCCATCTGATTCATCAACCTCACACATGAGACCAATCAATGGGGCCCCCACCCTCAGCAAAACACCTTCCTCACATCATCAATGAGTGAACACTTTCATGTTTTGGGGAACCCGTCTCTATGCTTTGTACAAAAAAAATCCCATTATTTTATTCTTTCGGTAAGTGTACAAAGACCGTAAAAAACACACTACATCCCCCACCCACCCATTCATTGTTTCTTGCATGGAAACAGTCCCTCATCACCCTTGGTCAGAGTATCACACCCTCACACAAAAGCCACCATGACATTCATAACCAATTTATACCCACCCTGGAAGTCCTACCGACTCCAGGGATTTCCCCATCAGAAATAGTTATTACTACCGCCAAGCTGCTTTTTATACCTCGACCTTGGGCCACTAAATCCCCATCATCAGTTTTCAGTCACCCCTTGCCATCATGCCTATTTTAGAACCTTTACATCCAGGATCCTGATGCCCTGCATCAGTGACTCTCTCGTTCGATTAAGGCAACACCTCTTTTCCAAAAAGGAAGCGGTACCTTGGATCAGCCCTCTCCACAAAAAGAGCATCCTCGGGTGGCACCGTGGGAGAAATCATTTCCCACACATGTCATCGATCCTGTTGACATTCGACTACAACACAAGCTTTCATGTCAAGATGGTATCACACCTTACAACCATTTCACTTTGATCAAATTTGTTTAAGACCTGTGCCTCTATAAGCGTCTCTTTCAACAAAGCTTACATTGGAAGGTCCCGGCCAACGCCTATGCATACAATGTGAATTTATATGCCATGCCAAGTTTACGCATATGGGTACCACATTCCACCCATAGTCAAAGAAAAATGCCCTTGAGGGTGTCATCATTCGTTGTCATCAACCAACAGATGACTACCATACTAGTGACATAGACAGTATGTTTATCTGTCAAATAGATTTGTTTAACTAGCCAAAGCATCACGAACATGGGACATGCCTACCTCGTAGAAAAATTTTATATATTGTATCATACCATTACTTGTAGGGATCCCACAGGACATTGTTGCACTTCGACCTGGTGCAGGGTGTCTCCAACTCTGAGCTACATGCATGTATCTCTCTCTCTCTCCACATAGTACACATAAAAGAAACTATAATGTATTTCGGCTATACAGTTCTTCCTAGACCTCACACATTAGGGGGAAACTATTATCAATGGAAAATCAGACAAGAAAAGATGACATTATTTAATGTGAGGAAGAAGAATTTACAGGGCTGAGGGACATTAGAGAATCTAAAGTATTTAAAATTATCTAAGGTCTAAAAGGAAAAATCAAATTGCGCATAGAAAGAACCAATCAAATGCGCCTTTGCATGCATAATTCTTCGATAAGCACACCTTTTCGTGGCTTTTACTCAAAAATACGTGCGGTCCTAAGAGTGGCAGGAGTCACTTTTCGAGACCACAAGGCACACTCCATGACATTGATCCCACACTTGAGGATGCCTAAAGACAACCGCCCAAGCCTCCTTAGGACCTCAAGGGAGAACACAACGGAATACATGTGGCACATAATGGAATCACCCTCCTCTCTTGGGTAACCATCCAATGTGCCAAGAGAGGAAAGGAGGATTTTAATTCTCCTATAAAAGGCCACCAAGAGATGAACAATAGGAGATCACATTATTATGCTGGCCAGAATTGCCCCAGGAAATACCAGTAGTGTGTGATCTAGAGTAGAGATAGAGGGGACTCAGTTGTTGGCCATCTAACAACTCTTGTCCACCATAGTAGAGAGAGGGAGACTTTACGCCAAGGTAGCTCGGAAGTAAAGACATCCTTGCATCGAGACTTGGAGCTCCATAGTTCCAAGGGCCCCTTGGAAAGTGGGTTAAAGTTTCATCCTCATTTTCTACAAGTACTCAATAAGAGGGGACACAAGCACCACCATTTGGATTATTGAAGTTGTTTGACTCTATTTAGAGCTTTTGTGTTATTTTTTTTAGTTTTAGTTTAGTTTTTATGTTTGAATATGGATGCGATTTCTCTATCTAGTATGTCTATGTTTCAACATGTTCCACTAAATTTCTCAACTCCATCTATTTTCTGCCTGTGACCAATAACTTAAGAGGGAAAAACCACCCCTCTTAAGCAAGTGTGATTTGGTACATTCATGCGCCAAACACACCAACACAACAGGGAAAATGTTGTAAAGGCATAACCAGTTCAAATCCCAACTCCTTATACTCTGACCTCATTGGGGACATGGACATAAAAATAGAGAAAGAACATACCACTATGATACCACTGGTCTAGATTTACGAAGGAACAAAATAAAATAAAAATATAAGCACAAACATGGAGATACATCAGAAACATAACGTCAACTCATTAATAATGAAGTATTAAAAACTGTTTACATGCAAAATGGAAATAAAGTAGCTCAGGCGATGATGGCTTATCTTTGAGAAGATATGTGGTGGCTACATGCCTTCTGAAATATGTTAAAACGAGGCTCAAAGTATTATTTATTGTTGAGAAACAATGGAAAACCCTAAAAATCCAAAAACCTAACCCTAAGAGATGAAGCGCCAAAATTTTGTGTGCCTCGTTAGGGTAAATTGGTGCATCAATTTCCTGGGGTTGTAAATTTGACATGTACGATACATTGTTAGAAATATATATAAGAGGAATACAATTTTTGATTGCAAACTCCAATCACTAGCAACGAGTTTTCCCATTTTCCAAAAAACACATTGTTACTCGAAACGGCTCCAGAAGTTCAAGACCTGAAAACTACCAAAAATAGTAAATCGTGCTACAATTAAGGAAACTGAAAGAAGCAATGGTGGGGGTCCAAATGGAATAGGAAAGTGACGACCAATATCCACCTCGATAAAATATTCAATTCAAATATCACAAGACTTCTTTCAATGCTTATAAATCTTTTTCCTTTCACTTGATTATTGATTGTGTTTCTCTTAAAGTGCTTTGACAATGAGATCTACGCATAACATTAAAAAAACCTATTGATAATGCATTTTCATAGTTTATAACTATTCAATTATAAGAAATAATGTTGTAAATGCATACCGCTTACTACCCCTTGACATTTATCCTTTTTCTTATTTAAGATAAGCACAAGTATTGCAAAACCCCATCCTTGAATTCTTAGGAATATAGATATTATTGAATTGTTACTACTATATCCCTAGAAAATATACATATATAATAAAATCGCCTTTAATTTCAACACCTTCTAAATATTCATTATATAAGTTGTGGACTTCCCATCTCGAGAAATTATCTAGAATACTTATTGTGTCTTTATATAGTACACACTCTCAATGTTTTTGAAAGTAATTCTTACATCCATGATAATGTTAAAAAAAACATATTTGTAGGCTTTTTAGGGGGTGGGAAACATACCTTTAAGACACTAAAATAAAAAAATCAAATAAACACAGCCTTGAAATAGAAAAAACAAATAAAAATGCTATGTTTAGTATATTTGAAAATTAAAAATAGTATCTCTTTTTTTTTTTTTTTTTTTGAGGCGATCGAGGGTTTGAGGCGATCGAGGACTTGAATGAGGCGATCGAGGGTTCAAGATAACAGCTACAGAACAGCATCACGTTTATGAAACAAAGCGCAGTGACTGACGAGCCGCTCCATGTCTGCGACCTCGGGAGGAGGGCAGCCACCCTCCTACCGTGACATAACAAGCAGAGATCAAACGCAGAGGCCATCCCATCCAACATCATCACAACAAAAGGCCGCTCCTGTTCTGGGTGTAGAATGGCAAGCCAAGCTGAAAGGTTAATGCCTGCCACGGGCAGTGAAGAAACCAAGATTTGTCATACCAGCAACAAAGCTGGACGAATATCGAGGATATATGAAGAACCATGCATTAATCTGTAAGTTTATAGGTATATGGCCTTCAGAAAAGGATTTATTGAAATGGATTCAATCAAAATGGCAACCTAAAGGTCACATTGATCTGAAACTAGGAGCCAAGGGTTATTTTACAGTTATTTTTTCAAATTTACAAGATAAAGAACACATTTTTGAGGGAGGACCCTATTTTTATAGCAATATAGGGCTCTTTCTCAGACAATGGGAGGAATGTTATAACCCTGAAAAAGAGCAATTTTTGACTGCTCCAGTATGGGTTCGGCTTTTTGGGCTTCCAATGGATTTCTGGGACCCTGAAATTTTGGAAGGAATAGGAAATGCATTAGGTACATTTGTCAAAATTGCAGATACCACTGTCCGGGGGCGCTACACCTCCTTTGCAAGAATTTGTGTGTACATGAACATCTCTGAACCTTTACCAGAGCTGATAGACCTTGAATATGAAGGAAAAATCTAGTCCCAGTTAATCGACTATGAACATATACCCTTTAGATGTCGTCGCTGCCATGAGTATGGCCATTTGTATAAATTGTGCCCCTTAAACGTTCCAGACAACCAAAAAATCAGGGACAATGGCCCAGATATACCACCACGGCAGGATGAAGAAGGTTTTGTAACAATCCCCGCAAAAAAAAGGCAACAGAGATCAGTGAACCAAAGTTCTAGGTCAAATATAAAACAACATCTTCCCGGATCGACAAAAACAGCCAATAGGTATGAGGTGCTGCAAGAGGAAGGGGAGCCGTCGGGGGAAGAGATAGTAGTGGAAATCCCAGTAGAAAGAAATGTGGAGATAACACAGAAAAATCAAAACTCAAAGAGGAAAGCAGGGCCGGAATTAGAAGCAACTGAAGACAATACGCAACAAGAACAAACCCCAATGGAGATTGAACACCCCAAAGAAGATCTGAGCACAGAGGAAAAGCTGCTGAAACGTCTTCTATTTGAATGGCGAAATATGGACGACCGCTTCATCCCGCAAGACCAGAAGACCCTGTATAAAGAAACCTTTGAGACTTACCTGACAAATCAAGCTCAGAAAGAAGCCAAAGACCGAGAAGAATCAGCAGGCAAAAAGAAACTTCCTCCAAATAAACCGGCCAAAAAGAGAGGACGACCAACCCTGCAAGAATCAATACAGTTAGTAGGAGAAATGATGATTAATACAGGCAAGATAATACCGTTAACAACGGTATTCCAACAACTACCCAAAAATCCCTAATGAAAGTGCTCTCCTGGAACATAAGGGGACTAAATAGCAAAGGTAAGCAGAGATATCTGAAAGAAAAACTACAAACGGAGAAACCTCAAGTAATGATGCTTCAAGAAACAAAGGTCACAGGGCAGAAGCTCGATTCAATACTGAAATCTTTCAAAATGCAATATGAGGTCATGGCAATTGATGCAAGGGGAATGTCAGGAGGAATAGTTGTCCTCTAGAATGGAGCAGAAATCATAGCAGAGGGATGGATAGGCTTGCCCCGTATTTTAACAGCAACATTCAGACAGATTGGAGCAGAGGATAGGATTCTTATATCGGCGGTATATGGACCCCCTATACCAGGAGAGCGTGCAGCATTTCTACAGAACATTCGTAACTTGAGTACAATGTATACAGAAAAATATTGGTTGATAGGCGGAGATTTCAACATTATTCTAAATCTTCTGGAAAAAAAAGGAGGGATACGAAGAGAAGAATCGGAAATGACTCTTTTTCAAGAAGTCCTTCAAGATCTCCATCTAGTAGATATTCCAATAGTTAATGGAAAATTTACCTGGAATAATCGCAGTGGAGAAAGACATCAAATCGCGTCCAGGTTGGATCGTTTCTTAGCATCTGAATCTTTAGTGCGCCAGGATATATACTATGAAGCTACGATTCTCCCAGCACTGGGCTCAGACCACTGGCCGATTAGACTGGAGATTGAGGTGAAAGCAAGCTGCCAAAATCGACCTTTTAGGTTCGAACTGTTTTGGCTAAGGGATCCAAGATTCATGGAGAAAGTTAAAAATTGGTGGAATGCAAATCCTGTTAGAGGTCACAATAAGATGCACTCCTTCCAATTACGCCTGAAGTAGCTAAAAGTGGAAATTAAAAGGTGGAATCAGCAGGAATTCGGCAATATACACCAAGACCAAATCCGTTTAAATGAAAGAATGAAGCAGATTTAACAACAAATCATTCTTGAGGGTAGAACATAGGAACTGGCCTTGGAGGAAGGTCGTACCCTGAGTCAGCAAGAAGAAAGAAGGAAACAAGAGGAGATACTGTGGAAACAAAAATCTCGTGTCAATTGGCTCAAAGAGGGAGATCGTAACACGAAATTCTTCCATCGAGCATTGATCCAGAGACGCCAACAGAATCGAATCTTCTCTTTAAAAGCAGAGAATGGAGAACGAGTAGTCAAACACGAAGATATGGAACGAGAACTGGTTCAGCATTTCCAAGACCTCCTAACTGAACCCATCCCAGATCGCCAGGAAGCTATTCAGAAGATCACAGAGCACATCCCTCAAGTGATCACTCGAGAACAAAACCTTGCGTTGCTAAGAGCTGTTACACTACAAGAAGTTGAAGAAGTGGTAATGCAGTTACCACAGAACAAAGCCCCGGGGCCGGATGGATTCACCAGTGAATTTTTCAAAGCAACATGGCCATTTATGGGTCAGGATATCTTAGAAGTTGTGGAGGAATCCCGGAGAAACAAAAAGGTATCCCCAACTCTAAATGCAACCTTTCTGACTTTTATCCCTAAGCAACAAAATGCAGATACTCCAGTTGGCTTTCGACCGATTGCACTCTGCAATGTTATCTATAAAATCCTCTCAACAATTATGGTTAACCGACTCAAGCCCTTGATGCCAGTGCTAATAGGCCCGGAACAAATAGGTTTTGTGCAAGGGAGGCAAATCTTGGATGGGATAGTAGTGGCACAGGAAGCTATACATACTTTAAAGAAGGATAAAAAGAGAGGATTGCTAATTAAACTGGATTTATCAAAAGCATACGACCGCATCAGTTGGCAATACCTCAGAGAAGTGATGCGTGCTTTTGGGTTCGAAGAAAGATGGTTGCAATGGTTACACTCATTCATCTCATCTCCACATTTCTCAATACTCTTGAATGGTAGTCCATCAATGCCGTTTAACAGCTCCAGAGGCCTAAGACAAGGAGACCCCCTGTCCCCTTTTCTCTTCATCATTGCAGCAGAAGGATTAGGAAGATTAATTAAAGCTAAAGTCGCAGAAGGACAACTATAGGGATTACAACTGTGGGGACCTCAGCTCCCGTTAACTCATCAACAATTTGTTGATGATACCCTCCTATTTTGCATGGCCTCACTCAAAGAATGCAAAACTATTCTCAAAGTTATGGAAGTTTTTATGGAAGCCTCGGGCACCGAAATCAACAAAGATAAGTCCAATCTGTATTTCTTTAATTGTCCAATTGAGCTGCAGAATCACCTAGCCAGAACCTTAGGATTTCAAAGGGGATCTTTCCCCCACAAATACCTTGGTATGCTCTTAAATCCAGGACCAACGCGCCTCATAGATTGGAAAGAAATAATAGTAAGAATAGAGAAAAGAATTCAAAACTGGTCTTTCAGAACTCTGAATGCACCAGGTCGCCTGACACTACTAAAAGCGGTGCTGCAAGCATTACCAATTTACCAGCTATCGGGGCGGGCATGCCCGAAAGGAATCTGTACTCAATTAATAGACATCTTTAAAAAATTCTTGTGGCAAGGAGCCCAAGCCAATAGAAAGTGGGTGCTTCTCTCTTGGGACAAATTACAAAGATCGAAGGCAGCAGGTGGACTAGGACTTCGCGACCCCTTCATACTCAACAATGTGTTGGGTGCAAAACTCTGGTGACGCTGGCTTATGGGAGGGCAAGATCTCCGGAAGAAAATTTGGCAAATGAAATATGAAATGCCAACAACACTAGCAGGACGCCTGAAAATAGACAGGACACCAAAAGGCTCCACAATATGGAATCTTGCAGCCCTGAACAGAAACTTAATACGTATACACAGTTTTTGGGAAATAAGAGATGGTAAAACAACTCTGTTCTGGGAAGATTCATGGCAACAGCGCGATAAACTGTTTAGGGGGTTAGAACTGGGGGAAATCTTCCTTTATATGAACACTCCTAATAACAGGCTAGTACAACAGTATTGGTCAAACAATCTAAATGGAATATGGCGACAATGGAAAGACAAAAATAGCTGGCCTCAAGCCCCACCAACGCAGCAATGGAATAATTTTGCCAAAGAACTCAGCACACGAAAGCTATGTAACATCTCAGGCCTAGACATTCTGTGCTGGGGTCATCAACCTAGAGGACTGTTTACCATCAAGGAAGGTTACCATATTCAAACTCAGCAAATGCAGGACAATGCTCAGCTAATATGGAAAAAAATATGGGAAATGCGACACTGGCCAAAGGTGACATATTTCTTATGGCTTGTAAGTCATAGCAGAATTTTAACATGGGAACACCTCAGGAAAAGAGGTATGATAGGTCCTTCTCGATGCCCTTTCTGTACCATTGAAGAAGAGACGACAGAACACCTTCTTATCCTATGTACAAAGGTACAAACACTTTGGGAGAATCTAGCTCAACTTTTCAGACAGACAGATAAGAGCAATGTTGGCATAAAGGAAACAATAGTCAATTGGAGAAAAGGAAGATTTCATTGTCAGGTTATAAATAGAGCATGGACCCTTTCATATGGATTCCTAGTCTGGAACATTTGGAAAGAGAGAAATCAAAGAATATTCCAAGACAAAAAGCAACCAATGAATAATATTTGGCAACATTCAATAGGCAACATCAGAGAAACCATTCTAACAGAAAAATGATCAGATGAAGATTGGAAAACTGTGGGGATTGAATCCCGGATTCTAGAAACTCTCAATCTTAAACCGCAAATGCTGAACCAAGGCTTATGGAAATTCAGACCTCCCAATCAATCAAGTCAAGAACAATGGACACCCCCACAACAAGGCTTTTTAAAGCTTAATTATGATGGGGCTTCGAAAGGGAACCCAGGGTAGGCTGGGGCAGGCAGACTCTTCCGAAATTCTCAAGGGATAGTATGCAGATTTTATGCTTTTGACTTGGGTCATGCCACTAATAACGAAGCAAAATTAATGGCGGTCAAACAGGGCCTTCAGATCGCAATAAGAGAAGCCTATCAGAGAATTATAGTGGAGGGAGATTCAGCAATGGTCACAGAGATCCTGAAAAAGCTTCAAAAAGGCACTCCCTGGGAGAAAATCTCACAAAGTTGGAGAACAACAAGCCTTATAGAAGACATCAGTCATCTGGTGAAACGTATAGAGTATCTCATCCCTATTCATGTGCGTCGAAAAGGCAACACAGCAGCGGACTACTTGGCCAATTGGGGATGTCAAAACGTGGAACGTCCAATAGAAGGTCGCCCTGTGGACCCAATCTGGAATGTAGAACTACACTCTCTTCAACTGACCATCAACAAAGATCTCCAACCCCCCGATCGGGGTGCTCAACCGACATTGGGAAATATACGCCGTGGCAACTGGGCACACGATCCAACTCCGAGTCATTAAGAGGTTTTATGATGGCAGGACAGGAAAAATCACATCATTCCATCATGGGGAAAGGTGGCCAGGCTGTTTGGACAGCTCACGGATGGCAAACCACCTCGAAGGTAAGAGGTGTTCCTCCGCCCTTCCATTCATTCATGCATGAGCGTGTGCATACACTTGTTTGGAGACGGAAGCGGAGGAGAAGCTACAACATCCAGTCGACTCTTCAAGTGCTCCTGTCACGGTATGTAAGCAGCATTCTCATTGATATTATGGAGCCTGATACAATAAGTTGCCTTAGACGTCTTAGTAATCATGAATTCAAGGGTCTCTGTAAAATTCTGCATCCTACAATCCCCCTTAGGCAACCAATAAGGCCTTGTTTCAGAGACCCTAGCGCACGACTTGTTCACAAGGTTTCTTGGGTCCTGTCTTCGTATGTAATTGTCAGTTTTATAGTGATTATGGAGGTCGTCACAGAAAGTAGTCTCTGTTTACTGTATAAGCATGCAAGGAGAGGTTGGAGCGAAACTCTGTCTCCGGAAATCCATATAAAGAATTATGAGAGGCCTTATTACTGGGACCCTAGTTTATTACCAACCCAGACTTCTTCTTTGCTCTTGTCTTCATATGAATTAGTCAGTATCATTGAGAATATGAAGTCTATTACTGTAAGTTTTCTGAGTCTTTTACATAAGCATGCAAGGAAGGGATTAAGTAAAATCCTGTACTTTGTTGTCCCCACAAAGCAATCTCTGTGGTCTTGGTTATGGGACTGTTGTCTTTTATTTGTTAAGGGCGAGCCCTCCGGGAACAACCATCAGAATCAATGTTTCCAGTTACAGGGGTGTCGTGTTACAAGAAACTCCTTTCATACCTGAAAGTATACCATCTATTCCAGAAACCAGTATAGCCTAGACCAGTCGGGGATTAAGGTAGATATTAGGAAATGTATAGTGCATGGGGATTATATTATTCAGCTCTGTCCTGTTTTCGTTGAGCGCTGGAGGCTCTGCCTCTTTCAAGACCTGAATCCTAGACCTGTTATTCCTCATCTGCACCCTATCAAGCATATAGACCACAATCATATACCCAATGATGTCGCCCATAGAGAGAATCAGATAACCTATCTTAATGTTTTCTGGAACCTTAAGCCGAGAAAAAGACTCTATTATCCGACCCACAGTCCCAAGGTTTATACTGAATTTCTGTCTGACAAATTACAGAGTTTAATCTTCAGGGTTAAGTCTCATAGTTTGTATGACAGCCACGAGCTGAAAGTCCAAAGGTGGTGCACCAACCACAGTCATCTAACGCTTTATATTTTTGTTGTTCTTGTTGATGTATCGGTGCATGTATATAGGTGCTCAGCAGACATGTGAAAACGTAGAGTAAAAACAGAGGTTGCTAAAGGAAAACAACCAGAGCAAGTTGAACCAGCCCCGAAGAAAAGAGGACGCAAGACAAACCAGGAACATTTGGAAACGTTAGCTGCCACCTATGTTATAGGCAATTCCTCTAACACAAGGCAGGTCATTCGAGGATGGGAGAGGGATATCCAAACTGATCTTGAGGATAATGAGACAGAAGCAGACATTTTGGATTTTATCCAAGATCCAGGTAACACGAGGGGCCGCCTAACCTTGTTCAATCAGACTGTCCACACATATTGGATAGTGAAATGCTTAATAGCGAAAGCCATTCAGAGCTTTCATCCAGTGCACACCCAGGCAGAAACAGTAAAGCAGGCGACAAGTTTACAGGCTCAGATTCTAGGAATTCAGGACCAGCTTCAACACATAAAGATAACTCAATACTAGACTGTTGACAGAGTTAGTAGACTGGATGATAAAGTGGGAAGGATGGAAAAAATCCTTCAATAGATCTTACATCAGATACAACAAACAGACATGCCTGGCACCAGTGCCAAGGACCCAGCCCCAGTCTCTTCTTCAGAAGTATAACAGTTATGCCTTTTAGAAATAATGAAATTAGTGGTGTTTTAAATTTTGATGATATTACTGTTTAGAAATCAATCTGCAAAATGCTCTAGGAAAGAAAGTATAGGAATCATAGAACAGACAGCTCAGGAAAAGTTTAGGCGGATGAAACAATTTCAGTTTTGGACTGCTTATCATGCTTTTAGATGGCCAACAGACCTGGTTTCCTGCGGGCAGGTTGAGGCCATGGTTTAACTTTTAACTTTTATATTTTGTAGCCTGCCTTTAAAATATAAATAGAAAATGGAATGGACCCACCAAATTTACAAAAAAAAAAGTATCTCTTTTTTTTGGGTTAAAATTTTTAAAATATTTCTCTTTTTCATTTAAAAAAATAATATAAAAAGTTGAAAGAATTTATTTCCAACATTTATTTAAAAAACAATATTTTTACCTATTTAAAAAATGAAATCAAAACAATATTTAAATAAAAAAAATCATCCTATACCAAATAATAATAATAATAAATAATAAAAACTATATAAAAAAAACATTAATAGAAAATAAAATATAAAAAAAACCATTATTAAAATGGAACAATGAGGAGAAGGAATGCACACCACCACCCTTCTCCCTTATCAAGTGTCAAAAGAGCGAGAGTCCACCAGTCTAGATAGGTGCAATTATACTTAAAAGTTTAGATTCCTCCATTACTTCTCACACATATAGATTGATGATGTTCCATCAAGGTTAGAAAAAATCTATTATGAACCCATTTGATCATGATGATTTTCGTAATACCATGCCTTTAACTATATATTCTACTCTCTCCACTAGAATAGGCCACATTAAGGTTTGATTTTGTTCAAGTAAATCTAGGTTAGGAATTGTTCCAATATATATGACTACTTTTAACATTTTTAGGATGGAGAAAAGGTGATTTGTAAGTGCTTTTTATATATCTTCTATATCTTATATCTTATGGTAGTTTTTTTTGGGAGGAAATCTTCTTTCCCCTTTTTCTAAAAAATTAAAGTTATGAAATTAGATGTTAGATCCCATTTCTTGGTATCCCAAAAGACAATTGATGCATGGAAGAGCCAACCAAATGGATCAAGTCTAGAAAGGACCCTTGAGAGCTCATCTTGGGGACCATACATATTAGTTATTTCATTTTTCTATAATTCCAATGATCTTATATCGGGCATGAATGACTAAAGGTGTGGTCAAAGGGCCCTTGAGAGGTAATCTTGGAGGACCATACATATTAGTTGTCTTTTCTTTTATATTTCCAATGATCTTAGATGCCAATTCCAATGATCTTAGATTTGGCATGAATGACTTAAGGTGTGGTCATCTAGTCTTCCACTTGCACTTTCTTAAGGTTCTAAAATAATTTCTAGATCCCCTAATGCATCATCTACATCCACCACTCTACATTATTTTTCTAATTTTTCTAAATAATTCTTATCATGACAGTCCATTATTATTCCGTACAATACTATTCACATCCATTATTATTGCGTACAAGTCAAATAAAAATGTTTCTCGTTTCTCGTTCTAGGTGCGTGAAAATATTGAGATGTTTTGCTTTAAGACACATTTCATTGAGTGGAATATAATTTTACAGTATGGAAACGCATTTTTGCAAAATGTACGGTGAAAAGTATGAAACAAGATTTTGCCAAATGTATACAACTAAATTGATATTTCACTGTTAGTCAGCTCGAAAAAAATTGAAATCGAGGAGGAAGTCTCAATCCTGATGGATTGAGTAGTTCATGTATTTATTCTGAATTGAACAACGAACAGACAAATTGAATAAGGAATCCTCTAGAAAAGAGAACATTGCATGGAATGCTATGCATGCAGTCCTCATCACGGCTCCTCAGCACAAATTAATGCTTAGGCTGATTGTGGATGGGTGATCTGTACTATACATAGAGATTACATAACAATATCCCCCTTCTCCTTAGTTCCTCTCCTGATTTCAGATGGTTTTGAGATCACAGAAGCGAGAGAGGGAAAACGATGGTTCAAAGTACTTTCCACTCAAAATGTGTTGGGTGAGGAGTCTGTTGGCCTCGTCAGTCCAGTGGACTCCATCCCAGCTGATGTAAGATGATGGATCGGAGCAGGACACGGCCTTCACAGTGCGGCCATTGAGGATTCCACTGGTTCCACACTGTATGTTGTACCTGTAGTTATACTTGCCTCCAATTCCGCAACACGCTGTAGTGGTGGCCATGAAACCTGCAATCACAGATATAGAGTACGCATCAATCATTTCATCTAATAGTTGGAATATATATACAGAAATTACCAAGTACAGAATGAATAAGTATAAGCAATATAGAAATTAGAATACCATATTTAGAGGGGTTGGCGAAGAAATCGTAGATGATGTCGTATGTATTGACGTAGATGATGGTGGCATCTTTGAGCTGTTCGCGGAGGGAGGAGAGCTCAGCTCTCAGGAGTGTGTTGTAATGGAGAACTGCGTCGTTGTAAGAGATGGAGCAACCGTGCTTATCGAAGTCGTTGGAGGAATGGGGGAAGTAAGTGAGCCAGAAGGGCCCGCACCCTTGAGGCGCCACGTCCCTCACAATAAAATTCCTGGCGCCCTCATTGTACAGAGCCTGCACAGCTCCTCCAATAGACTTTGCAATCTTTGGAAGAACGGTCGCTTTCACCTGGGCGGTAGTGAGGTTGAGAGTCATGTATGCGTAGCTGAAATCGTTTCCCCCGATCTCTATTGTGTATATCCCGCTCTTGAATGCTCCAGCACTTGGGAGATAACTTAGAGGACCTGCCCATTTCTCCATTCAATTAAATTCAGTACCCTGCATTACTACTTAGATTTATAACTTATACATTATGATTATGACTCATGAGTAACCTACCGTGTGCCTTGATGCTAGCTAGAACCTGTTGCTTAAAGACCTTGAACTGATTGATCTGAACAGTGAGAGAGATGGGAGCAATGAAAGAATCAGTGCCACGAGCAGTAGCGCCTGCCGCAGCAAAGTTTGCGCCATGCCCGAAATTTGAAGCCACGGACTGCAAATATGGACTCAGAAATGGCATTCCTAGAGCCTTGGCTGCAAAATCGACCGTGTTCAACATAATTAAATTCGTTAAACGTCCTAATCAGTGCCTATAAGGTATTAGTTAAACGTCCTAATCAAAGTAACTGAAAACGTACCAAAGAAATCTATAGAGAGCCTTCCGTCGCCGTATCTGGCTGTGGGTTGGCCGAAGAAGGTTTCTCCATAGGGCCGATTCTCTGCAAGCTCGTTGTAGGGGAACGCAAAGTGAATGGCGCCCGTATCGGAGGTTGAGTCCCCAAAATTAAATATGGCCGGGTAATTACAGCGAGCATGAGATAATATTGGAAGAATAGCCATCGCTGCAAGTATGCCCATTAAATAACATTTAGTCACGCGCTGCAGCTCCATTGCAGGTTATGAAATGAAGAAAAATGGACGCAGTTTCCAAAGAAGCACTGCGATGAGTAGCACCATGTGTGATGGCTATAAATACAGTAATACCTATATAGGGTCATTAGTGATGTTTGTGGGGAATAAAGGCGGGGCATCTTCCACTCCATAGTCCAGTGCAGACCCCGTGTCTCATCATGTGCTGTCGGCTACACAGACGGGTTTTAGAATCATCAAAATTTTAAGACTTTAACGGGTTTTAGAATCATCAAAATAGTTGGAATTGAGAAGCCTTTCATAAAGAAAGCAAAACCAACTATTGAAAGCAAAACCAACATTCGGATTTAGGCTCGTTGGGACATTATGGTCATATAAAAATGTTTCTCCCCGAATGTGCGTATAATTCCCTGGATTGCATGTGCAGAGAGCAACAGTGAACAACGAATGAATTGGGTGTATTGTATAGCATGCGAGGACCTAATTTATGATACTTACGTCAGATCTCATTAATGGATGATTCGATGAATTGGTGGTCACAATTCACGCCGATCTAAATCCGTGAAAGTCGCACCCCACGACTATGTCCGGTGTTTGATTGATATAACTCATTATTTGATGCTATCGTGATCTTAGTGGGAACAAATGTGACTTCTCAATTGTATTGTTGGGAGATTTTATTATCATTATATTTCGAAATAATAATTTTTTTTTTGGGTCCCTAGCTCGCTAGGCTATGTTGTGCATGAGTATTTATATTTGGAGTGTTTTCCATATGCTCTTTTTCTTTGTCTTTAGAATTGTTAGGTACTTGCCATTTGTTTGGCTTATGGGCTTACCTTTTTTTCTTTTTAGATTAATTTTGGTTTTGGGCATGTGTTGTGTAGGTGTTTTGTTTGGAAGAAGATTCTATATTTAAATGTTGTATTTTCATAATCTAGAATCTAGGTCCATTGAATGTTTTCATGTTTTAGATGGATACGATCAGGTAGACCTTTACTAAGGTCTATCTCCACACAAATTTTGACAAATATAAAGAGGCACTTTTTCAATGTCTTTTTTTTTTAATTTTCCAAGAGTATTCCCAATATTTTCCAAGACTCGATGATGCCAAAAAGGGAGAAGGATATTTGGTAATCTCACCCATATCGATATTGTAGTGATCATCATGCTTGCAACATCAAATTCTAGGAAACATGGGATAATAAAAAGCCCACTTGTACCCCAAAACCACGGCCCATTGTTTAGGATTTGCTCCTTATATTTGTGTGTCAAATTGAACTATGAAAAAACCCTTGGAACATAAATAAAGTTCATAATTGGGTATCCAAGAAGAATACACCCACTGATATAAATATTTAGTTCTCAACCATACACCATTAAATCTGCATATTAATGTCATAGATTGTAAATCAACAATTTTTTTTTTACCTTAGGGGGTTTAATGACCATTGTTGATGTTTTTTCTTCTTGTTTTACTATGTAAGGTCTTGATATATTTTGGATTTAATCATCAATGTTGAATTTTTTTGCTATAGATGTTTTCTTAATTAATATTTTTAGCCCTCCAAATATATGTAACAATAAATATAAGACATGTTCTTCATGTTGGCTTGAAAAGAGGAAATTTTTTATTTTTGAATTTTGAATTTTGGCTCCAAGAAAGTCAAGGCGGCCCTCCAACTCGGCTTGCCCCTTGTCACACCTATTTGGACTCCCATGATCATTATATAAAGGCATGCATTCAACTCCCTTCTCTTCACACAATTCATATGAAACTTAGAAGTATCTCTCTATTCATCCAAACAAAGAAGACAAAGAAGAAGGTAAGTTATCCAAAAGTTGATCGAATTCTCTCTTACTTGTTTGACCTAGAACGCGTGGCATTTCTCTCTGCTTTTGAATTCACACACGTGACAAGAAGGATGAATATTATGGGTATATCTAGGCCACAGGTTTGATTTTTTCTAATGCAGTAATATGTCGAAATTATTCTCTACCAGATAAGACCAGACCGAGTTCAGTGGGCAGAAAATTGACTTAACAAGAGGGCGTGTTGACCAGGTTTGACCAAGACTTTCTTGTTGTTTAATTTGACATTCATTTTGAATAGAAGGTTTAGATCTATCTTTTGTTGAATTGAATAATTTCCATAAGGAAAAGGTTGTCAGGTTTTCCCAAAGTGGGTTTTCCCAAGGTAAATTTCTTATGTCTCTTGTTTGGTAGATAAAATTTTAGGGGTAGAATCTTGCTAATGGGAATTTTTTTCAACATTTTCTGAAAAATATATTAGTCAATTTGGTGAAAATTTCGCCCATTTTTTACGTATATATGATTAAATGGATGATCTTCGCTAAAATTTTACCAATTTTAATAGTAAATTATATGTTTTTTTATTAAAATTTCACTTATATTCTATATGTATAAATTTTCAAACCAGAATAGTTACCTATTATACTATAAATAGGCATAGTGTTTGAACCCTTAAAAACATCCTTGTTGTTTGGCTGTCTCTTTATGATCCTACTGGAATTTTGTTTCTACTGTTGAGATCTTCTGTGTAATTCATTTACAATGAATGTGAATGAAAGGAATATTAACTCAAGGAATCATAAGAAATAATTATCAGATTAGAAGATCCTTGAAAAATAAACATCGCTTCAGAGAGAGGGTCAAAAGAGTAGCAATGAAGGAGTATAAATGAGTAATCAAAGGAAAATATGTCAAGTTTGAAGGTAGAAGCATACATGTGTTTGTGGAGAGGGTCGAAGCCCTTAATTTCTATTGAAGATAGGTTTAAAGGACTCAAAATATGCCACAATCAACAAAAAAGCCTCAGATCCCGTTACAGTGGGCCAACATTGATTGTACATCTTGTAAATTTGTGGAGAGATTGATCACATATATGATCATTGGTATGATGCTAAGTTGTTGATGCATTTGTATTTAGAGATATTGTTGTGAAATATGTGATTGATTCGAAGCTTACACCTTATGGGAATAAACATGGGTACTATAAGGGTTGTCATATTATCTTAGGGACAAGGAGTTTAATAAGATCATATTCTTGCCATCTCTTAGTTGAAGGAAGACCTCTTGTTGATGTTTTCGAAAGTTTTGAGGTGTATGAGAATTATTCTAATGCTCACAATGTGATGATAACCATCTATGTGTTGTTGATATCCTTCCCTTGAGAATGATATTAAGATATATGAAAATTTCATCTATTGATTTTGATGTAATGGTTGTGTTGAAGATATTTTCGCATGATGTTTTTGAAAGGCTAGATGGCTAATGAGGATGACTTTAAGGATCTTGGAGTTTGAAAATATTGCATTGTTGATCATATTATTAACGATGGTATTAAAATAAGTCCTTAACATTGCTGAATGCTATATTGCTGAAGGGTGTTCTTCAAGATGACACTTTTCATGATACCCTCACTACACAAGAATGACATGACCTCGATACTGTGCACATTAGGAATATTTTGAGACTATGTGTTCCATTCAACTATACTGAGAATTTTTGGCATATTGAAATTATATTGGATTGAAGGGATATTTCGTTTGTGATATGTGTTCAAATTTGTTGAGATCCAAGCCCCTAATGCCACATAATGCTAGAGTCTATTCCTTACACATTGAAATGAGAAGCAAGAACACTGACATTGATGACCAAGTATCTTTTAGAGCTAAAGGAAATATTATTGCTGCTACTATAATTGTGTTTAGGAAGCCGAGTTACTTGGTCTAGAAGGACCAAGGATGATCATATGATTGATAGATGACATTGATGGATTTCATCACATATGAAAAAAGGGCATATGGATCCTATGTTTTGGATGGAGAAATGAATTTTGCACATGACAAAGTTTGGTGAAATTCCAAAAGGATGTAAATGAAAATTTAAAATATAGGGTTTGAAAACCCTAAAATTCTATAAGGCTAGAGGGTTTGTGTATAAAACCATATAACTAGACCCAAATCTATAATTTCATTGAAATAAGAAATCTAGCTCTTGTAAGGAAGGAATGACATCATGCTGATAATGAGGTTGAGATTGATAAACTTGCAAGATGGATTAAAGAAGGCTAAGATCAAGAGGGATTTGGAAATTTCCCTATGATCCTCAAATGGTAAGTAATTTATATGTCTCTTCTTTGATTATTATTGCTTCATTATTGGTTATCCTTTTGTATTTTTTTCCCTTTTGCTAAGTCATAATCATTTCTTCCATGACCTACTTGTGAGTACTGTAGGTACATCGTAAAGGCTTCCAAGGATTTGGTAGTAGATGAAAGCATTGAGAATACAGAAGAAAATATTGTGACAAGAGGATTCTCCCAATATGATTTGTAATTATGTTCAAGAGAGAGAATTTGTATATACATATAGAATCATGTTTGATAACCAAAAGAGTTCCTAGTTCAAAGGGAGTAGGCATGCCAACAAGCTTGAAGGATTCCATAATGAAGACTATGTCAAAATCCAAGGGAGGTCAGTGGTGAATTCCAATTGGATCTATAAGTATACAATAGATGGAAACAAGATACGTAAAAAGAGAGATTCAAGGATTCTCCTAGAAAGAGGGAGAATACTATGACAAGAATCTTGCTCCATCTGTTAGGTACACTTCTATTAGAACTATTATGATTTCTTTGAAAAATTTCACCAAGTGGATGTGGCTATCACTTTTCTCTATGAATTGATTAAGGAAGAAGAAGAATACATATAGCTACCGCAAGGATTTGAGGTACATGAGAAGAAGTCTCATGATTGCAGACTAACATTAAATGAAATTTTAACCTAAAAGTGCCCATGAAATTTTCATATAATTTCCATGTCATAATATTTCAACCAATAGAAATTCTTTAAATTCAAAAATAGGTGCATGTGAACATTTTGGAGGGAAAAGAAGAAAAAATACCTTTTTTTTTAAATTTTATTTTTGGCTTATCTCCTTATAGGCTTACTCAAATTTCAAGAGTAGACACTCACTCAATACTATAAAGTTGAGTATATTGTAGCTAGTTTGGTGAGTTGTGAAGAAATGTGACTTTAGTAACTACTTGCCGGATTGTTTGATCATGTGTAGGAGATGACCATGATGATAGGTTGAATCACACTAAGATCAAGTACCGAGACATGGTATAGAAGGGAGCATTAAGTCTCCAATGAATCTCTACAATCGAGCAGGTTGTTGAGAATCTCACAAATCATCTGTCACATATTGGAAATTTTGTATACTTTAGGGAAATGCTTGAGAAGCTTGTACACTACAGGGGAAAACTTGAGAAGTTTGTATATTTTAGGAAAAGCTTGAGCGGTTTAGAATGTTTTCCTTAGTTAGAGGGAATGTTCATATTGTTGCATCGAGGAGCAGTCATTCTCCCTAGATCAAAATATAGAGAGGTCAAATTATTGACCAAGGGCCACAAAATGTGGCTAAGGAGAATGGCCTAGAGAGCATCAAGGCCCAGAGTGCTCTCCGGGTGGGTGCATGAGTGGCTCTAGCATCAAGCATGAGAGTTATGATTCAAGTAGCATGCAGGAATGGTAATAGACAAGGGTTTCACCATAGGTCACACATGTTTACCAAGTTTCAAGTGATGACTTGGATAATTGGTGAATTGCTCCAAGTGATGATTTGTTGAGTGCGATGGTGATGCATGATGCTTTCCATGGGTAGTGGATAGATACATCAACGTAGCTAGCTCATTCTACCTATTCCTAGAGAAAATTTTCAACAAGAGAACATCTAGATATTCATTATGAATACCTCCCTAGCTAAGAGGGAGGTTAGTTTTCATAATTAATATTTTTAGCCCTCCAAATATATGTAACAATAAATATAAGATATTTTCTTCATGTAGACTTCAAAAAGTGAAAAATTTGATTTTTGAATTTTGAATTTTTGTTCAAATAAAGTCAATTCAGTTTGTTTCTTGTCACACTTATTCGACATCCCAAGATGACTCCAAAAAGGAATTCAAATGCCCTCCCTTGACACAATTTAGATCACACCTAAGAAGAAGTATCTCTTTGTTCATCCAAGAAAAGAAGACATAAGAAGAAGGACAAAACTATCCATAAACTGACCAAGTTCTCTCTTTATCGTTTCACCTCACACCTGTGGCATTTCTCTTTCTTGATGAATTCACATGTGTGAAAAAAAGGAAGAAATTTCTAAGTATCTTTGGGTAGAAGTTCTATTTTCCGGTGCAGGAATAGGCCAAACTTCAGCCATAATAGGGAAGAAGATTAACTTAACAAGAGGGCAGGTTGATCGGGTTTGGCAAGGACTTTCTTGCTAGTAAATTTGACATTAATTTTGAATAGAAGGTTTAGATGCATCTCTTGTTGAATTGAAGAATTTTCATAAGGAAAAGGTTGTTGCATTTTCCCCCAAGTGGGTTTTCCAAGGGTAAAATTATTGTGTCCCTTGTCTGGATGTGTCTTTATGATCCTACTAGCATTTTGTTTCTATCGTTGCTATATTATGTGTAATTATTTTATTATGAATGTGAATAAAAGGAAAATAACTTATGAAATCATAAGAAGTAATTATCAGATTAGAAGATATCAAAAAATAAACAATTAGGAGCTACAATTTCCCCTTTCAATGCATCCTTGAATGAGGCAGGTCCATTAGGGTTTTTAAACATGAAGTTACACCCCTGATCCAAAATTAAAAAGTAAATGTTTCATGAAACTATTTGTAAGAAAGTTTATGACTTTTAGGCAATGGATTGTGATTGCAAAATCACACAAACTAAAGTAAATTTTGTAGAATTTTTACAATTAATAATGGAGAAACATGCAACATTAAACACAACAAATTGATAACGAAGTTCACCCCTCCTGGGCTATGTATACAAGTCCAACTTCCAATACTGGAATTTTTTATTATATGCTCAAATTATTAAATACATCAACATACAAGTTTCACTTCGAAAAATAACACTACTATTGCATCTAGAAAGCCCAAAAACCCCTCTCTAGGCTCTTATTGAGCTCAAAAAGGTTGAAAAATGACAAAGATAAGCCTCTTTCTTCAAACTGTTTATAAAACAATCTACAAACTGGTGTCTAGCAACCAAAACTCCATATCCCAATTGGTTGGGAACTTAGGTTAGAGTCTTGTGGGTCATGGGTTTGATTCGAAGATGTAGGAAATTTTGGTGCATTTTAAGTAATATATATATATATTTTTTCTTTTTATTAATGGCCGAAGCCCTCCTGAACTTTGCGCCCTTGGTTCCCACGATACCATATGGCCTTGGGCCATGGGCATGGGTAGTATTCCATGTTCCTAGCCCCACCTAATTTTCCGATGGTCATATGGCCACATAAGGTTGTGGGTCATGGGGCATAGGCCACATGACCTACGCCCTTTCCACCTCCAATCTCCAGTCATGTGCCGTCCAATATAACTATGGGCTAGGCCGGTCGGTTAGCTCGTCAGCTTGCCAACTACCCCCAACCTCTTAAACCAATCCCAGTAAATAAAATTCGCTGCCCTTGTTTAAATACGTCATATTTTTTCTCTAACAATAGAGTGGTGGAGTAATATATATGAGGTCAACGGTTGAAATATTACAGAGGCTTGTTGATCAATCAAACCAATTTTTGGTGCCAATCCCAAGGCCATGTGGTGGCCTCTCACTGGGACACGTTGCGTCCTCTGGTTGGCCCACATGGTGGCTCGAGATTAGCCAATATACCAGTTGTATAGTCTAGTCAGCCTACCAACGTTTGCATATGGTCTGCCACATCAATGTATGGTTTGCACAATCAACCTTGCACTTTGAATTTTTAGATGTTTGCCAAAAAACTTCTGAATGCGACAACTTACTCATATGGTGTCAGATTGAGGTGTATTAAGTGTTGTTGGAATCAAAACAATGATACCTATGATTTGGACATAGTTTTAGGATATTTTGAGCACTTTAATTTTTGAGCATATTTTTAATCCCCTGGATCACTCCTCCCCACTACAAGCTTTTGGACCACCAAAATTCTATTTTTACTCAACAAGTAAGTGAGCGTACAACTCCATCACTTTCGTGATCTCTATCCACCTTGCTTTGCTTGGATTGGTACCTTTGAGCCCCACACAAAGATACTCCACTTTGCCTTTGTGTGAAGTTCTTATCCTCTTGTTAAGAATAAAGTCTTCTTGCAAATAATTTAAATATTCAAGAGGAAAATATCCAATTTATGGAATCTGAACATTCTCTTCTTGATCAACAATCATAGGAGGCTCATACAATCTCAAATTTTCCACATTCACAACAGAATAAATTTGCATGTAAGGTGGTGAATCTAATCGAAAAGCATTGTTACCAATCTTCTCCAAAATTTTGAAAGGACCATATATGATTGGCTTAAGATTTTTTCCTTCGCCTTGTAGTACTTCCTTTCTTATGTACAACCAAACTTGATCTCCCACTTGGAAATCATGATAAACCCGATGCTTATCATGTCTTGATTTGTACTTGGATTGGCTTTTCTCCAGTTTTTCTTGTACCCATTGATGCACTAATTGGATTTTTTCAATGAAATTCTTGGCCTGGTCCATATCACTATGTCCATCTATTGCAATATATTTACCAAAAATGAAATCCAAAGATACTTTGAAAAATATCCCAAATGAGCTTCAAATAGAGACACTTGTGTAGATGAATGCTTGGCAGGATTGTAGGCATTCTAGATGTAATGCAAACGCTCATACAAAATTTTAGGATGATTACCATATGTCCTTGAAGGATATGCACTACTATTCTATTCACTACTTTTGTATGGCCATCGACTTGTGGATGAAATGTTGTTCTCTTCTTCAAATTTGTGTCCATGAGTTCCCATTAACTTGACCAAAATTTCTTGATAAATCAAGAGTCTCGATCAGAAATAATCAAAGTAGGTAACCCAAAATTAACCCATACATTTTGGAAGATTTTTTTGGCGGTTTGTGCAGTTGTGACCTATTTCTTACAAGGCATAAACACACACATTTTTCTGAAACGATCCACTACAACATATAAATAATCATGACCTTTCCTAGACATTGGTAGTCCCCCAAAAAATTACATAGAAATACTTTCCCAAGGACGAGAAGGGATATGAAGTGGAGTGTACAAATCCATTCCTATTGCTTGGATTGCTAGTATCACACATAGAACATCCTTTTACATATATTGATATAGTTTCATTCATGTGAGGCCAATAAAAATACCTATGTAATTGAGAAAATGTTTTTCCTACACCAAAGTGACCAACAATAAGAGAAGTATGGGATTCCCTTACAACATTGACTCTTTCACCTTGTGGAACACATAACTTGCCAAGATGATACAATAAATTTTTATGAACATGATAATCCAACTCTTCAACATGATTTCCTTGACTCAAAGTCGCATAAACATCTTTAAAATCTTCATCTTGAGCATACTATTCAATATAAATTTCATGCATGATTGTGTTATTCTTAAGAATGACAAATGCATTAAAAATAGGCCTTGATAACATATTAACAAATCAGTTGTATATACCTTTCTTATACCTGATAACCAAATGAATTGCTGTAGGAATCCCATCCATCTAAAATGTATAACTTGTTGTAGCTTGGTTTGTGATTTTAAATATTGCAAAGGTTGATGGTCAGTTTGAATAATTGTTTTGTTACCCATCAAATAATACTTCCACTTCTTCAGACTTTGTACCAACACATACAACTTATCATAAGTTTGATATTTAATCACGACATTGGAAAAGGTTTCAGAATGATAACATATTGGCTTACCATGCCGCATAAAAAATGCTTCCATAACATATTTGCTTGCATCAGTTTAAATTTCAAATGGATGCTTAAGATTTGGAAGCGGCTATAACTGGTGATATACTAATTTTCTCTTTCAATTTGTGCTAGGACTAGTGCTATACTAATTTTATCTTTCAATTTGTGCTAGAAATGGTGCCGCAATGAATGATAAGTTAGTGATAGATTTTCTCCAATATTGGGTTGCTCCCAAAAAGCTCCTAATTTATGTTACATTGTTGGGTTTAGGCCAATTCACAATAACATCAACTTTGGAGGGTTCAATCTTTAATTCACCACCTCCTACAATATAAACCAAGCAAACCAAAGAGGTTTTCTCAAATTCACATTTAGACATATTCAAATACAACTTTTCCTTTTTCAAGACATATAGAAGTTAATTTACATGCTTGACATGTTCTTCACGAGTCTTACTGAAAATAAGAATATCATCTAAGTATACTATGAAAAAATCATTAAGGAATTGTTTCAATACATCATTCATAACTCCTATTAATGTGGAATGTGCATTGAAAATTATCCCAAATGGCATAACTAACCATTCAAAAATATCTTGTTTTGTCTTGAAAGCATTTTTCCAAATATCATCTTCAACGATCCTTATATGGTGATAATCACTTCTCAAATCTAACTCAATAAAATAGAAAAAATCCTTTAACTAATCAATCAAATCATCAATGCAAGGAAGAGGATAACGATTCTTTACCATGATCTTGTTCAAAGCTCAGAAATCCATACACATGCACCATGTACCATCTTTCTTTGGAACCAAAACAATAAGAGACCCACATGGAGATGTACTAGGTATGATGACCCATTTATGAAGCAACTCTTGATTTTTCTTCTTAACTTCTACATTTTCCAAAACTAACATTATATACATGCAAATATTCTAGTGCATCATGATGTAATTGAATCTCATGTTGGATTCTCTTTTTGGAGCTAACCCTTCAGGTTTATGAAACATCTTGTCATAAGCGTTAACAACTTCAACCAATTCATGCTTGAGTTTAGAATCACATCCTGAGAAAGCTTCATATTTAACAATACATTTAGCTTTAATCATCAACAACACAAACTTATTACTAACATTCACAAACTTTTTCATTTGACCAACACTAACAAGAGATAATTTCATCTTCTTGCGATGTGCTCTAACTGTATACTCAACTCCATCTTTGAAAATATGATATTTTTTATCATGAAGATAGAATATGGATTTTCAGTGATATAAATATGGACTCCATAATAAAATCCCACAAATATCAAGTGGTACAACATCAAGCTCTACCTCATCTATAAAATTAGTAGTGACAAAAAATTTGTGTTTACATTTTCTTGTCACTTGCAATTTGGCATCGTCACTTACCAAACCCAAAGGGTAAGGTTTTGCATGAGGTGTAGTCTCCAAATTAAGTTTCTTGAAAATTTCTTCAAAGATAAGATTGACTTGAGATCCACTATCAAATAATGTATCAACCGTTGTATGTTTTGTAATGGCCCTGATATGGAAAATATCACTTCTTTCTTTATCATTTGAGA
Organism: Pinus albicaulis; assembly: GCA_034641835.2. Classification (NCBI taxonomy): domain Eukaryota; kingdom Viridiplantae; phylum Streptophyta; class Pinopsida; order Pinales; family Pinaceae; genus Pinus; species Pinus albicaulis. Next base: position 334,768 of record JAXQQM020091535.1, read on the forward strand.
TTCAATAGGCTTACTAGAAGAACTAGTACTTGCATTAGAATCTATACCTTTCATTCCCATGGATGTGATTTTGGTTTCATCACCTGAATGATATCCTAGATATTTTTTAGTTGTAGAAGCAATAGTTTGTTTGCCTTATTTATTGAACTTATTTGCTCTCAACTATGGATGTAAATTACAACAACACTCTTAATCATGCATGTTTTTTTGAACAATGTTTGCATGTAAGTTTATCTCCCTCTTTCTTGATAGTAGCATTCTTCTTAGATTTGCCTTTAAAATTCCCCTTTCATTTGTCTCCATGTTTAAAAGGTTTCTTGATGGACTATTGAGGAACATTCTTGCCTCTTTATTCTAAATGAGTTGCATGAACACATACTTCATCTAGATTGGTGGGATTAAACATAAGTACAGTATGTCTCAAATGACTATGTAATCCACCTATATAATTAAGGAGAGTATCTTGTGAGTTCAAATCAACACCCAAGATTAAAGCTCTTATTCTAAATGATTGTGTGTAACTTTGAACACTCTGACTTTTAGCTTGTCTACAATTTTGCCAATCCATAATTGCTTTTTGTGTGTAAGCTAATGGATAAAATTTCCTTCTTAATGCAACTATAAAATCATTCCAAGAAGAGATAATTTTACCACTTTTCTTCAAATCTTCTTAAGTTATGGCCTCCCACCAGATGAGGGTTTCACCTTCCAAGAGAAAAGAAGCAAGCTAGATCTTTGTGACATCATCATAAATAATTTGAATCCTACAATAGACTTAAATTTGACGAACACAATTATCCAACTTTTCATCATTTTCTTCCCCATTGTACATTGGAAATTAAAACTTGAGATCAATATTAATCAAAGGAGACTTAGCATGTCCTTTCAAAGATGTAGGAGTAAATCTATGTGATGAAGGAGGTGAAGAAGGAGGTAAGGATGTAGGTGAAAATGGAAGTGAAGGAGGAGGAAGAGGTGGAGGCTTACTCCCATTACCACCATCACCTTTTGGTTGATTAGACCTTTCTCCTTGCAATGATTTTGTTCTCTCATTGTACAACACTTTCACCATATCATTCATATCAAAGAAAGAATTTCTAAAATATCTCTCATCCTCAAACATCAGCTCTTTTCCTTGTCCTTCTTCATGTGCCATGACTTGTGGAGTTTGTGGCCTCCTTGATCCTCAATTTAGACCTTGTAAGCATTTAAAAACCTTGAAACTTATGTCAAACCTTCACAAAAACCATGCTCTAATAGAAAACTGATCCAAAATTAAAAAGTGAAGGTTTCATGAAATTATTTGCAAGCTAGTTCATGTCTTTTAGGAAATGGATTATGATTGCAAAAGAAAACAAACCAAAGTAAATTTCACAGAATTTTAACTGTTAAAAATGGACAAACATGCAACATCAAACACACCAAATTGATAATAGAGTTCACCCCTCCTAGGATATGTCTCCGGGTCTAGCTTCCAATCACGAAATTTTTTATTATATGCTCAAATGATCAAATAAATCAACATACAAGTATCAATTTGAAAAAATAACATTTCCATTGCATCTAGAATGCCCAAAAACCCCTGTCTAGGCTCTTCTTCAACTCAAAAAGGTTGAAAAATGATCAATATAGGCCTATTTCTTCAAAATGCCTGCAAAACACTCCACAAACTAGTCTCACTATGAAAATATGGCAACCTGTTGTAGCCTCTACAACACCCTCCAAAAAATTCACCCTCTAAAATTTTTGGGAGCCCCTGAGCAACGAAAAAAGCTAAGTCAAAATCAGTAGTTAGTCTTTCTTAGGAAAAGTTAAGAGTCGCTGAGTCACAGAATGGTTCCTTTTCCCCAAATTTGTGACCTAGCAACCCTGCGACCTCTCGGGTCGCTAATTCGCTAAGTCGCAGATCTCTTATATTTTTCAAAATCGTGATCCCGCAACCCTCCAGGTCACGAGGTCGCAAGGTCGCAAGGTCACGCCTCTCTTAAAAACACGGGACATTGTGACCTAGCGACCTTATTAATGGCTCACACACGTGACCCTTTTATAAATAGGAGGGTCGCTAGGTCGCATTTTGTTCATGCGATGAAGAGTGAAAAAACGCTTCTGACAGGCCAATTGGAGCGTGGTTTTCCTGGTTAAGTTGCCGTTTCCTCCTGTTATTTCCATTTTTTACTTTTATTGCCCTGTTCCCTCTACCTTAGCCTTTTTAAGCCATCCACCATCCCTCCTTTTGATCTTTTAGGACTTGAAATGCCCTAAATATCCAAACACTCCTCTTCCTTGCACAGCCTGTAATCACAATTCATCCAGCCTCCTTGATATTTGTTTTTCTCCTAAAACTGCTTCCCCTCCATGTTTTTTATTTCCCACTTAGTCCTGAATTGTTTAAAGTTGAAAGGAAATTTATTGCAATAATGAAAAGGACCGTGTCGCTTGTTAAAATCCCCGACTAGCCCTAATGCGACTTATGACGTTTGCGACTTCGTGACTCGTGCGACCCTGTGACCATAGTTGCTGAGTCGCCAGGTCACAGCTGCACTTCAAATTGATGTTTGCGACTCTTGCGACCTAGCACCCGGTCGCAAGTTGTAGAGTCGCACCACCCTCGAACTGCCAAACATTTGCGACCCAACAACCTCGCGACCTGGTCGCAAGGTCGCTGCCTTCTAAAAGCTTAAACCTCGTGACCCTTGTGACCCAGTGACCCAGTCACAAGTCGCCAACTCACCTTTTCCTGTGTTTTCAGTTGGGGAAAATTAATAAGTTGTACCTAGCCTTTTATCATTATGGAATATTTCTTATCCTGGGATTCGTTTATGAACATGATAGGTGAATCCAAGGTAGACTTAGAGTGTGTCCCCATCTCTTTAGACTCGAGCGACATGGGACCTCTGGTGGCCCGCAAGAAAAACAAGAGCCCATAAATAGAAGACATAGAAATGGATATACCAATGTTCCCACCTCCGATCTACAGGGATACCTCATGTACATTTTCCAAAGGGGACAACATGAGTTGGTATCAAGTATACCAGGAATTCGCACGACCGGAATTCCCAGAGGACCTCCCCGACTGGCAAGTATATATACAAGTTAGAAGGTCAAAGCTCCACTATGCAGGCACCCACCCTTCTATATTCCCATGCGCAGAGGTCATTGAGTGGATCATACAAAACATCGACCCCAAAAAATGGGTAATTCAGGACTATGAAGGTAAAGCATTTGTGACTCTAAAAGGCTCAGATGCTGAGTTTTACTACGCGCTGCCAAAACAAGAACAAACCTTCACAGAAGAATGGGCCACCACCCATGTAGTCGCCATAGCAGATACCCTGAGGGGATGGTGGGAGGAACCCGAAACGTTCAAAGTCAAGAAGGATCAGGAATATCCAGTGGCGGGCCTCAGGAAGGTATATAAGCTAGTGGCAGCTATGCTCTGTAGGATATACGGTCGTCCCGATGCCACCGCTTTCAGTGGCACTTGGGTATCCCTGATGAACTATGTCACTATGCACAACACTCATTTCAACTGGGCCAGCATGCTGATGGCGTCTCTCCAGAAAAAAATATTCTTAGCACTAGCACCAGAGGAGGGATATTCCTCTGAATTTTACATGGCTTCCGACTTATTGGATGTCGTTTGTTCCTGGGGCCACTTTGAGGGATGGGAACACAACTGGGACCCAGAGCAGGCACGCCCAGTTCACATAGAAATGAAGGTATTTTGGGACTCTAGGTATAAGCAAGATATAGAGTCAATCTCACAACTCTTCATTTTGGCACTCTACAGGAATGTTTTTGGTCAAGATACTCCATGCATGTCCTCACGAGCCATGGAGACATTAGGCAAGGTGGAACATTGGTTCCCACTCATAGGATATTTTTGGCGCAAAGTCTATTTTTAGACATGTCGATCATATTCTATGAGTTGCAGGATGCTATTTATGGATGGTTGGTCAAGTTGGAAAAATAGATGGAATTATATTTTTAGACATATTGGGCAGAATCTATTTTTAGATTACTAGTCTAAAAATAGATATGTCGAATATTATTAGCTCTTAATAATATTTTGACTCTAAACATTATCTTATTATCTTGGAGCACTTCAGTTAAGTGCACAGATGTGGCATAGCAGCTGAAAAAAGAAATTACGCTATTCCTGAGGGTTTAGTGGAGCTATTGCATGGAGGACTTTAGTTAGAACTCATGTGATAGAGTTTGGTGGAGTTGTGTTCAGTTTAACTCAGTTAGACACAGTTAAGCTAGTTGTATCTAGTCTAACTGGTTGATACACTAGTGAGAGTGATGTGAATTAATTAATAATTAATTCACTAAATATTAACTCATTAATCAACTGAAGAATACATTAGTTGACTACAGTGCATGGACAGTTTCAGTGGAGACCAGTGGAGAGATAGGTGAAAGAGAAAGATGACTATCAGTTGTGACTATAGTGATGCATTGATTGCATCCAACTCTCAGTGGAGATGCCAATGAGGATTACGCAATGCAAGCCTGGTATATTCGAGTTCATTTAGAGCCATTCTTCAGCAGGGATTGCGCAGTAGAGGCAGGCTAGTAGGCGGCAAAGATCGGTGCATGGATTTGCTAGATCAAGACCTGATTAGTGTGTAGCGATTGTATTGTACTGAGAGCTTGTGAGAATATTTGTATGAGGATTGTTACATGATCTATATGAAATATATTATATACATATAGTTGGGGTTTTTAGCTTCAGGCTTTCCCGTTAAATCACTGTGTTAATGTGTGTGAATTTTTATGGTTTCATGTGTACATTGCAATTGTATTAATTTCCGCATGTGATGATCAATGGTGGAATTGATTATGTATTGTGCATGAAGTCAAATAGTGTATGACTAGGAGAATCTTAGACATTTAATGCATTAGTTATATAAATTTCTACATGGTATCAGAGCAGTTGATCATTGGAGCAGATTGAAATTATTGAAGCGGTTGAGTTTTGTGCTAGTGGAATTCAAATTTGTTGCAGTGTTTTCTTGGTGTTGAAGTTGAGATGTATTTCAATGGATTGTGATTGGAGTATTCCCTTGAGGGCAGCTCGAATTATATTGCATGGAAGGACAGGATGGAGGCAGTGCTGGAGGGTAATGGGTTGAAAGAGTTCATAGATGCAAAAATTCCAAAACTTGCTTCTCGCGATGCCGCTGCACTTGACGCATGGCAAAAGAAGACAACAAAATGTCGAAGGATTCTGTTGGAAGGTGTGAAGGATCACATAGTGTGAAGCCTTCATGGTAGAGCTTCTCCATTCTTGATGTGGAAATCTTTGAAAGACTTCTTCCAAAGAAAAAGTGATCAGAGGAAGTTGGCGCCTAAAGACAAGCTCAGGAAAATAAAATTGGAGAAGGGTGACAGTATACCCAAGTACTTGACGAAGTTTTTCCAGTGCAGGGATGAGTTGGGAAGTCTGGGGGTTACTTTAGATGAAGAGGACTTGGTTAGCTTGGCTCTCCTTAGGCTTCAGAAGAGTTGGCATTCCTATGAGGACTCTGTTAATGGTCGGGAGAAACTACCAGGATGGGAGAAAATTTGGTCAAATATTGTGCAGGAGGAGATAAGGCGAAGTACCAGGGATGGATCTTCATTGAAGAATGAAGATGAATAAAATTGCACTTTGGCTGCCAAAGCAAGGAAATGAAAGGGAAAGAAAAATCCTTCTCAATCCGGTGCGAAAGGAAAGAAGTAAGACATGCCCAAGGTGAAGTGCTTTCAATGTCACCAACACAAACATTACGCCACTAATTGTCCACAAAAGAAGAAAAATAAGTAGGCTGCTGGATCTGCAGCTGGAGAGGCCTTAGCCTCGCAGTTTGAGCTGGATTTTTCACTGATCGCATGTTTGGTCTCAAGTGTGATGGGATCAGTGTGGTTTCTTGACAGTGGTGTGTCTTTCCATATGACCAGAGACAAAGATTTGTTTACTGATATGGATGAGAAGGATTTTGGAGTGCACATCGAGATGGGCGATGATGGTAGATACAGTGCGACTAGTATCGAGACCATTTCCTTTGAGAGGGAGTCTGGTAAACCTTTCATATTGAAGGATGTCATGCATGTTCCAGGATTGAAGAAGAATCTGATCTCTGTGGTGATGTTGGAAGACAGGGGATATGATGTTGTCTTTAGCGAGGGAAAGGATTTCCTGCGCAGTAAGGCAACTGGTGAAACCCAGAGGATAGGGGTTTGAGTTAAGAACCTTTATCAATTGCAGGTAGATGGCTGCGCAGCAATGGCAGGCAAAGAAGAAGGAGTGGTGAGCCAGGATGAGGGTGAATTGTGGCATAAGAGATGCGGTCATCCTCACCATGGTGCTTTGAAAATTTTGCAGTAGATTTCTACCAGGCTTCCCAAGGGTACACTTGCGCGGTTAGATCAGTGCAAGGGATGTACTTTGGGAAAATTTGTGGAAGCCACCTTTCACGAGAAGGATAGTTGCGCCACAACGATCCTTGAGAGAATTCACACAGACGTGTGTGGACCTTTCTCAGTAGCTTTGACAGCAAAGCACAGGTATTATGTGATATTTTTTGATGACTTTTCTCGTAAGTGCTGGATATTCTTCATGCAGAAGAAGAGAAAGACATTCTCAAAGTTCTGTGAGTTCAAGGCACTGGTTGAGAAAGAGTCGGGGAAGCAGGTGAAGGCTCTTTGGAGCGATAATGGTGGTGAATTCATCTCTGGCGAATTCAAAGACTTTTGCAGCGCAAAAGGAATTCGAAGAGAGTTCATAGCGCCTCATAACCCACGTCAAAATGGGGTCGCGGAGTGAAAGAACAGAACGATCGTGGGTGTTGCACGAGTGATGTTGCATGATCAGGGCCTTCCCATAAACTTATGGGCGGAAGCATGCAACACTACAGCTTATGTGAAAAATCGTTGTCCTCATAGAGTACTTGGCATGAGTACACTCGAAGAGGCGTTTTCTGGTAAGAAGCCTGATATTTCTCATTTGAAGATTTTTGGCTCACCTATTTACATTCATGTGATGAAGGATTCCAAGAAGAAGCTAGAGCCGACCGCAGAGGTTGGGATATTTTTGGGGTACACAGAAACACCCCACAACTATCATGTGTATTTTCCAGAAAGTCGAAAGATTGTTGTGTGATAAGATATCAAATTTCATGAGGAGAAAGCCATGAAGTTGTTGCTTGAGAGGGAGCTACACACTAGAGAATTTGGCGGAAATTCCGACGGCCAATTCGTCGCTATTCCGACACATAGTCATCGCAAGAGCAACAGTTCGGGGGCAGACAAACCGTGGTTTATCATGCCGTCGCCGTTCCGACGCAAGTAAAATGTGTCGCACTATCGACACTTCTTCCGTCGTTCCGAACAAGCGTCACTCTTCCGACGTCTCACAAACTGTCGCACCTCCGACGTTTGTAAACTGTCGCACTTCCGGTGAAATGTGGTTCGACGTTTGGAACATCGCTCTTCCAACACTTATAAACCGTCGCAATTACGACGCAGCGTGGTCCGACGTTTTGGACGTCGCTCTTCCGACGCTTATAAACCGTCGCAGTTCCAACTAAACGTGGTTCGACGTTTTGGCGTCGCTCTTCCGACACTTGTAAACTGTCGCAATTCCGACTAAACGTGGTCCGACGTTTTGGACGTCACTCTTCCGACGTCTGGAAGATGTCGTAATTCTGACGATATGTGGTCCGATGTTTGGAACGTCGCTCTTCCGACGTTTTCAAACTGTCTCTCTTCCGACGTTTCTGGGTTGTCACAGTTCCGACGTCTACAAAGCGTCGGTAGACCGACGGAGGGTTCAATTTAAAAAAAAAAAATTAGAATTTTAAAAGATGAGAAACGTTGTTTTGAAGATATTATATGAAGTAAAACAGTCCATGAAAGTGAAATAGCAGTATGTAGAATAGTAAAGCAACAGATAGAGTACCGACGTCCATTGTTCCAAATACAAATTAAAGTACCCAAAACCCTACAACAGTGAAGTAAAACAGTCCATGAAAGTGAAGATATTATATGAAGTAAAAAAGTCCATGAAAGTGAAATAGCAGTATGTAGAATAGTAAAGCAACAGATAGAGTACCGACGTCCATTGTTCCAAATACAAATTAAAGTACCCAAAACCCTACAAAAGTGAAGTAAAACAGTCCATGAAAGTGAAGATATTATATGAAGTAAAACAGTCCATGAAAGTGAAGATATTATATGAAGTAAAACAGTCCATGAAAGTGAAGATATTATATGAAGTAAAACAGTCCATGAAAGTGAAGATATTACATGAAGTAAAACAGTCCATGAAAGTGAAATAGCAGTATGTAGAATAGTAAAGCAACAGATAGAGTACCGACGTCCATTGTTCCAAATACAAATTAAAGTACCCAAAACCCCGCAACAGAGAAAAACGCTAATCATAATCATGTGAGGAGTGTGATATGTCCAAAATATAAAAAGACCATCAGACCATATCAATAAACCAGCAACATAGACCAGCATCGCTAGTTTTGAAGGCAGAGTGATAAACATTAATCATTTTTTTTTCACAAGAGAAAAAACAGTCCATGAAGTTATTGCATTTTCACATCTGAAGATTGGAACCCAAATATCCATCCAGAAAAGTGGAAGTCCCACCCCAGACAGTGATAGAAAAATACCCCATGTCACATACAGGGACATGATATAAAATCCAGTAACGGTCCACATGAGATTATCGACAATCTAAGAAAGCATCCAAATATGCCCGAGGCATCTATAAGAAAGTGAAATAGCAGTATGTAGAATAGTAAAGCAATAGATAGAGTACCGACGTCCATTGTTCCAAATACAAATTAAAGTACCCAAAATCCTTGAACAGAGAAAAACGATAATCATGTGAGGAGTGTGATATGTCCAAAATATAAAAAGACCATCAGACCATATCAATAAACCAGCAACATAGACCAGCATCGCTAGTTTTGAAGGCAGAATGATAAACATTAATCATTTTTTTTTCAGAAGAGAAAAAATGATGTTTTGAATATATTATATGAAGTAAAACAGTCCATGAAGTCATTACATTTTCACATCTGAAGATTGGAACCCAAATATCCATCCAGAAAAGTGGAAGTCCCACCCCAGACAATGATAGAAAAATACCCATGTCACATACAGGGACTTGATATAAAACCCAGTAACGGTCCACATGGAGATTATCGACAATCTGAGAAAGCATCCAAATATGCCCGAGGCATCTATAAGAAAGTGAAATAGCGGTATGTAGAATAGTAAAGCAACAGATAGAGTACCAACGTCCATTGTTCCAAATACAAATTAAAGTACCCAAAATCCTTGAACAGAGAAAAACGCTAATCATGTGAGGAGTGTGATATGTCCAAAATATAAAAATACCATCAGACCATATCAATAAACCAGCAACATAGACCGGCATCGCTAGTTTTGAAGGCAGAGTGATAAACATTAATCATTTTTTTTTCACAAGAGAAAAAACGTTGTTTTGAATATATTATATGAAGTAAAACGGTCCATGAAGTCATTACATTTTCACATCTGAAGATTGGAACCCAAATATCCATCCAGAAAAGTGGAAGTCCCACCCCAGACAATGATAGAAAAATACCCCATGTCACATACAGGGACATGATATAAAATCCAGTAACGGTCCACATGGAGATTATCGACAATCTAAGAAAGCATTCAAATATGCCCGAGGCATCTATAAGAAAGTGAAATAGTAGTATGTAGAACAGTAAAGCAACAGATAGAGTACCGACGTCCATTGTTCCAAATACAAATTAAAGTACCCAAAATCCTTGAACATATCTAGAAAAACGCTAATCATGTGAGAATTCAAAGTAAAGTTAATCTATTAACATTGCGAATAAAATTACACCGAAGTCAAAAACATTGCCTGGCCATACTCATGGCAAATTTGTCATAAAAAAATCAAAAAATTAAGAATACTGCCCTCATACGGGGAAACCAGTCTTGAACGTTTAATTTACAGAATTCAAAAATATTACTTAAAGGTCCAGCACAGTAAAATAAACTAAAAGCAGCCCAATTAACTGGGCCTGCTAAGCAAGAAAAACAAATTAACCAAACTAATCCTCCGCTAGTTCCTCCACGATTCGGCACCATCCTTCGGAAGGTCCAGGATCGCTAGGTGCTACCTCCACATGCATGCCACGGCTCCCCTCCTGAAGGCCCGAATGCTGGCCGGCTTTTTCCGAGCTCAGACCCGCCGGACGGGTGCATTCTTCCTCCGTTTGGGCCTCCTCGCGGAAGACCACAGTGTCTACAGCTGTGATTCGCGGGCGGTTGAGAGTGCTATCAAAGGAAAATTGCGCAGTGCGCGTCGTGGGAGAAGGTGAACTAGCGGTGGGGAAGCCAGGAGCAGTGGAATCCATTTGGTGGCCAGATGCTACAAGCCGACCCCGCCCACTCCTAGTATTTGGATATCGACCTAAGTAATAATCACTGGACTGGCCGGAAGTCATCTATGTTGAGGTGCTGGAGGGAGCGCGCCGAGATTGACCTCTAGTGCTCCCCCTGCGGCAACGCATCCTATGACGCACGCGAGGCATGGGTGCAATCTCAGGCGCAGTGGGCACAAGAGACGAAGAAGCAAAATTCCAATTAACAGAGGAAGACAGACAGAGATAGGCAGAGAGAAATGGAAATATGCAGCAAAGTCTAGGCAGAAGTTCCGCTGGCCACTTCTCCTTATCGTCACAGTTACCAGACAGTGTAATCCAGCAACTGGCTTGTCTGAAAAACCATGGCTAAACGCCATTTTGTATGTTGACCCGTCTGCAATGCAATAAAAGGACGCCCGTCATAATGAATCTCTGATCATTAATAATGAGAGCCGAAGGCCGGATCAAATTGGAGCGTGCGGAATCGCTCAGAGGAGTGGAGGTCCGATCTTGAACAATGTTAAAAATTAATTAATGTAGATTTGATGTGAAAAATTAATTGAACAATGTTAAATGTTAATGCGAATGATATGAAATCGCCATATCCATGTCCCATCACCTTAAACGCCATCGAATGCACCCGCAGCTGGGAGCAGGGCAAGTTTTTATTGAGGACACGTGGCAGAAATTGATTGGAGCGGATCTTTGTTGGGCGCTCGCACGTTAAATCAGGACCGAGTAAATTATAGGGGCGAATTTGATAAGAAATTCGCGTCACAAAATTGGCCGACGTCAGCAGGCTATTTTGGAACGCGAATTTGGTTTGAATTATGGTTTATCGCCGTTTGAAGTCCGGCGGGCTCGGCTTTTGAAGAATTTTCTTATAAAATTTGTGTTGGTTTTCTTTGATAATACACATATTAAAATCCCTCTTAATAAAGAGACAAAATAGTTGTGCTTTCGGAACCTGACCCGAGGATTGGACATGAGTTAACAAACAAAAGGATAGCGGAACCAGACATGCACCCGTGGTCAAGCCCTCTACCAAAACCACGAGCGGAATCACAAAAGCGGGTTGCCCATATCGCACCGCTTTTGCGGAGTAGGCGGTATTTCCTATTCACGAGTGATTCCATAGGGAATGCGACACGTGGCGAAGTGGCCCCGAAAAACATCCATTTAACCCACGCCATTGCACGTTAAAGCCCGACGTTGGAAGCCGAGCGAAATTTCCAAGAGTCGTTGATTTGGAGAAGGGCCATCGGACGGTGGTCGCACGTTGAACTTGCCCGGAGGTTAACTAAGGTGTGCGGAGGATAGCCAGGTATGATACGAGTGTTTGATTGGTTATTGATATATATAGGTGGGGCCGGAGTATAATGAAATTGTTTAATTAAACGATTGGCGGATAATTGGCATAAGTCTGGAGCGTGATTGTTGTAAGGCTGGGTGGTGAAATATAGAGCCGAAAGTTCATTACAAGTTATTTATTTAAAAATAAACGTGGAGTATAAATACAAAGTGTTGAAAGTTAAACATTGGTTATAAGGATTGGAGATAATATAAAGTCGGGAATATAAATTAAAGTCCAACCATTGTGGATAGTATTTATTTATCAAATTCTACGAATTTGATAAATAATCCCGAAGAAAGAAGAAGTCAATTAAGACTCAGGCTGGAGGAAAAGAACGGGGTACACCAAGGGAAAATGCTGACACAGCGATTGTAGACACACCAGCTCTCCTTGGGGGTCCAATTTCAGTTTTGTTGCGTCACACGATGATCTCTCTTCTATGGCATTTACTTGTATTGAAGATCACTATTCTAGGAATAAGGAGTTATTTTCTCCAAAAATAACCCTAGCCAAACATTGACAATGCATCAAGAATATCTTTCTATGCTTCATAAGCACATTTGTTCTACTTCTAAATCATGTCTTGGAAGTGGTTGTTGTGCTGGAAATTATTCACCAGTTGGTTTCATACCAAAGTCTTTTTCACATTTTCAGCATCCAATACATGAAAAAGATAACGGTTTAAAACAACCTAAATATTTGAAATTTTGCAAGAATTGGCTGGCACACTTTGAATATAAATTTTGAAGTCAAGTGCATGATGCTATATAGGATCAAGTGTCATTTTCAATACCAAATGTTTCACAAAAAACTTCTCAACATGCTACCCTGCAGTAAGGATTAAATGACAATATTGCATCAACTATTTCCATAATAAAAGTGCACCTCGGCCATAAGACTAAACAACTACAAATGTTGTAGATCTAACAAGACCACACAATCAAGTGTATTCCACAAGGCCAATACTGTATGAAAAATGAAAAGGAGTTTGCAACCAAAAATACCTTAGGCAGCTAATTCAATTAGATACACCAAACCATCAGCAAAAAGGAAAACCAGCCTACTCCAAAGGCAAGCGTTTACCTCCTTTGACAAAATTTTGAGTTCCGAAACAAGGGCCTTTATTGTCTTGTCAATGCCCCTAGTAATTTGAACGGGGTTTGCACCTACTGCAAAAACCTAAACAAAAAGGTTTCATTTCAAATTATTTTCCACAAATTTAAGATACAACCATTGTCAGTTTTGTATTTCCTAACAAGCTCATAAATTTTGACAAAAGAACCAAAAAATTTTAATACCTGATAGCAATTTTTTCACTCAAAAACTATCTTAGACTCAATAAACCCAACCCAAAACTAAAAAACCAAACACCATAAGACCCTACAAAAATGAATAGATGATCTTAATCCGGTACCATCGACAAAAAGTTACCTTTACACCCTCACTTATTAAACCCTGTGCTGTTGAATTTTAACTTCAACTGCTGCAGCAGAAGGACGGATGCAGCAGCAACATTTTTTTTGGAGGTTGCTTGCATGCCATCCAGAAATTTAATTCAACATTTAAAATTCCTACAAGTTTTTTTTGTAGACGGCCGCAGCCATATTTCTGTACAGGATTGTATTTAAACACAACAACCAGCATTAACACAATTCACCAACCAGAAATTAAACAAACATAAATTTACCCCCCATTTTTGTAAATTCAAAAGGAGGACACGTGGAGCATTAATATTGGATCGCATGAAATTGAAGGGAATCTGAAAACCTGAAAACCGGACCCGAATTTTTTATAAGACACATTGGATTGAGAATTCGCGTTACAAATTAGGCAGACGTCAGCATCCCATTTTGGAACGCGAATTTGGTTTGAAATTCAATCTATTCAGACTTTTGAAGTCCGACGGAAAGGGTTCTTTAATGTTTTGATAGTTTAATATATGCATATGTTTTAAACATATGTTATATATATATCATATGCGAAATGAAAGGTGGGCCATAGAATTTAGTTTTAATTTTATTTTTTTTAAAAGAGGGTTTATTATAATATGTTTTATATGTTACGGCATATAAAAATAAAAAGGTCGAAAAATATTGGTAGTTTTTTTTATAGACAGTACGTAAATTTTTTATTACACAGCAGTGTGTAAAAAGTGAAAGACTGAGTGTAACTTTTTAAGTGTGTATGCACGGCAGTGCGAAAGGGAAAAACACAGCAGAGTGTTTTAGAGACAGAGTATGTTTGTTTTGAACAGACAGTGAGTTGGTTTTATGCACTGCGTTTTGTAGCAGTCATAATTTTGTAATCCCTCTCGGTGAGGAAGTAGTGTAATAGTTTTTTTTTGAGTTATTGAAGGGAATAGAAGTTTGTTTTCAAAGTATTGAAACTCTGTCTCCTGTCAAAGAAATTTTTATTTTCTCTTTGTTAGAGGAAGGGAGATTTATGGGTGGTTCTTATGAATCAACCAACCATTCAGAACATGCTCATCAATCCAAACCATAAGTATTATGTGACAATATTCAAGCAGGCACTGAATCGGATTTCTGAAGCTATGTTAGAGAACCCTAAACTCTCACTGAAAATAGGTGAAATGTGGCACCACTCAGAGATTGACATGTGCCAATTGGTACAAGTGGTAGACAATTGGCATGCTCAAACAACGAGGTGATGCAGGAATGACATGAGGGAGAAAATATCAGAAAAGCCCAAATCTGGAGAACTAAAGCTCATCACCAACCTGAGATTGACAACTTTACATGATGTAACCTATGAAATCGTAAATGGAGAAATCATAGTAACAATAAAGTAACCTATGTAAAAATAAAGTCGGATTCATCCTGGGAGTGGTAATGGGATAAATCATAGTGAACAACAGGAAACATGCAGAGTTGCTTACAATCAAATAGATGAAAAAACACATAAAAAAAACCTAGATAATAATCATGAACAAGCTTAATATTGAATTATGAACTGTAAAGGAACTTACAAAATGTGACATTACGAACCTGGTCAAGCGCACAAGCAAAAATATCCTGGACATGACCCTGGTTGACAAGTTGTATTGCTCATGATGCAAGAGGATTTGTACCTGCACTGCCAAGTCAATCAAAATCCATCATTATCTATACAATAAATACAAGTAATTGATGTAGTATTTTTTACTCTAAGATGCATTCTTATGATAATGTTAGAACATATGTTGAAAATTTCAAAATATACCTGAATAAGCTCCTCTTCATTTCAAGAACAATTTATTGGAGTCACATGAACTTGGAACAAGCCTCCCACGATCTGAAAGAGTAGCAACTAAGTCAACGGTGACTTTTTTGTTGCTACGCTGGATCGAGGGAGGTTTGCTCCAAGATTAAATCGCTCCAATAAATTATTCTCTACTAAACAGGGCCAACCATGTGAAGGTGGAAGCTCTTATGGCCCCTCCTCCCCCCCCTCACATCACTCTCAATTCCCCAATACCCAATCTATATTTCATTTTTTACTTTCATGAGCATAAAAAAAATATTCAATAACTAATAAAAAAACAATTCAACAAAAAGTACGCAAGGAAACATTACAATTAATGCTTGACATAAAAATAGTATGATAAATGAGTTTTTTATATAACGCAAAAAAACGTTCCAAGTATGGTAACGTTTGTCTTATAATAATACAATATTTTACATTGTCAAATTTTCTTTTCTTCTTCCTATTTTTAAAGCTCCTAATTACATCATCAATATCATCGTGCTCTGCTCCTATTTCGTGCCTTTCAACCCGCACTGCTGACCTAGTTGCTTATTCACGATGTCTGGGCTCATCCAGTGACGGGGCATCGCCTACAAAAACAGATAATATTAAATTTTAATTGTCAGTTTTTAAATATCATTGAACTAGTTCGATAATATTAATAAAAAAAATTACAATGAGATTATTTACCTGGTGCACCAGTTGTCGCCGCTGACCTAGTTGCATTGTCACGATGTCTGGTCTCATCCAGTGACGGGGCATCGCCTCCAAAAACAGATAATAATTAAATTTTAATTATCGGTTTTTAAATATCATTGAACTAGTTCGGTAATATTAATAAAAAAAATTGCAATGAGATTATTTACCTGGTGCACCAGTTGTCGCCGTTGGGACTGTTGCCCTGTCTTCCTCTCTGGTGGTAAGATCCTCAAGGGAAAAATTCTCTATCATTTAAACAAAAAACGTTATAAGGACAACCATCAAGGTATAATTAGAAAAAATTATAAGTGGAAATTAATTACCGTCACGGCCCTCACTGATAGCAGCATTGTCGGCCTGGTCCCCACTACAATGATCAGGTTGCACGAGAGGATCATCTACATCTGGCTCTAAAGCTGGGTTATTTACCTCGTCGGTAGTGTTGCTCCCCTGATTTAAACAAAGTTGTTAGACATTAAATTTATGGACGAAAACAAAAATATTGAAAGGTTAATGTTTTACCTTATCAGGCATTGTAGATCTTGGGACCTGCCCCAAGCTTCTGCGACGTTCAACTATAGCTTGATAGCCAAAACGGAAAGCAATATTTTTATCTTCCTCTGTAGTTATTGTTCCAAAGTCATCACCCTACATTATATATGATTGTGTATTTTTAATCATATCTGATAGGATTACAAAAACGTTGGAAGGAGATACAATTAACTATAAGATGTTTAGCTACTTAATTACAATTCTTGCAGCTAATTTCAAGTAGCCACCCTGGCCGAGCTTGTGATGGCCCTTTTTCTCAATCCTAGCTTTGGTTGCCTTTGAGGTGTCAGGAAACCTAGCATCAAAAGATTGAAGTCAGATATGACGTAGCACACTTTATTTTAGACATAAAGAAAATTAAAGCTATTGAATTAAAGTTGTAATTTACCTTGCGGGTCCAGTTGGCATTTTTCCTTCTTTCTTTGCCCTTTTCTCTTTTCCGTCATGGATGAGTGCTCTCCACTCACTCTCTGAAACTGCGAGAGGAAGCTCATATCTAGGGTTAAATTGCAATTGCGTCCTATAGGTGTCCCTGGTATATTTCAAATATTTGCCGGCTACCTGAGCCACCGCTTTTCTGTCAAATGTGCCGACCCCAAAAAGGGCTTCTAGATAATCTAGAAGTTCTTTTTTCGGGTTGGAATTCTGGGAATTCCACCCTGTACGTATGGTTGGGCCAAAAATTACCAACGCATGGCTCTCCAGAATCCTGTAGAACTCATTGTTTCCTACACAGAATAAAACCAAAATAAAAAGAAGATATTATCATTAATTTAAAAATAAAAATCATGATAAATATGTTTTAGATAAAGTACATGAAATAGTTAAAATATTAAAATTTACCTGGGAGTTGTACATGCTTTATAAGGACACCCTCATCGTTCACCAACAACGTGCCATTAATGGTCCCTATGGAGCTAACACGTGTAGCTCCAGGAAACGCAATAATGTAGCTGGCCATATCGGCCTCATCATTGCCAACACGTTCAGTAGTTGGTTGGGTGTCAGCTTAGGCAGGGTGTGTTTCTTGGCTAGCACCTAAAGGAGTAGAAGGTGTACGAGAGGGTTTTTGGGCAATCTCTTGCCCTTGTGTCCCACTACCACCAACACCGGGTTCAGCAAATGCCAGAAAACGCTACATACAAAAGAACTTTTTGTTAGTTTAGTCAATGTAAAAATTAAAAATCAAACTATCACAATTCATCTCATGTAGAACAAAAAAAATATCCTTTTGACTTTTTATTATTACCTGATATCTTTCTAGCTGCCTCATAAGATGTTGTATCCTCTCTTCTATTTCAGGTGTTTGAGGCGCGTCTATCAAAGCATTAAATTCCGACCTTGCATCTCGTGCCTTTTTTTGCAACAAGAACACTGGAGATAGGGATGAAGAAAGCTCTTCCTCAAAGAGGGAATCATCAGGCGTACCATGGCTAGGTGTTTGCATATTTGAACAAAATTAATATTATTTCAATTATGTAAATAACTAAAATACCTGAAGATAGAGCAATTCTGGCACTTTACATGTTCTTCCGCTGGCCTCTTTCCACGATCATCCCGTCTCGGGGTTGTTCTTGCACTGCTCTGATCAGTCTGCCACATTGCAATAAAATTATAAATGTAAAAACTTGAAAACAATATCTAACTTGAAAACACAAAATGAAAACTGAAATAATTTCTAATAAGACACCAGAAGACAGAGTTAGAGTTTCAAATATGCCTTGCATTGAATTCAGTCCTGGAAACATGTCATTACACATTAAGGCACCCAAACATTCAATCCACAAATGATATATTTAAGTAGGCTTCTCCTATTCTAGGAAAACACCATACCTATAATGCATTCACTTGCATGTATAAAGGGAAAGGAAAACATGTTTTCATACAACGGTGACAAAGGCATCTTGGGGAAAGGTATCTTCACTTTTATTTATGTTGTTCACCCACACCACTCTCGTGTTTTCACTAATCCTGTTTTGTCATTTTTGGATTCAAATTAAGTTAAGGCCTTAAGTATTTTTTGACCTTTCGGTGTAGTTTTTATAAGTGGCATGTATGGATTTTCCATTAATTATGCACTTTTTCTCTTCATGTGCATGTTTCCCTGGAAATCAAATGCATGATTTAGTCCCATACATTTAACAAGTTGTTGGATCAACTCCATAGGAAATATCATGTTTCCTATTCAATCAAAATTTATCTCGGTTAGGGTAGGTAGGAAGGTTTTCCCTTTGTATTAATAGGGCACTTCTAGCTTGCATTTTTATTATATCTTTCAAATTTAGTGTCGTTTCAATTAGGGCATGATTTTTTGCAGCTTTCAAGGTGAGAATGAACAAAGACAAATTTTTGTGATGGATGACTGTATATGACTCCATGGCCAGAGGAAAAGGCACTAATCTACTTCTTCAAATATCTGGCACTAATCTACTTCTTCAAATATCTATAGTTCTCATTCACCTCATACGAAGATGGTCCCTGATTTTGAGCCAAATGTTGCAGCAAAAAGTCCCCCCCCCCTCCATAATTTGATAGTCAATGGAAATTTCTTAAATTGATGATGGGGAAAGATTATGGAACATTGGCACATACATATGTAATGGAATTCCAAGATCATGATATATGTTTGCATATGTTTATGGCAATGTTCCACCAAGTCCCCTGGAGGTGGGAGCGAGGGGACAAGGGAGCGCGGGAGCGGCCTATGCAAAAGCTCCCTACCAATTTTCAGGAAACGTGGGGGGACGTCGGGGTCATAAAAATTATAAAATTTAATATTTAAAATGTAACTATATTTTTCAAGGAATGTATATACAGTCATCATGCACTTGCATCATGAAAGATAAATCATAAATGATAAAATTACAAATCGATGAATGATGAATCATATAATTGAAACAAATTTAAAAGTTAAAAGTTAAAACATACATCATACAATCATGCATATAAGTTTGTAAGTTTGTAACTATATAATCATTAATGTAACTACTAACAATGTACAATGAAAATAAAGTTTAAGAAATCATATGACATATTATATCAAGATTCAAAATAGAGTTTAAACTGAAGTTTACAACTCAAGTCTGAAACATAAAACTTAAACGCAAATAAGTTATGTCTGAAACATAAAACATAAAACATAACATATGAATATCAAATGATATCATCATATTGATAAATGAGCATAAATGCTCAAGTTAATGCCCCACTAGTCTCTGCATCCAACTTCTGCACGAATATATCAAGATCAAACATGTCACCATCTGAATCAGAATCACTTGGATTCTCAAATATGCTAAGTGGCACATCAACTTTTAACACGAAACCATAAACTAAAAGGGGCGGTGAGGGGATGTGAGGGGGCGTGAGGGAAACATCCCCTAGAAGTCCCCAAGACCCCGGAGCGCGAGGGGGCGAGGAATCTAGACCCCTAGGTGGGGGGGCGAGACCCTGTGTAACACTAGTTTATGGAGGTGGTGGAGCAAAAAAGAGCTCAAATAGAGCTGAAATTTTTCACATAAAAAGGATTGTGGGCTTGACTAATGGTTCCATTTAAAAAATGATATCTAGATAGAGAATAAGTGTAGCATGCAAACATGCATTGAAAATCCATCTGAGTTTTCATTGTATTACTTATGATGGATTCAAATTTGGGTTTCAAAATGCTAGGTTATGGCATGATTTTGTCGAGAAACCCTTAGTTGGATTCTCATGTTGGTTTAATTTATATATTAAGTTTGTTTTGCAATCTTTGGGTGATAGTAACTCATGAACTAGGTTACCAATGTGTAACAATCATATTTCAAGAATAAAGTTGTGATTTTTATATATTATTATTATTATCTATTAGCTACGAGTATTGACACCTAATGCCTGGAATTTTGACATCTTGATAGCATGGATAATTTCGAAAATGTTTCTAGTAATGTTAACATAATAACTTTCATTACGTGTCTTCACTTTTTTCACCATAATAGACCTGTGATATGAACTCATCACACAACTTCATATGCTATGTCCCAACAAGTTCAAACTGGTTGAACCTACCTCATAGTGTGGTTATTAAGGACAAGTTGCTTGATATATAACTCGACAGCATAGACCACGTTGCAGTTCTAAAAAGAATCCTCAAGTGTCAAAAAAACTTCACAATATGTTCTACTATAAAGCCTTTTGGGATACCTGAAATAATATATGTATCATTGATGAATTTTAAAGTATGACAAGATCCAGAGGGAAAGGAAATCAATGGAAGAGTGATCCACCAATGAGAACCTAGAATTTAGCATCAGATGAGTTAGAGTCTAGGAAAGTGAAACCCTATAATTTTAATTAGTGATGAAGGACATCACATAGGTAATTATATTTTCATGTAGAATAATCTGTTAATTCAAATTTAAACTACATAATATGAAAGGCATACCATAAATTTTTCCACGTAAGTCCAAACAACCTATAAAAATGGAAAACTTTCTTTTTCCATGGGAAATAATTTACCTTTCCTTTTTCAAGGCAATCTAAATCACAAAAAATATGAACTATACTGCACACATTCTTGGATAATGTGAAAGTGGAAAAGGAATACCCTACACAAGTGATGCACACATGTACATTTGAACACTAATAGATTTTTGTAGTTGAAATGCAATGCTTGTTTTCATTTAAATGTAGGGTTTTTTAAAGCAGGGAGAAATAATGGCTGCCAAATTAATAAGCGTTTCTTTGGGAAAAATTTAAATCTTGTATTGGGTGATGAAGATAATAGAGGGTATTGAATCTTGATTCTTGACATCTAGAGAGAACCATACAGCCTAACACAATCCAATAGAATTGACCAAAAAAACCCAAATAGAGTCAACCCTACTATAGGAGGAGGGGCCTGCAGTAAGAACTTACCATTTTGCAAGAGCTGAGGGTGCTCTCAAGAGCCGAGGGTGAACGCTAGAGGGAAATGTTGTTTCGCAGTCGAGCCGAGGTTGAACGCCGAGGGCGAATGCGTCGAGGGCAAAATGCTCTTCAAGAGCCGAGGGCGAATGCAGCGACCCCGTTCGAAAGAGCCGAGGGCGAATCCTGTGGTGAATGTCAGTTTCCGCAAGAGCTCAGGCGAATGCCGAGGGCTGGTCGCCGTCCTACAAGAGCTCGTGGTGAATGTCAAGGCGACGTCGTTCGCAAGAGCCGAGGTCGACGTCGAGGGATGCTGTTCTGCAAGAGTGGAGGGCAAATGCACGCGTGATATCAGACGTTAATGTAGCACACATGTACATTTGAACACTAATAGATTTTTGTAGTTGAAATGCAATTCTTGTTTTCATTTAAATGTAGGGTTTTTAAAGAAGGGAGAAATAATGGCTGCCAAATTAATAAGCGTTTCTTTGGGAAAAATTTAAATCTTGTATTGGGTGATGAAGATAATAAACGATATTGAATCTTGACTCTTGACATCTACAGAGAACCCTACAGCCTAACACAATCCAATGGAATTGACCAAAAAAACCCAAATAGAGTCAACCCTACTATAGGAGGAAGGGCCTGCAGTAAGAACTTACCATTTTGCAAGAGCTGAGGGCGAATGCAATTCTGCAAGAGCTGAGGGCGAACGATGAGGGCGAATGCTGAGGGAAAATGCTGTTCTGCAAGAGCTGAGCACGAATGCTGAGGGAAAATGCTGTTCTGCAAGAGCAGAGGGCGAATGCGCGCGTGATATCAAACGTAGCTATTGCAACAAATATGAAACATTTTTATGTAGCGCGCATATAATTTTCGAATTTTTATGTAGGGCCCATATAAGTTTGGTATTTTTATGTAGCGCGAAAATAACTGTCGCTATACCGACGGCGGAAAAGGCGTCGCTATTAGGACGGCGCCTCCAAACGTCGCAATGGCGACACCTAGACATTGTGTCGCAGTTGCGACGTTTAGAGTCGTCTCAATAGCGACGCTTTGGGCCATGGTGTCACAATTGCGACGTCTTCCTTTAAACGTCGCAATTGCGACACTTTTCTATAGACGTCGGTATAGCGACGGTTTCGGGCGGGATGGAAAAAATTTGGGAAAATTTCCGACATTTGGTCAAAAGCGTCGGAAACAGGTGTCGGAATTTCCGCCAAATGTAGTAGTGACACTTGCATGCAAATGAGGAGCTATTAGTTCCTAAGGATGAGCCTCAGGATGTGGATCAGCCACAAGAGGAGGTTCATGGAGTGGAAGAAACCACTCATGCAACGCCAAACATCAGAGGGCAGAAGTGCACTACAGAAGCTGAGCGACTGAATCTTAATGCAACGCAGAATGTAGGAGCCCCTACATCACAGCGCAGATAGAGATAGTCACCTGACCGATTTACTAGATACATGGATCTGATGAGCAAGTGTATCGTGACAGAGCCATCCTCTTTCGAGGAAGCTGTGGAGGACCTTGCATGGGTAGATGCCATGGTGGAAGAGTATGATTCGATTTTCAAAA
Organism: Pinus albicaulis; assembly: GCA_034641835.2. Classification (NCBI taxonomy): domain Eukaryota; kingdom Viridiplantae; phylum Streptophyta; class Pinopsida; order Pinales; family Pinaceae; genus Pinus; species Pinus albicaulis. The sequence continues at coordinate 357,505 of JAXQQM020091535.1, forward strand.
ACAAAGCATGGGAGATTGTCCCAAGGCTGGAAGGGAAATCAATGGTAGGTTCGAGATGGATCTACAAAGTGAAGCAAGCTGCAGATGGGAGCGTCGAGAAGTAAAAGGCAAGATTTGTTTCCCAGGGCCTCTCACAGATTGAGGGGATCGACTATGAAGAAACCTTTGCACCTGTCACAAGGTATTCTTCCATACGGAGCATCCTAGCTCTCTTAGCACAGATGGGTTGGCACATTCATCAGATGGATGTGAAGATTGCATTCCTCAATGGAGTCATTGAGGAGGAGGTGTACATAGAGTAGCCTGAAGGATTTGAAATCTTCAACAACGTGTCGCATGTGTGCAGGCTCAAAATAACACTATATGGGCTAAAAAAACCACCTCGTGCTTGGTAGACACAGATAGAAAGTTATTTCACTGGACTTGGATTCACTAAGAGTGAGGCGGATCTGAACCTATACCAGATTGTGGTGGAGGGTAAGTTGCTGATCATTGTACTTTATGTAGATGATTTGGTACTGACAGGTGATGAACAGTTGATACTCTCATGCAAGGCTGATCTTGCAAAGGAGTTTGAGATGAAGGATTTGGGCCTCCTTCATTATTTCCTGGGATTGGAAATTTGGCAGCGGAAGGGTGGACTATTTGTGTCTCAAGGAAAGTATGCCCAAGAGATACTAGAGAAGTTCAACATGCAAGGCTGCAAGCCTATCAACACTCCTCTTCTTGGTGGTTGGAGGAAATAGGATGCTACATCGGCAGAGGTAGTGGATGCCACTGTTTATCGACAGTTGGCTGGTTCGCTCATGTATCTAGTCAATACACGACCGGACATATGCTACACTGTTAACCAGCTTTCATAAGCTATGGTTAAGCCTGCCAAGCTCTTTTGGAAGGCACACAAGCTTGTATTGAGATATCTCAGAGGCACACCGAGATATGGATTGTGGTACAAACAGTCGAATGAGGTGAAGCTGCATGGCTTCACGGATGCAAATTGGGCAGGGAGCCCAAGAGACAGAAAGATCACATCTGGAGGGATTTTTAGTATCAGGTATATAGCAGTTTCTTGGTACAGCAGGAAACAGAGATCCATGGCACTCAGTTTAGCGGAGGCCGAGTACATGGCAGCGAGTTTAGCTGCATGTGGGGCTATATGGATGAGGAAGATCCCGGTCGAGTTGTTCGGTTCACACTTAGAGCCTACTGTGATATATTGTGATAATCAGAGTTGCATTAAACTCTCGGTTAATCTAGTATTTCATGATATATCTAAAAATATTGACATCCGGTATCATCATATCAGAGATTGTGTGCAGTAGAAGATCATGTTAATATCTTACATTCCTACGGAGGATCAAGATGTTGATATTCTGACGAAGGCGCTCACCAGGAGAAAATTCGAATACCATAGAGACAGGATCGGGGTGGAAGATAATCCCTATCTTTTTGAGAGGGAGTGTTGAGATTCAACAAGATGATGAGCTTAGTGAAAAGAGTCACCTTCACAAAGTGGGCCCACAGGCTATTTTTGGCGCAAAGTCTATTTTTAGACTGTCTATTTTTAGACATGTCGATCATATTCTATGAGTTGCAGGATGATATTTGTGGATGGTTGGTCAAGTTGGAAAAATATACGGACTTATAATTTTAGACATATTAGGAAGAATCTATTTTTAGATTGCAAGTCTAAAAATAGATATGTCAAATATTATTAGCTCTTAATAATATTTGGACTCTAGACATTATCTTATTCTCTTGGAGCACTTCAGTTAAGTGCACAGATGTGGCACAACAGCTGTTAGAAGGAATTACGCTATTCTTGAGGGTTTAGTGGAGCTATTGCATGGAGGACTTCAGTTAGAACTCATGCGATAGAGTTTGGTGGAGTTGTAGAAGTAGTTGGTGGAGTTGTGTTTAGTTTAACTCAGTTAGACACAGTTGAGCTAGTTGTATCTAGTCTAACTGATTGATACACTAGTGAGAGTGATGTGAATTAATTAATAATTAATTCACTAAGTATTAAATCATTAATCAACTGAATAATACATCAGTTAACTACAGTGCATGGACAGTTTCAGTGGAGACCAGTGGAGAGATAGGTGAAAGAGCAAGATGACTATCAGTTGTGACTATAGTGATGCATTGATTGCATCCAAAACTTAGTGGAGATGCAAATGAGGATTATGCAGTGCAAGCCAGGTGGATTCGAGTTCATTCAGAGCCATTATTCAGCAGGGATTGAGCAGTAGAGGCAGGCTAGCAGGTGGCAGAGATCGGTGCATGGATTTGCTAGATCAGGACCTGATTACTGTGTAGAGAATGATTGTACTGAGAGCTTGTGAGAAGCTTTGTATGAGGATTGTTACATGATCTCTATGACATATATTATATACAGATAGTTGGGGTTTTTAGCTTCAGGCTTTCCCGTTAAATCATTGTGTTAATGTGTGTGAATTTTTATGGTTTCATGTGTACATTACAATTGTGTTAATTTCCGCATGTGATAATCAATGGCGGAATAGATTCTATATTGTGCATGAAGTCAAATAGTGTATAGTTAGGAGAATATTAGACATATAATCTATTAGTTATATAAATTTCTACAGCCTTTGGATAAACAGATGTATGACCCCGAGAGGATAGTCCTTGATCACTGTAAACGGGCTAAGTTCAAGTGGAGCTACCAACATACTACACGCCCATATGAGGATGAGAAAAGAAACTGGTATAATTCGGACAGGGAACTCGCCCCGAGGGCATGGTCCGATCAGGAAGATCCAGATGATCACACGTTGGAGGAAAGAATCCGCGAATTTGGAGGCTCCTCCTCTTCCTAGGCCAAGAAGCCTCGAACCAGCACGGGTCACAACACTACCACCCAACATAAAGAGAAAGAAGAAAAATCTCAGTGGGAAACTAAAAATAAGGCAAAATAAGATGAAGAAAAGCATAGAAAGAACCCGAAGGCAGAACAAAGAAAGAAGCAGGCAGAAGAGGCCCGGAAAAGAAAGGAAGAATAAGAAGCAGAGGCTGAGGTGGAACGATAGCTCAAAAAATAATTACATTAGGTGGAGGCCGAACGCAAGAGAAAAGAACAACAGGAAGCAGCATCAGAAGTAGAGAGTAAGCGGAAAGGAGAACAGGACGTAGCAACAGAAGCAGAGTGTAAGCGGAAAGCAGAACAGGAAGCAACAACAGAAGCAGAGCGTAAGCAAAAAGCAGAATAGGAAGCAGCAACAGAAGCAGAGCGTAGGCGGAAAAAATAACACGACAAGGTAGAAGCAGAGCAGCTTTAGAAAGAAGAGGAGGAACGAAAAATAAAAGAAGAGGAAGATCGAAGATCAAAGAACATCAAGACATCTCCTCCAGTCACAGAATCAAAAACTGAGCTGAAGCCCATCGAAGTGCCTGAAATCAATACGCGTTTTGCACTGTCTGAGCTGAGCTTTTCTGAACGACAGGAAGAGGAGGTGTTTAACCTTACAAGGCTCACTTATGATCAATTCTCCTTCAAGATCCGACAGGAGAAAAGGAGATGTCTAGCATGGAACCCTTCTGCCCCAATCATAGCCACGACAGAGAAAGATATAGTCCTAGATACTAGGACTAACCTAGTAATGATAGCATCGACCGACATTGCTTTTGCTGCAGCCACAAAGGAAAATGTGAGCCGAATGAGTAGAGAGATCCTCTCCCTACAAAATAAGTTACAGGACTCTGAACAAAGGGAGGCAAGGGTAGAGCAAGAAAAGACAACATTAAAGGAGGAAATAAAACAGCTTCGAGACAAAAGTGCTCCTGTTAACGAAGTACCGCTCACTGTCCAAAGAGAGTTGGAGGTACTGGAGGTCACCATGAGGCAGGTTTATGGGGAGATGTTCACTATAAAAAAAACAGTCCCCCCCCCTACTAAGAGCCCAAGTAGAGACAAAAAAGAAGAGCGAGCAACTGAAAGAGGCCTCCGCAGCTTTGGACAAAATGATAGAATGGACAGGTTGGTACCCACAGGCTCCGGAAAACATGCCCAAGAAATACTGGATTCACACCCAGGATGCCAAAGTCCAAATTCGTATCAAAATGCAATCCAAGGAAAAGCTATCCAAAGACCTAGAAAAGGTAATGGCCGTATATGAGCATTTGATCAGTGGAATTGACTCAATGCATGAACAACACCACATTCCATCTCTGGGTGCATTGAGCAAGGAAAATACATGGGGACAGGTGGATCATGAGATTCAAACATTTTTGCAACCTATCAGGCAAGCCACTGCTACTCCTGATCTTGGAGCATCGCAAGAGAACTCGGGTAAATTCATCGTTACACCAGTTGGATCTACACTAAACTTGCCTCTTTAGCCAACCAGGTCACACTCAAAAGAGATACTCTGATTCCAAATGCCTTGGAGTGCCTGCACCGGTTAAGGGAAGAAGTTCCCTTAATCTCCCTAGTAGCTGCAGATTATCACGCATGGCAGAAATTTCTCAGAGAGAAACAAGATGATGCCACTGACCTCGCAATCATGCGCACATTCTCATGATCAGATGGAAATAGGTCACAGGTTGCACTTTGCAACTGGGTCGCAGGTCACACTGTCCAATTGAGTTGCAATTTTTATCCTCTATCCAAGTCGCAAGGCAGCCCAACGGTCAGGAAGGCGAAGAGCTTGGTAGCGCAAAGGGAAAAATTGGGTCTATAAAAACTTCCTTGGGGAGAATTGTAGAGGAGCTTTTTGTTTGGGACTCAAAGAGTTATAGAGCATTGTATAGAGGGACTACACATTTTTTAATATGAATATAGATACTTGTTAAATTCCTTTTGGATCTGATGTGGTTTGATGTGTAAACACTATGAGTATTTTTTTCTTTAGTTTCTAACATCTTTTGATTAATGAAATTATGTCTCCAATTACATCATTTATGAATTATAGTTTTCTAAAATGTGTTAATGGTGCTAATTTTATTTCGCTTTCTCAATGAATGTTAATAACTTTGTTTAATGGCATTTATATTTTCACCAAAACATCTAAGGAAGTGAAGGGTATTCTGCCATAAAGAATTGTTTCTTCTATGGTTAGAATAGCGTACAAGCATGACCGTAATGATATGTTGTTGACAGCATTTCCTTTGGCCCCATGCTTTAAAATCTAGCTTGCTATGCACAGTGTTATATGTTTATTTAATTTATCAATCATGTGTCTTGTATCATCTGAATAAGCGTGTGTCTGCAGGTTCATTGAATCCTATTGAGACCCAATGAAAGGATAATTAAGCGGTAGCCGAACCCACACCCCAGACGGGATCCCTATTCTAAACAGTTTAGAGTCTAGTTGGGACTTTTTACCGGGGAGATCCCATGTTGTTGGTTGGACATATTTTCCTGTCAACAGAATTGGCACTAGAAGGAGGGCCTAATGGCAGCCTCCCAGCACACGTGTAATATTCCATCACAAACTCCCCAAGGGGAGGCCATACACGATGACACTGGTCCTCCCCCTCTGGAAGATGTCCAAGGGGAGGAATATCCTTATTATGAGGTTACCAGGGACCAACTAAGAGTTCTGCAGCCGTTTTCCCACAACCTCATCACAGATTTTCAATTCACTCCAGTCATGATTTTTCTGACCCATACTAGAACCCCTGCTACCAACCTCACTTGCGACAATTCCCTGGTAAATTCCTTTCCCCAGTTGATAAATTTTATGGTTGAATACCTCGCGACGATTATTGAGAACAATGAGCCTATTTTAGAGCCCCAAGGAGCAAGAGAGGAAGATCCCGATGTAGATGAAACCCATCCTGGCCCTCAGCTCGATTAGACCCAAAATAACAACAACCAAGTCCACCGTCCACCGGGAGGAGGCGAGGGAAATAGAGGTCGAGGGAATAGAGGTCAGGGAGATAGAGGCCATGGCCAAGGTTGCCATGCCTCCCACCGCCATCAAAACCAAAATAGGCCCCTTGTCTACAAATTGAGATACCTTAGAAATATGGCAAACCGTGAGGGATTTTAAGACGAGAACTGTCACCATGAAGGGGAAGCATCCGCATTAGGTGCGGGAAGTGAATCTGAATCTGAAATCAGACACCACGAACATGCCAGGTGGGTGCAACCACTCACCTGGATGGCTCAATCTCCATTATATCTCCTGGGCCCCCTCCATGACATGCCTAGACACCCTGAGAAACACCTTCCCAAGTTTTACCTTGAGAAAGGCATGCTAGCTGAAGACCACATAAGAAAATTCTACCTTTCACTGCAAATTATGAGGGTTCAAACAGACGATGTCGCCTGCCGTCTCTTTCACCACACCCTGGAGAACAAAGTGGCCACTTGGTATCGCTCTCTCCCAAGTGCCTCCATAACGTCATGGGACCAATTTTGTCGCATTTTCTTACAATTTTTTTTGGAGGATTAGACCCCCTCCATGCTCCTCACGGAGTTAAGTACCATCAAATGCCAAAAGAAAGAGAAGTTCAGAGATTTTAATCAGTGTTTTGCCACCATATTGAACAAATTCCCCCCCAAATTGGCATTGGATGACTCCATCACCATAGACTACTACACGAAGGCTCTTCCCAGAGACATCATTATATTCGTAAAACGTGAGGGTAGGGCTACCCTTGCAGCAAACTATGCCACTACCCTTGCCATAGAAAAGGACATGCTTTCCATAGGGGTCATTTACCATGAAGGTCGAGACGATCACAAACCCACCTCGAAGAAGAATTCGTCTTCCACACTCAAAACCGGGTATAGGGACAAAGATACTTTTGAATTCGAAGGTATAGCAAAGACCCTTAAGTTATTAACCAATGAAGTCTCTGATCTAAAGAGAAAGGGAATTGAGTCTGCTACTGGCACCAAGATTCAAAAGCCTTTTTTCAGAAAGAATCTCTCCACTACTGGCCGACCTCCATCAAACACGAACGTTGTTCTTAATGTGGAAGAAATCGGAAAAGATCAATTTTGTTCTTTCCACCAGGCTGCCCACTCAGAGAAGACATGCCCCCAATGGATTGGCAGCATGACTGCGGTAGTTAATCAAATCTTGGATGACTAAACCCTGGGGGACGTAGGTGAAGATGATGTCTCTGATAATGAAGAAGATCTGCCCCCAAATGAAGAACCAAGGTCTTCCATCCTGGTGTTCGATGTGATCCGCAAGGAAAACACCCATGCCGTCACTGACATTAACGTGGCCGACGATCCTAAAGCCAAGCCTACGTGAAACTATAGCCTAAGAAGAAAAGGACTAGTTCCTGAACAATCCTTCTAAGAAAAGAGGAGTGCCTTCTTAAGAAAAATATTACCCCCAGGGAATGAGCACCAAGTGGTTATTCCTGAGAAGTCCACTCCTAGCAACACCTAAGTAAACCAAAAGAGTAAACCGCCGGTAGGGTCGCCCAAAAACCCCACCGAGACTAGTCCACACTCTAACTCTGGTTACAACATTATTGAGGATATGAAGACAACTAGAGCGAACATCTCCCTTTATGAGCTCGCTTGCATCACAAACCAACAAGAGCTTATTCTCAAAGTCTTCGCCAACGCCTCAACAACCAAACCTATGAGCAACACATCTGCCCAAGCTACCCCAAGCCTCCAATCTATTGTAAATGCCGTAAATGCGAACTCTAGGGGGATCAACTCCCCCCTTTCTCTTATCTTTTGAAATATTTAACTTCAACGTCCACAACTGCCTGGTTGACTCTGGCGCATCCACAAATGTCATGCCCCTGTCTGTTTGGAAAAAGTTAAACATTCGCCCGAAGAAAATTGATGCTAGGATCATTCAGCTTGATAGGTCGCAAGTTCCTGCTCTAGGTGAGCTAAATAATGTCATCATCCGCCTATCATATGACTCTAGATTCCACCAATGTATAGACATAGTAGTCGTAGACATCCCGGAAGCCTACGATCTCTTGCTAAGCAGGGACTGGTCCAGCAAGCTACAAGGATAGTTCGCTACCGATTAGTCCCACCTATGGCTTCCCTACAAAGGTCGAAACAACCAAATCAGAGTTGAGAGTGAACCTTATATGAAACATACTGTGACTGACTTGGATGCTACCAATGAACTTGTCAGCTTTGCCCAAGAAGAGCTCGACATGTGTTTCTTAGAGGCCATCTTCGGATGTTACCACCCCCCTCAGTCCCCAGTAAGCCCATAAGTCCAATCAGAGCTAACACTCGTCACTGAAGACCAAGCTGTTCCCATCATAAACTAGACTGAAATCTCTCCCCAACCCACGGCTCTGGAAAAACCAGAAGACGATGTGTGGACCTTGTATTATGACGATTCCAAGATGCATGACGGAGCTGGTGTAGGCTGCATCCCGTTGGACCCCCAAAAGAACAAGTTTTTGATCTCATGTCAGCTAGAATTTCAGTGCACCAACAATACCGCCAAATATGAGGTCTTATTCCTTGGACTCAAAAAGGCGTTGGACCTAAAGGTGAGATGCTTAAAGGTTATTAGAGATTCCAAGATCACCACTCGTCAGGTATGCAATACCATCCATTTCTTGTCTCCACACTTAAAAGCTTACCAACAAGAGGTATTGCATCTAATTTCTACTTTCGATGCATTTGGTATTAAATCTGTGCTTAGAATGCATAATGCGGCAACTGATACTCTGGCTAATGCTGCTACTAGGTTCACCCCTTTGAGGGATGGTTATTCTATTGAAATAGTGTATAAAATATCTGTGCCAGATAACATCTGTAGGTTTTAACCCTGAACAAAAAATATCTACACACAAATCTTATAACAGAAAATAAACAATAGCGAGAGCATAAAACATAAAACATATAAACACAGAGATTTTCCCCTAGATCCCAAATTGGGATGACCAAATTAATTTTTCATTATATTCCTTTTAGTGTTACAACACATATATATACATGCCGAAGCATACATAAACCCCAACCCATTAACCCTGGATTAGAACATAACCGTAGTTCCCTTGACTGAATCTACAAAATACCAGGGGCCGAAAACCATCGTACCCCAAAACCATGTGCACACTCATGCACAAAACATGGGTGGGTCCGCCTATGAGTGGGTCTGCACACCAAAACAATTTTCGTTGGGGTGCTGCCTCAGACCCCAACAGTGGGGGCTTCCTCCTCCCTTGTGACCCCCCTGCTGCACCCGGCACAACGTACAGCGCGTGGGGCTAGTCTTGGAAAGAATATAACACATATCCAACATTCTCCCACTTGTTTTTTTCTTTCCACAGGGGGCCACATGAGAGCTTATCCATTGGGCCAATTCTTCTACACCAAGAGAACTTCTGAGTGCTCACAGACTTCGTCAATGCATCTGCAACATTCTTCAAAGTGTCCACCTTTACCAACAACACCCTTTTAGCCTCAACCATATCTCTAACAAAGTGGTATTGAACATCAATGTGCTTTTTCTTTGAATGGTAAGCAGGGTTCTTAGCCAAGAAAATTTCACTTTGGCTATCACAGTCTATCCTTATAGCTTGCTGTACCAACCCCATACTTGAACACAATCTTTGCAACCAAATTGCTTCCTTGCTTGCATGAGTGGTTGCTATGTATTCTGCCTCTGTAGTTGAAAGAGCCACTACAGACTGTCTTTTACTCATCCAACTGACTATGCCTCCAAATAGGCTAAACACATACCCACTTGTAGATCTTCTTTGGTCCAGATCTCCAGCCCAGTCTGCATCAACAAAACCACGAATGTCCAACATTCTTCCCAATCCCGGTCTTCCCTGGTAGCACAAGCCATAATCACTAGTGCCACGTAAATATCTGAAAACCCGCTTCATTGCTGTCCAATGCTCCTTCCCTGGGTTTTACATAAACCTGCTCAATACTCCCACTGCATGTGTAATGTCTGGTCTAGTACAGACCATTGCATACATTAGGCTACCCACTTCACTTGCATATGGAACACGGGAAATATCCTCCTCTTCTATTTGTGCCTTGGGACACTGTTCAGTAGATAGCTTTACACCTACAAGAATAGGAACATTCACCGGTTTACTATCCTGCATATTGAACCTCTGCAATATAGTCTCGACATAATTCCTCTGGTTTAACCAGAGCTTCCTCTTTGCCCGATCTCTCTTAATTTCCATGCCCAAAATATAGTTTGCAGCACCAATATCCTTCATGTCGAATTTGAAGAACAGTTGGGTCTTCAAATCTTGGATAATTTCTTTGTCATTTCCAATCAACAACATATCATCCACATACAAGACCAAATAAATAACACGGTCACCAATTAATTTAAAATAAACACAGTGATCCTCCTTGCTTCTGGTGAAGCTAAGTCCTCGTATATAGGTATCAAATTTCTGATACCACATCCTTGGTGACTGTTTTAACCCATACAAAGACTTCTTCAACCTGCATACCAGTTCTTTCTTACCCTTCACCATAAAGCCTTCAAGTTGCTTCATGTAGATCTCCTCTTCTAGATCCCCGTGAAGAAATGTTGTCTTCACATCCATCTGTTCTATCTCAAAATCAAATGCAGCAGCAACAGATAAAAGTAATCTAATAGAAATAACTTTGGCAACAGGAGAAAAAATATCACCAAAATCAATTCCCGGCACCTGGGAATAACCTTTCGCTACCAACCGAGCTTTGTATTTCTCCACCTTGCCTTCTACATTCATCTTCTTCTTAAACACCCATTTTCTCCCAATGGGATTCCTTCCAGCCGGCAACTCCACCAGATCCCATGCATCGTTTTTGTGCAAGGATGCCATTTCATCAGCCATGGCCTCCTTCCAGAGTTTTCCATCCTCTAAATCTACTGCCTCCCTGACAGTTCTGGGTTCATCATCAGTTATAGTTAAGGCAAAACCTGAACAGAAATCAGATGGACTATACCTTTCTGGTTGCCTTCTTTCCCAAACTGATCTTCTCAAAGCTGGAGTTTGTGGCTCTTCATCTTCTGAGTCTTCTTCTGTTGTAGAGTCAGATTCATCCTCCTTTAGCTCAAACTCTATCTTCTCAGGTTCCTTTGGTAGGACTTCATGTTTAACAACATCTTTCACTTCTCTAAACACCACATCTCGGCTGTACACAACCTTCCTTGTTTCTGGGTTCCAAAGCTTGTAACCCTTTAAACCATCCTTATACCCAATAAAGATGCACCTTTCAGATTTATCATCCAACTTGGTCCTTTTCTCCTTTGGAACATGTACATATGCATCACATCCAAATACCCTTAGATGTGAAAGAGAGGGTTTCTTACCAGTCCATACCTCATGTGGAGTCTTATCCTCCAACGCTCATGAAGGTGATCTGTTAACTAAGTAACATGCAGTCTCCACTGCCTCTGCCCAGAATTCTTGTCCTAACCCGGTACCACTGAGCATGCTTCTTGCCTTTTCCATCAGTGTTCTATTCATTCTTTCTGCAACTCCATTTTGCCGAGGTGTGTATGGAGTAGTCTTCTGCCGTGCTATACCACACTTCTTACAGAACTCTTCAAATTCCTTCTTGCAGAACTCCCCACCATTATCTGTCCTCAACGCCTTTATCTTCTTCTCTGTCTGGTTTTCCACTAGAGCCTTAAATTCTTTAAATTTGTCAAAGACTTCAGATTTCTTTCTCAAGAAATATATCCATGTATTCCTTGAGAAGTCATCTATGAATGAAACATAGTACACAGACTTTCCCAATGATGGAACTGACACAGGCCCAAACACATCACTGTGCACAAGTTCTAATATCTTGTTTGCCCTCTTAGCACCAGAAGGAAAACTCACCCGATTCTGCTTCCCATATACACAATTTTCACAGAAATTGAAATCCAGAGAGAAATTAGACATACCTTCTACCATACTATTTCTATGCAGTATCCGAAGGCCCTTCTCTCCAATATGTCCAAGCCTTTGATGCCATAGCATGGTCTTTTCTCCAGACACAGCTAGGCTTTCCGTCCCACTTTCAGGAACCACAGAACTGTTACACCCATCAATAACTGTGCTACCTTGTAGCTTGTACAGAGTTCCAGTCCGAACTCCCCGCATTAATACCAGTGCTCCTCGAACCATCTTGCAGGCATCTTTCTCGAACACTGTTTTTACACCTGCATCATCCATCTTGCTTACAGAAATCAGATTTCTGGCCAATGCAGGAATATGCAGAACACCAGGAAGTGTTCTAATCCTTCCACCTTGCAGCTTCAGCTTGACCTTTCCACGTCCAACGATTCTAGCCTTCCTATCATCCCCTAGGAATACATCACCACCATCATATTTCTCATACTCGCAGAACCACTCCCGATGGGGAGTGAAGTGAAAGGATGCACCTGAGTCAATCAACCATGACTCATGATCTACATGTGTATTTTAAGAAGAAGCCAAATACACATCCCCACCTTCATCCGAGGCGGTTTTTTCCTCTGCAGAAGGAGCATCATCAGATCCCTTTCCTTTCTCAGGAGCTTTAGATCTGCAGTCCTTTTTGTAGTGCCCTTCCTTTCCGCATTTCTAGCATACCTTTAAAAAATTTCTAGGAGATTTAGATCTCCCTCTAGATTTGAATCTCCCACTCAAAACCTTATTCTTGTTTCTGTTTTGGGACCTTCCTCGTACAGATAAGGCATATCCATTCTGGCCCTCCATATTTCTCCATCTAATTTCCTTCGACAACAAGGTTGAGACAATGTCATCAAAATTCAAGGTAGTTATATTGCTACCTATTGCAATAACTAGACTATCCCATGAATCTGGTAGAGAACACAAAAAACTGATGCACTTATCTTCATCTGATATTTTAATATCAATAGATGACAACTGACTTACCACAGTATTGAAGGCATTCATATGCTCTGTCACCGAGTCTCCATCCTTCATCTTCAGGTTATACAATTTTTTCCGCAGGAACAACTTATTCACAAGAGACTTAGATTGGTAAAAAGTCCCAAGTTTTTCCCACAAATTCTTCACCGTAGCTTCCCCAGATACATTCAACAATACTAAATCTGAGATACAAAACCGTATTGTTCTCTTAGCCTTCTGATCTAGTTTCTTCCAGTCTTCATCTGACATTGCTGTTGGTTTAGTACCCGGATCTACCACGATCCACTGATCTTTATCCACCAGAAGATCCTCCATATTGAGCTTCCATAACTCAAAACACTGACCATTAAATTTCTTGATGTCTATCTTTCCGCCGCTCGCCATCTTCTTTCACCGCAAGAATCAATCCCGCAGATCTCCCACTGAACAGGGTCTACCTCAGGCCCGAGAAAAAAACCCTCAGCAACAAAGGCGTCCCCTTGAAGCCGAAACTGCTCTGATACCAAATGTAGGTTTTAACCCTAAACAGAAATTATCTACACACGAATCTTATAATAGAAAATAAACAATAGCGAGAGCATAAAACATAAAACAGATAAACACAGAGATATTCCCCTGGATCCAAAATTGGGACGACCAGCTTGATTTTTCATTATATTCCTTTTAGTGTTACAACACATATATATACATGCCGAATCATACATAAACCCCAATCCATTAACCCTAGATTAGAACATGACCGTAGTTCCCTTGACCGGATCTACAAAATACCAGGGGCCGAAAACCATCGTACCCCAAAACCATGTGCAAACTCATGCACAAAAAATGGGTGGGTTTGCCTATGAGTGGGTCTGCACACCAAAACAATTTTCTCCAGGGTGCTGCCCCGGACCCCAACAGTGGGGGCTGCCTCCTCCCTTGTGACCCCCTGCTGCGCCCGGCGCAACGTATAGCGTGTGGGGCTAGTCGTGGAAAGAATATAACACATACCCAACAACATCACTAATTTACGCGTCTTTGATGATGACCAACAGATACTTGAATTCATGCTCAGCACCAAGGTGTTCAAAGACGTGGTGATAGAAGAAGGAGACCATGATCAAGCCTTGTAGGAAGAACAAGAGAAACATAAGGAGAATCCCATGCCCAAGGGAATAGTGTCGCTGGAAAAATTGTTCGATATGCAGAACCATTTCCGCGAGCCCCCCAATACTAAAACACAAAGATCCACTCTGGCACATTGACAAGTAAACTTAGGAACATATGAGGATCCGAAGTTCGTCAACCTCGGGAAGGATTTTATGATTAGAAGAAGCAATCTTTCACCCAACTATTTCAGAAATACTGAGACGTTTTCGCTTGGATGTATGATGAACTGCGCACTTATGACACTCGAATTATTCAGCATGTGATCCCTATAAAGGAAGGAGTGAAGCCTTTCCAACAAAAGCTAAGAAAAGTGCATCCTACACTGGAACCAATGATTCAGAAAGAATTTAAGAATCTTCTGGATGTGTGCATCATCTTCAAGGTTCGACACTCCACTTGGGTATCAAATCGGGTTCCGATACGAAAAAAATCCAGTGAGATCCATTTGTGCGTTGAATTTCGATATCTGAACAGGGCCTCAGACAAAGATAACAACCCGGTTCCCCCTATGGAATAGATATTGCAAGCTGTATCCGGATCGGAGATGTTCTCCTTGTTGGATGGTTTTTCCGGGTATAACCAAGTGCTAGTAGCTGAACTCGACAGATTAAAAAATACATTCTGGACTAAGTGGGGAAATTTTTCTTTCAGGCGTATGCCCTTCGGATTGATTAATGATGGGGAAAATTTCCAATGGGCCATGGACATAGCTTTCTAAGGTCTAATAGGACAAAGCGTGGTAGTATATTTGGACGATGTCACCATGTTTTCGAAACACCGAGGCGACCACTTACGTCACCTCAGGCAGATTTTCGAGAGATGCAAGAAGTATGGGATCTCACTCAACCCAAAGAAAAGTGTTTTCGCTGTGTCAAAGGGGAATTTGCTGGGCCATATCATAACTAGGAATGGTATAGTTGTAGATCCCGAGCGAGCGAAGGTCATCGCCCAGATCCCACCTCCTAGTAGCAAAAGGGCCAGGCAATCCTTCCTTGGGAAAATCAACTTTGTGCAGAAATTCATATCATATTTTTCCCAAATAGTTAGACCTTTTCAGGGGATGATTAAAAAGAATAAGAGTTTCAAATGGAATCCACCTGAGAAGAAAGCTTTCAATAAAATCAAGCAGGCCATTGCAGAAGCACCATCTCTCCAAATTCCATACTTCAGCAAAGGTTTCATCTTGTACACCTTTGCCTCGGATTCATCACTTACATATTTCCTCACACATAAAGACACTAACAATGATGAACAACCCATATCATTCATGAGTACTGGGTTGCAAGACGCTGAACTGAATTACCCCAAGATTTACAAGCAGGATTACGTAGTATACAAAGCGGTCAAGCAGTTTAGGCCATACATCTTAAAAACCCATGTCACAGTCTTCATTCCCCACCCAGCTGTTCACTCACTTTTCGTGCAACAAGAGCTAGGCGAGAGACAAGGAAACTGGATGGCATGTCTCCAAGAGTATGACCTAGAGTTCAAACCGGTACATACTGTCAAAGGGCAAGGACTCTGCCAAATGGCTGCGGAGGCTGCAAACTTGCAGGGGGTTGAAGAAGAATGCTGGGAACAAGAGATCAACATGTATCAGATTGATCACACACCCCAACAGAGAAAATTTTCTTGGGACGCCGACATTTTGAAATATTTGGCCCACGGTGTAATGGATCCTATTTTGACTGCTCGGCAAAAACGCGCAATAAGGCTGAAAGCTACATCCTACCAATTAATACAAGGAAAAAATTTCAAGAAACATTATGATGGAGTTCTACTACGTTGCCTAGAACACGATGAAGCACAGAGTGTCCTGACTGAACTTCACGATGGGCCAGCCAAAGGACATTATTTTGCAGGCGATACCACTGCCCAAAAAATAATGTGCGCTGGCTACTACTAGCCAAAATTATTCAAGGATGCTCACGCATATGTCTGGAAGTGTATCCAATGTCAGAAATTTTCCAATCAAGAAGCATGGCCAGCCGCTCCACTACAGTCGGTGGCAGTAGAGGAACCTTTTCAACAATGGGGGTTGGACGTGATTGGAGAAATGCTACCGCACTCCTCCAAGCAACATTGGTATATCCTCACCGCTACCGACTACTTCACCAGCTGGGTTGAAGCGATACCATTACGCCAAATCAACGATCAATAGGTAATAGAGTTTGTCACTTATTCTATCATAACCAGGTTTGGCGTTCCAACCTCCCTTGTTTTTGACAATGCAACTTATTTTTCGCCTTTCAAGTTGTGTGATTTTTCTTTGGAAAATGGTATTGTACTTAAACACTCTGCAAATTATTACCCCCAAGGAAATGGGTTGGCCGAGTCGACCAATAAAAACCTTATCCGCATCATCAAAAAGAATCTGTTGTCCCACCAGCGAAACTAGCATAACGCCCTCCATAACGGCCTTTGGGCTGATCGGGTCACAACCAAATCTTCGCTCGACACCTCCCCATATTTTATTGTATATGGAAAAGAGGCCACCCTTCCTCCCCACCTATCTCTCCCCACCCTCCAGTTATCCCAAGAAATCCATGGCACCCCATGCCCCACCTTACGGGCCTGAATCGACACATTTTTGAAATTGGAGGAGGAAAGACAAAAAAATCGGGAAAAATTCGCCATCCACCAAAGTCTGATTAAGAGATGGTCTGATAAAAAGCTCGCCGGGAGTAAAATTTTCGAAGTAGGAGACCTCGTTCTTAAATGGGATAAAGCTCACGAAGAGAAAGGGAAACATGCCAAATTCCAAGCCCTTTGGACATGCCCATTCCAGATTAAAGAGAAGCTAGGTCCCCACACTTTCAAACTGCAAACTCTAGAGGGAAGAATTGAGGTCCTCCCAGTAAAAAGGCATGACCTAAATCATTACTTAACTTAATAGCCCTAAGAGGGCCGTCCCCACCCTGTACCATATTTTATTTTTTTTTGTTTTAGTTTTCGTTTTGTAGGCGTCCTTCTAAGAACTTCAATAAAGTGGAAGGCATTGTGGAAGTCATGCAAATTGGCATAATGTACCAGGATCTGTGTTGATGATAAGTCTCTCCTGAAAATCACAAAATATGGCAGGAGCTTGTCTGTGACTGACACCCAAAGGTAACACATGATCTAGTCCGAGCTACTAAGTGCAGATGGCTCACCTAGCAAGCTTGAAAGGGTGTCTTTAAAAAGAAAGTTGGTTAAAGAGGCGACTGGACTGGAACGGAACCGAGCTGACTTCGGGTGATGCAAGGATATCCAGGAAAGCCCAAAGTCCTCATACAGACCAGGAGCAACCTCTCTTGCAAGTAAAACAAGTCGGGATCCCTCATCCGCCCAAGAAAAATTTCCTCTCTCAAATAAGTGCCATGAGCACATCTAAATAAGTGCCTTGGGCACATTTAAAATAAGTGTAGTAGCACACCAATAAAGGGTAAAGGATTGAGAAAGGATTCTTGCGCAGAGAGGCGATGCGACGAATCCGCCGGGGTACTGACCATGCTCGCTGGCAGCGGAGCAATGTCTGTGACTCCTAGGCAGTGACTCCACCGGGACCGCTAGGTTCATAGGCGGTGGAGCAACACAATGAGGATGAAATAATCATACCGGATCCTACAAATCCCTGAAGTGCTCCAACCCTTCTGATCCGGAAACCAAAAGTAAAAATCGGTTAACCAACACCTAAATGAGAAAGCAGGCAAAGAAACCTTGCAAGGTACGAAAGGCAAGATCATGGAAACCTAAGGGTGAAAGGAACAACTTGCTAAGGCCCCTCCCTCCCCTTGCAAAATTAAATCATCAGCAGATATTCTAGGCCCTACTAGTGAATCATCATTTGTTGTAGCCTCTACAACACCCTCCAAAAATTTCACCCTCTAAAATTTTTGGGAGCCCCTGAGCATCGAAAAAATCTAAGTCAAAATCAATAGTTAGTCTTTCTTAGGAAAATTTAAGATTCGTTGAGTCGTAGAATGGTTCCTTTTCCCCAATTCTGCAACCTAGCGACCCCGTGACCTCTCGGGTCGCTAAGTCACTAAGTCTCAGATCTCTTAGATTTTTCAAAATCGCGACCATGTGACCCTGCGACCCTCCAGGTTGCGAGGTCGCGCCTCTCTTAAAAACACGAGAGATTGCGACCTAGCGACCTAATTAATGGCTCGCACATGCGACCCTTTTATAAATAGGAGGGTCTCTAGGTCGCATTTTGTTCATGCGACGGAGAGTGAAAAAACACTTCTGACAGGCCAATTGGGGCGCGATTTTCCCAGGTAAGTTGCCGTTTCCTCCTGCTGTTTCCATTTTTTACTTTTGTTGCCCTATTCCCTCTGCCTTAGCCTTTTTAAGCCATCCACCATCCCTCCTTTTGATCCTTTAGGACTTGAGATGCCCTAACTATCCAAACATTCCTCTTCCTTGCACATCCATGTAATCACAATTCATCCAGCCTCCTTGATATTTGTTTTTCTCCTAAAACTGCTTCCCCTCCATGTTTTTGATTGCCCACTTAGTCCTGCATTGTTTAAATTTGAAAGAAAATTTATTGCAATAATGCAAAGAACCGCATCGCTTGTTAAAAGCCCCGACTAGCCCTAATGCGACTTTTGACCTTTGTGACTTCGCGACTCGTGCAACCCTGCGACCATGGTTGCTAAGTCGCTAGGTCACGGCTGCACTTCAAATTGATGTTTGCGACTCTTGCGACCCATTGAACTGGTCGCAAGTCGCAGAGTCGCACCCCCCTCGAACTGCTAAACATTTGCGACCTAGCGACCTCGCGACCTGGTCGCAAGGTCACTACCTTCTGAAAGCTTAAACCTCGCAACCCTTGCGACCTAGTGACCCAGTCACAAGTCGCCAACTTTCCCTTTCCTGTGTTTTCAGTTGGGGAAAATTAATAAGTTGTACCTAGGATTTTATCATTATGGCATATTTCTTATCCTCGGATTTGTTTATGAACATGACAGGTGAATTTGAAGCAGAATTAGAGTGTATCCCCGTCTCTTCAGACTCGAGCGACATGGGACCTCTAGTGGCCCACAAGAAAAACAAGAGCCCAGAAATAGAAGACATAGAAATGGATATACCAATGTCCCCACCTCCGATCTACAGGGATACCTCGTGTACATTTGCCAAAGGGGACATCATGAGTTGGTATCAAGTATACCGGGAATTCACACGGCTAGAATTCCCAGAGGACCTCCCCGACTGGCAAGTATATATACAATTTAAAAGGTAAAAGCTCCACTATGCAGGTGCCCACCCTGCTATATTCCCATGCACAAAGGTCATTAAGTGGATCATAAAAAACATCGACCCCAAAAAATGGGTAATTCAGGACTATGAGGATAAAGCATTTGCGACTCTAAAAGGCTCGGATGCTGAGTTTTACTACGCGCTGCCGGAATGAGAACATACCTTCACAGAAGAATGGGCCACCACCCATGTTGTCGCCATAGCAGATACCCTGAGGGGATGGTGGGAGGAACCCGAAAAGTTCAAAGTCAAGAAGGATCAGTGGCGGGCCTCAGGAAGGTATATAAGCTAGTGGAAGCTATGCTTTGTAGGATATACGGTCTTCCCGATGCCACCACTTTTAGTGGCACTTGGGTATCCCTGATGAACTATGTCACTGTGCACGACACTCGTTTCAACTGGGCCAGCATGCTAATGGCATCTCTCCAGACAAACATATCCTTAGCACCAGCACCAGAGGAGGGATATTCCTCTGAATTTTACATGGCTTCCTACTTATTGGATGTCATTTGTTCCTACTGCCACTTTGAGGGATGGGCACACAACTGGGACCCGGAGCAGGAACACCCAGTTCACATAGAAACGAAGGTATTTTGGGACTCTATTTATAAGCAAGATATAGAGTCAATCTCGCAACTCTTCATTCTGGCACTCTACAGAAAATTGTTCGGTCAAGATACTCCATGCATGTCCTCGCGAGCCATGGAGACGTTAGGAAAGGTGGCACATTGGTTCCCACTCGCAGAATATACCTTTATTCGAGTCTAGTTCATTCAAGACTCTCCAATCCATGCCCCAATTTGTTACGGAGAAGATGCTTCTTCAGGAAGTTTGTTATCAGATGAATTTTGGTTTCTATAAGGTCTTTACGAAAGGTAAGAAGTAGTCATGGCCTACACTGCCCCTCACCATTGGTGCCTACACGGTCAAGGATTTCAGAGAGGTGGAGGAAGAAGCAGAAGAAATGAAAGGTTTCTACCTGGGGCCTTTGGATCACCAGACGTATGACCCTGAGAGGATAGTCCCTGATCACTGTAAACGGGCTAAGGTCAAGTGGAGCTACCATCATACTGCGCACCCATATGAGGATGAGAAAAGAAACTAGTATAATGCGGACAGGGAACTTGCCCCAGGGGCATGGTCTGATCAGGAAGATCCAGATGATCACACGTTGGAGGAAAGAATCTGCGAATTGGGAGGCGCCTCCTCTTCTCAGGCCAAGAAGCCTCGAACCAGCATGGGTCACAACACTACCACCCAACAGAAAGAGAAAGAAGAAAAATCTCAGCGAGAAATTAAAAATAAGGCAAAAGAAGATGAAGAAAAGAGTAGAAAGAACCCGAAGGCAGAACAAAGAAAGAAGCAGGCAGAAGAGGCCCTAAAAAGAAAGGAAGAACAAGAAGTAGAGGCTGAGGCAGAACGATAGTTCAAAAAATAATTAGATCAGGTGGAGGCCGAATGCAAGAGAAAGGAACAACAGGAAGCAGCAGCAGAAGCAGAGCATAAGCAGAAAGCAGAACATGAAGTAGCAACAGAAGCAGAGTGTAAGCGGAAAGGAGAACAGGAAGCAGCAGCAGAAGCAGAGCATAAGCGGAAAGTAGAACAAGAAGCAACAGTAGAAGCAGAGCACAAGAAGAAAGAAGAACATGACAAGGTAGAAGCGGAGCGGTTTCAGAAAGAAGAGGAGGAATTAAAAATAAAAGAAGAGGAAGATCGAAGATCAAAGAACATCGAGACATCTCCTCCAGTCACAGAATCACAAACTGAGCTACAGCCCATCGAAGTGCTTGTAATCAATACGCGTTTTACACTCTCCGAGCTAAGATCTTATGAAGGACAGGAAGAGGAGGTGTTTAACCTTATAAGGCTCACTTATGATCAATTCTCCTTCAAGATTCGATAGGAGAAAAGGAGATGTCTAGCACGGAACCCTTCCACCCCAATCACAGCCACGACAGAGAAAGATATATTCCTAGATACTAGGACTAACCCAATAATGATAGCATCGGATGGCACTAATTTTTCTGTAGCCACAGAGGAAAATGTGAGCCGAATGAGTAGAGAGATCCTCTTCCTAAAAAATAAGTTACAGGACTCTGAACAAAGGGAGGCAAGGGCAGAGAAAAAAAATACATCATTAAAGGAGGAAATACAACAGCTTTGAGACAAAAGTGCTCTTGTTAACGAAGTACTAGTCACCGTCCAAAGAGAGTATGAGGTACTGGAGGTCACCATGAGGCAGGTTTATCGAGAGATGTTCACTATAAAACAAACAGTCGCCCCCTACTAAGAGCCCAAGTAGAGAAAAAATAGAGGAGCGAGCAACTGAAAGAGGCCTCCACCTCTTTGGACAGAATGATAGAATGGACAGGTCGGTACTCCCAGGCTCCGGAAAACGTGCCCAAGAAAGACTAGATTCACACCCAGGATGCCAAAGTCCAAATTCGTATCAAAATGCAATCCAACGAAAATATATCCAAATACCTAGAAAAGGTAATGGTTGTATATGAGCATTTGATCAGTGGCATCGACTCAATGCATGAACAACACCACATTCCATATCTGGGTTCATTGAGCGAGGAAAAGACATGGGGACAAGTGGATCAAGAGATTCAAAAATTTCTGCAACCTATCAGGCAAGCTGCTGCTACTCATGATCTTGCAGCATCGCAAGAGAACTCGGGTAAATTGATTGTTACACTAGTTTGGATCTAAACTAAACTGCCCTTTTTAGCCAACCAGGTCACACTCAAAAGAGAGACTCTGATTCCAAATGCCTTGGAGTGCCTACATCGGTTAAGGGAAGAAGTTCCCTTAATCTCCCTAGTAGCTGTAGATTATTGCGCATGGAAGAAATTTCTCAGAGAGCAATAAGATGATGCCCCTGACCTCGTGATCACGCGCACATTCTCATGATCAGATGAAAATAGGTCGCAGGTCTCACTTTGCAACTGGGTCGCAGATCGCACTATCCAATTGAGTCGCAAGTCACATCCTCCATCCAGGTCACAAGGCAGCCCAACGGTTAGGAAGGCGAAGAGCCTGATAGCCCAAAGGGAAAATTTTTGTCTATAAAAACTTCCTTGGGGAGGATTGTAGAGGAGCTTTTTTTTTGGGACTCAAAGAGTTATAGAGGATTGTATAGAGGGACTACACATTTTTTAATATGAATACAGATACTTTTTAATTCCTTTTGGATCTGATGTGGTTTGATGTGTAAACACTATGAGTATTTTGTTCTTCAGTTTCTAACATCTTTTGATTAATGAAACTGTGTCTCTAATTACATCATTTATGCATTATAGTTTTCTAAAATGTGTTAATGGTGCTAAGTTTATTTCGCTTTCTCAATGAATGTTAATAACTTTGTTTACTGGCATTTATATTTTCACCAAAACATTTGAGGAAGTGAAGGGTATTTTGCCATAAAGAATTGTTTCTTTTGTGGTTAGAATAGTGTACAAGCATGACCCTAATGATATGCTGTTGACAGCATTTCCTTTGGCCCCATGATTTAAAATCCAACTTGCTACGCATAGTGTTATATGTTCATTTAATTCATCAATCATGTGTCTTGTATCATCTGAATAAGCGTGTGTCTGCAGGTTCATTGAATCCTATTGAGACCCAAGGAAAGGATAATTAAGCAGTAGCCGGACCCACACCCCAGACGAGATCCCTGTTCCAAACGGTTTAGAGTCTAGTTGGGACTTTTTACTGGGGAGATCCCCTGCTGTTGGCCGGATAGATTTTCTTGTCAACACAACCATAACTCCATAGTCTAATTGGTTGGGTGCGTAGGTTAAAATTTCACAAGTCACGAGTTTGATCTGACAATGTAGACTATTTTAACGCATTTTAATTAATATAAACATTTTTTTATTATTAACAGTCAAATCCCTCTTGAACTCGCTCCCTTGGTTCCCATGATACCACACGGCCTTGGGCCATGGGCATGGGCGATATGCCACACGCCCAACCCCACCTAATTCAACAACAGTCGTATGGCCATATAAGGTTGTGGGTCACGGGCCATAGGCCACACGACCTCCACCATTCCCGCCTAAAGTCTCTGGTCATGTGCTGTCCCATATAACTATGGGTTGAGCTGGTCATCTAGCCCGTCAGCTCGCCCACTACCCCAACCTTCGAAACTAATATCATTAAATAAAAGTTGCCGCCCTTGTTTAATTAAGTCCTATGTTTTCTCTAACAGTAAGGTGGTGGGGTAGTAAATTTAAGGTCAACGGTTTGAATCCTACGAAGGCTTGCTAGTTGGTTAAATCAATTTTTGAAACCAATCTGAAGGCCATTTGGCGGCCTCTCATTGGGCCACATGGTGCCCTGTGATTGAGCCATGTGGTGGCCCATAATTATCCCATCCTACAAAATTTCCAAAAAATAATAGCACACCATGTGTCCTCATGGGATTGGCCCACCTTCCAATTGTATAGTCCAGTCATCCTGCTGACGTCCGTGTACGATCTTCCACCTCAGCATATGGTCAACACAATCAACCCTACACTTTGAATTTTTAGTTGTTTGGCAAAAAATTCACAACGCGTTAACTTCCTCATATATTTTCAAATTGAGGCAATTCAAGCGTCACCATAATCAAAGTGACGAGATGTATGATTTGGCCTGGTTTCAGAAGATTTGAGCACTTTCATTTTTGAGCATATTTTTGATCCCCTGAGTTAACCGCTCAACCTCAAATTTAATATTATGATAGAGTTCCTTTCAATGCCATAAAATTTCATATGAATGACACCTTGCAGTGATTTCCCCTCAAAAATCAAACTTTGGAAAAACAATGGTATACCCAAGTTATTACATATGACCTATTTCATGTTTTCCACGAGATGTGGGCCTCAAACCCCTAAAATTATTGATTTCTTGCTTAGGGTTTAAAAAAAGCTAAAAAAAATCCTCCAGATTTTGGTTTGCATTATAAGGTCTTTTGATTTAGGGAAGATAAAGCTAAATTCCCTTCAAATAATTTACATTCTCAAGATCAGTGGGAGCACTTGAATGAGAACCATTAAAGGGTGGATTCCTAGTCGCCAGAACTCGGTATTCCACAAGCCACATTGAAACACATAGATTTGGATTGGAAATTTTATTGTTTGATCTGAATCGAGTCACACAAATATGAGCTAAAGGAGTGGATTCTTGATTCCTTTGTCACCATCAATGATATTAGATGCGTACAAACTTCCGTAGACTAAAAGGAGTGCAAACCATAAGCCCTAGACTAAGAATATGTTTCCTTCCAAAGAATAAGACCCATCATAAATGTACACAAGAAAGTAATCACCATTCATGAGGATATGGTTATTTGTACAACAACATGAAAGGAATCACTGCCACACCACCCTTGAAACCCAACACTGCCATCCAAGATATAGGTTAGAAAAAAATGTTCTTTGTCTTTTGTATTGTGGAGAAACCCATATGATTTGTGATTTATATAAAACTAAATCACTTGGTCTCAAGAGACACTTATGGTCTGCAACAAAGATGACTCGTAATCCCCCTTTGTTCATCATTCAATGGATCTAGAGGATTACACCTATGCATTGCTTTTTTTCCATATGGATGTAGATAACTACACCTCCACCTTAGCATGAATAGTTGAACCAATTTACATTCTCTAGATCAATGAAGACACCGTAAAAGGAACCAAAGAAAACCCTAGAAAACTGACGATCTCCATTATCGCTAAATATCCAAAATAATAAAATAATACTTGTACATTAAAAAATAAAAAAAAATAGTAACTAAAAAAAGCAACGACTGCCATGAATAAAATATTTCAAATTTCCACTTTAATTATACATCAAATTTATATAGAAATAAAAATAATTGAAAATAAAAATAAAAATTAATTTTCTTTTTATTATAAGGGAGATATGTAATTTCTTCATTGCTTAATATGGAGCTGACATATAACATGTAAAAATAATATTATTGATAATATAAATTAGAGGAAATTTCAGCCTAAAAGTGCTATTGAAATTTTCATGTATTTTCCATGTCATAATATGTAAACCAATCAAAATCCTTCAAATTTAAGAAGAGGTACATATAAATATTTTGGAGGGATAAGAAGAAAAACTATTTTTTTTTTAATTGTATTTTTGGCTTATCTCCTTATAGGTTTACTCAAATTTCAAGTGTAGACACTCGTTGGATGCAGAATCCACATCCAACGATTACCCATTATGCATACTTTTGAGAAGATACACATTGATAAAAATTGCAGATACATTAAAAAATTGTGTTAAACACATTTTTTAATGTATCTGTGATTTTTTTCAATCTGGGCATTCTCAAAAGTATGCTTGATGGGTACTCGTTGGATGTGGAATTTAATTTCACATCCAATGAGTGTCTACACTTGAAATTTGAGTGAACCTATAAGAAGATAAACAAAAAATACAATTAAAAAAATAGTTTTTTTTCTTTTCCCTCCAAAATTCATAACTCTTATTTTATTATTTTAAATATTATTTTATTAATTTTCCTTAGGAGGCCACTTTTAGGCTGAAATTTCCTCTAATGTGATATGTAATTCATTCTATCTTCATTTGACATGTGATATTTAAAACAAAAACATATTAACTAGCACAACCACATTCATAAAAGTGGTTGATATATGTAGAGCAGTGTCATTTCATATGCCAATTGACATATAAAAGGTTGAAAATGACATTGATCAACATATATCAACCACATTTACTTATGTGGTTGTGCTGGTTGATGATAGACGTGTGTGCATGGATTTGTTAACCATGGTCAAATATTGTTGAAAGGGATTAAAGAGGTTGATGAGTTTGATCATGGCTCACAAGGTTGACCAACATTGAATATGTTTGAATGAGGTTGAATAAGTTTGACCATGGTCAACCATTAATGTAACAATGCATTAATGTTAAATAAATTTAATATTGATATATTAATGCTCTTCATTGTTGCCTCAATTTGAGCATGTATGACCATTTTAATCGTGGTTGACCACGTTTTTCCATGTTGAGCATGGGTTAGCTATCATTATCCAAGGTTGACTATGGTAAACCAGAGATGACCATGGTTGGTCATGGTTGATCATCATATACCATTGTTGAAGATTGCTTATGATGGCTAACTAAAGTTTATGGTTGGCCATGGTTGACTATTGTCAATTATCATGAACAAAATCAACTATGGTTGATGATGGTTGACCATGGTTATTTACAAGATACTATAGTTGACTATGGTCAGCCATAGTAAATCATGGAGACCATAGCCAATTGTGGTCAAGTTATATAGGCAACATGATAATTATTATTCCTAGTAAACTTTATTAAACCTTATTTAAAGACCTTAATATTATTATTAAATATTAAACCTTATTGAAAAATCCTATTATTAATATTATCGATAAACCTTATTAACATTAACACTACTAATATTAATGTCAATATTATTAATAGTAATAATATTATTATTATAATATATTCAATCATATAATACTAATACTATAATCAACTTTAATATTATTAATAATAAAATTTATTATTATTATTAGACATTTTTAATCCTTGACTATGACCAACTAAAGTTGACCTTGGTTGACTATGGTTGACTTTAATCAACTATGGTTGACAATAGTTGAATATGCTCGAGTTAAGATGACTAAGGATGACTATGAATGAACATGGTTGACTATTGTTGATTATGATAAACATAGGGTTGATCAAGTTAAGTCATGGTAAACTAATAATAATATACTCACTCCTATAACAATAACATAGTAAACCTTATGATTATTAGTTGTCCTCAACTTTATTAATATAATACTATTATTAAACATTATTAAATATTAAATCTTATTCACAAACCCTACTATTATCATAAAATATTAAATTTTAATCACAAACACTAATATTTTAATATTATGGTTTGTAATTCTTATAATATTATTTTTATAGGTTTGACCAAGTTTGATTATAATAAACTATTAATAATACATTCAATAACATATTAATAATAATGATAATATAACCAACCTTAATATTATTATTATCAATCAATTTTAAATATTGATTGTGACTTACCAAGATTGACCTCGGTTGAGTTAGGTTGATAATGTTTGACTTTAGACAACTATTGTTAACTATAATTGAATATGCTTAATATAAACAATATTATTATTATTATTATTATTCATCAATTTTATTAATATTTATAATAATGTTATAGGTCGACCAAGTTTGATCATGGTCAACTACTAATATTATATGCAATAATAATAATAATAATAATAATAATAATAATAATAATAATAATAATAATGATGATGATGTCAACCTTATTATTATTATTCAACTTGATTAATATTATTAAATATTTTTAAATCAGAATTATGACTAACCAAAGATGATGTTAGTTGACTAGGGTGTATAATGCTTGGATTTGGTCAACCATGGTTGGCTATACTTGAATATGGTCGAGTTACGTTGACTAAGGACAACTATGAGTGAACAAGGTTGATTATTGTTAAATATTGTAAACATAGGGTTGACCAAGTTTGAAAATGGTCAAATATTTAAACATTTAATATAAAGGTTGACTTTCTTTAAATATGTTTGACTAATGTGGTTGACTATGTTTAATTATTAATATTAATAGGAAATTATGTTTGACTGAAGTTGAACAATGTTTATGGTAAAACATAGTCAAACATAATCGAACATAGTCAACCACATTAGTAAATGTGGGGGACTAATTTTGTAATGGCACATTGCGATGTTGGATAAATTGCAATGTAATGTAACATTACGACAATGTTTGTTACATTGCGTTAATGTTTGTCACATTGTAACGTTGGATATATTTTTGTACCATTATGACGTCAAAACATTTTTTATTGTTAATATTAATCAATAATATGAATATGCAATTATGTTTGATTGAAGTTGAAGAGCGTTGACTATCAAACATAGTCAAACATAGTCGACCTTAGTCAACCACATTATTAAATGTGTTTGACTAATTTTGTCATTTTGCATTGTCACGTTGGATATATTGTAATGTAACATAACATCGTGAAAATATTTTCACATCACAATATTCAATAGATTTCTATACCATTTCGATGTCACAATAATAATAATAATAATAATAATATTATTATTATTATTAGTCAACTTTATTAATATTAATGTTGTTATTATTAAATATTTTTAAATCTTAGTCGAATAGTAATGTTATTATTAAAAAAAATTAAATCTTGATTGTGACAAAACAAGGATGACCTAAGTTGACTATGATTGCAATATTTGACTTTGGTCAACCATAGTTGACCTTAATTGAATATGGTTGAGTTATGTTGACGAAGTATGACTATGAGTGAGCAAGGTTGAGTATTGTTAAATATATTAAGCATAAGCTTGACCAAGGTTGTTCATGGTAAACTGTGTAAACATTGATAATAAAGGTTGATTTTGTTTGACTAACGTGGTTGACTATGTTTCACTATTAATATTAATCAACAATAATAATAAGTGATTATATTTGACTGATGTTGAAAAGTGTTAACTATTAAATATAATCAAACATAATCAACCACATTAGTAAACCAATACGTTTTAACCATATTACTAATAATATTATTAATAATTTTTCAACAACAACCATGAACGAGCATAATTTAACCATATATAAGCATGGTTTGAATAGTTTGATCATAATTGATCAATGTTAATATTATTCTATTAAAATTGTTATGCATATGTATCAATGATAAAAAATTACTGTTATAATAAAGTGTTAAAATGTATCTTCTTCTTCTTTTTCCTAAAGAAAAAACCTACAATTTTATTAAAAATAAAGTTACATTTTAATGTACTTAATGCAATCATATTAGCCTAGCTTCATGTACTCTCATAGCTACATGTACTAAGCTTCCCGCACAATTTTGATTGGCCATAAAAGTCAATTGGGAGCAGGGTTGGAATTTGACAGACATTTTGCCCATCATAGAGCATTTGGCTCGTAAAATACATTTAAAAGTTTTGTCATCCTAGACAACCTCCTCAAACTGGCAGGATTATTACTGAAGAGACGATTTGCAAAGAGATCCAAGCTCTTCAGATCCTTCAAATTACCCAACGAAGAAGGGATTTCTCCCGGATTTCTCCTTCCAGACTGTAGTGTTTCAGCCTTAGCTGCTGCAGGTGTGTCAAGTTTCCAAGAAAAGAGGAATCGATCCACTGAACAGATTTTGATAGAGAGACAGGGTATCTAATTTGGGTGACATGCCAAATCATGGAGGAATATCTCCAAATAACTGTTATACTCCAAGTTCAGATGACACAACTCAGCCAATTCATGGATGCGATGCAGAAGCTTCCTGCAAACATGTTCTCTGACAAATCCAGCGTCTGCAAATGGTTGCACGCAAACAGTCCATTGGGTAACAAACCTTTGAAATAATTCTTGGGCAGTATCAGCTCCTTCAAATTTTGAAGGCTGCATATAGTAGAACTTAGCCTTCCTGAAATGTTAGTGGAGGAGAGATTAAGTTTAGTAAATTCATTGAATTGAGTATTACAAAACACTGCATTTCAATCGTCACAAACTCTCATAAGATGTGTTCCAGAAGCTCAAAGAATTATTTCTGTCAATCCATTCCATGTTTTTTTTTATCAGGGTAAGAATTCTTCCTTCCTTTGAGATATTCATGGCATTGCACTAAACGACAACTGGCGAAATACTCATGACGAGGATGCAAATTTTTTTGGCTCGGAAAAATCAGAGCTGTGAGAACAAGTTACCCATGGTTTGTTTCTTGATATTTTGGTTTTGCCTTTTTGGATATAGATATAACATTCTTTCGAGTGCATTTTTTACTGAAGGCCCAACTTTGAATTCCAATCCATTGCATGTTGTCGTAAGGTTGGATTATGAACTTGATATATTTATATTTTAATTTCAATCTCAGTTTAGTTTTATAATGGATTGATAAAGTATTGTGATCTACGTTTTTTTCTTTTAAATTACAATCTTTAGAGTAGTATAGACGTTTCATCACATTTTATAATTTGCTGAGGTGGTTATTTGATTATTTGCATTTATAATATGATAAATTTTATAGGGAAATGGACAATCATATAAACTGTTTTGATTAGTTAATAATGGTTAGTGAACATATTTTAAGAGTCAATATAACCAAATAGTTTCTAATTAATCTATGATGTAATCAAATCTTCAATGCAAATTTTAATTAATTTTGTGTAAATAAATTGCTATTTTGCTAAATTATGATTGTATAATGCTTGTATACTAACTAAAAGTAGGAATACTGTTGAAAAACTCAATTGTAAAACAATGTAGATATTACTTTGAAAATCTTTTTCACAAAACCATCTAAAAATGGCCTTTGTTTGGCCCTTTCAATGCTTTGAGAATTATTACAAATAGAAGCTATAATGTTGTGGATAAAGTTTTTTATTTTTTTTACTCTTAGGCTTCATATTTTTAGTCTTTCTTTATTTGCTTTTGTGCCATAATATTGCAAGATTTCAATTTTCCGTGGGTAAATCTATTTAGGCCCCTTTTCACCTTTGATTGATTTACTTCCTTTATGATGTAGCTTGAATTGCATGTGAGTGGACAATGATAATTGACAAGAGATCCCTAGTGAATTTGAATGTGCACACAAGGGGATGAAAAAACAAATTTTTATTCACTTAGGAATTAAAATACATCCAATTTATGCAAACACGCGTATAACATAAGGAAAAACAACCACGAAAATAAAGTCTCTATAGATATAGATATGCCCATGACACAACAAATTTGGCTTGGCTTGAAATGTTTTGTTCATGGTGAGATCTCATCACGTGCTCAATATAGTATGATTTAATTCCCATAGGTGTCACCTATATGTTAACTATGTTCACCTTCGGGACAAGGGGAAGAAAAACATACATATTTCATACTCCTTGGAAGGAATGCCATTCAATAAATCACAATTCATTCATTTGACCAGGGTAAGTTGGATTAAAATCCAAGTCCAAATAGTTTCCTTTAAATCCAATGAATATGCATCTATATCTTATGAAAATATCATTAAAAATCCTATTTGAATGAAATAAAAAATCAATCCATGAGTGTGGTAGTGCATCATTGAACCAATGTATCCAAAAACAAAAAACTTCTTCCTTTTCATAATCAATTTGGACAACAATTCTGTTTGTTGCCACTCACTCTCCTTGAGTGTATTGGCCACCCAACCTTATTGAATTGTTTGGGCCGGGGTCCTGTCACAGTGTCACCGACTCACCACTCACCTTTGAAATCTATCCTATGTCACAATGTCACTGTGGAATAGTGGAGGTGTCATTTCAACTACAATTTTCACTAGGTCTCCAACGTCTAAACAAATCACTTAAAATATCTGAAATATCTCGCTCATGAATAAAAACATACACTACCATTTATAAATATTAAAATGTGTTTAATACACTATTCTTGTTTGACTACAAACTCTCCGGCGTGGACCCCCACATTTATTCCATGTGATTGTGATCATGGAGAGGATGTGGAGGATATCCCATCTTATAATTTCACTTTGTCGGTAATTTTATATGTCCCATAAGATCTCCTTAGTCATATCTCATACATACAAAATATATGGCATGTTCAGGTCGAGTATATTTGATTTCGGAGTTATGAAGATTTTGTAATGAGTGTTCCATGAAATTTCAAATCAAGAATCAAGATTCAACAAGTCATTTTTGTGTTATGGTCATTTTGTTTTATTTCTTATCATAAATAACATAATTGTGTTATTGAAGCTCAAATTTTTGATCAAAATTTTATTAGTGAAGAGTTAATTTATTATCAAAACATTAATCTTTAAGGGAAAAAATTTAAACATAATTTTTCTTGATGGGACATAGACACCTAAAACGTAAAAAAAAATGGTTTGACAGGTAAAGAAGAATCCAAATTCCAATCCTAATTGGGAGCAATAATTCAATTTACCACGAGTTCGTAGAGTAAAATTACAAATTTAGTGTAAGGAAGATAAAAATTCGAGTGGATAAGTTTCAAGTCCCTAGGATTCATGGTCATTCAACATTATATATTTTAAAGGGTGGTGTTTGAAAAAGGTTGTTTAAAAAGCAATAACTTGGTTATAAATTTTAAAGATTTTATAAGGTTTAGGGTGAGAGTTATTAAAAGGCTTATGAAAGATTATAAAGTATTTTTTCTTAAAGGTATGGTGGCGTTTTAAAAAATGTATTTAAAAGTAATAGCTTGGTTATAAAGTTTAAAAAGTTTATAAAGGTTTAGAGATATTAAAAGGTTTATGAAAGATTATAAAGGATTTTAAGGTTTAAGCAGAGATATTAAAAGGTTTATGAAAGATTATAAAGGATTTTTTTTAAAAGGTTGAAGAGATGTAGTGTGTTCGCATTTTTTGATGGGATTATTTAAAAACGTTTTTAAAAGGTTTTTTTAAGAGTTTATGGTATGAAAAGGTGCATGGAGGGTTTTATTTAAAGTGATTGTTGAAAGAGAATTTAAAGAAATGGGCCTTCTTTGAACAAGAGTTAGTTATGGTTTTGCAATGGTGCGTATGTTTTTTTTTTTTTTTTTCAAACATGATAGTGTGTTGGGTTCAGAGAAATACCTTTGTATGGTAAGGATACATGAATCTGGTGAATATTGTGCCTTATGGGGCACATATTAAAAACCATATTTTTTGAGAGGTGATATGGAGAGGATCCTTATGCAATAAAGAAAGATGATAATCATGGGTCACAAAGCGAGATTGAAGTAGTAGAAAATAAATTTGAAGAAGAATCTAGAGTATTTCAAAGAGCTCATAAAGATTTTGGAAGCAACTGAGGAACCAAAATGTCTAGTAGAAGATTGTTTATTTTATGTAAATTGTGTATTTTACTCCTTTTCATTTTCATCAAATAATGAAGATGCCCAGACTTTGAATTTCATTTAGCAAACAATGGATGAAATGGTTCTATGTAAGGTAGTAAAAGATACATCTTCTGAGGAAACATGCAATATACTAGAAGCAAAGTTTGGTACAAAGGAAAGTGACATGCAAGAATAAATTGTGTCACAGTGTGTTGAATAATCAATAGAGAAGTCAAAAACATATATGAGAATAGATGAACAAGAATTTGAGAGGACAAAAGGGCTTGGAGAATCCCACTCAAAGGTGGATGATGGTTGTGAAGACTGTAAAAGTGAGACCCTTTATGAAAATGTGCATATGGATGAAGAAGACATAGAAAATATTGCAAAGAGAGAAATTGAAACCTCTATGTGTGAAGTAGAGAAAGAACAAATTCACATGGATGGTGAAGATGATGGTGAATCCCACTTTGATGAGACACATGCAGATGATGACTGGAATGTGAGACGTGAATTGATGAATCTATCCACAATTGATGAACTTGGTTAAGTTGAAATAGTTAATGAACAAATTCTTGCTCAGATATCTCACCATAGAGTGGATGAAAATTTTGTTAATTATAATTGTGATTTATTTTTTGAAACAAAGATTGAACGTGGAAATATGGAAAGTTTCATGTTTGATGCAGAATTGAAGGTTGAAGATATCACTGTAGAAACTAGTTATGAAGTAGTTGGAAATACTCATGAAGCATTGGAAGATAGTCTCGATGACGTTGAAGAGGAAGAGAAGGAAGAGGAAGAGGAAGAGGAGAAAACTCTCATTGCAGAGCATAATGAAGATGTTTTTAACATTTTTTTTAGTATGTAGGTGTTCCAAATAACATGGGAGTTGAAGTTGAAAACAAATTTGCTGTTAAGTTCAGTACAAATTTGAAGCTCATTGAAGAATGGATTGAGAAGCCAATTGAACAAATTGATGATAGCCTTAAAGGAGAGTGATTATGATTTTACATGTAAGCCTAATGATGATCTGGAGTGTGGATATTACAGGAAAAAAACAACAGTACCTATGATGAAAGTGAAGAGAAAGACATGAAATTTTGTGGAGAAGAAAAATATTTGTTGAATAAATCTTTTAATTTTGGAGTTTTAAAGAAATTAAATTATAATACGAGCTAATGTTATGGAAATAATTGAGTGATTACATGTATGATAATGATAAATTGAATGTTGGTTATAATCTTGATGATAGTGTGCATAAATGACAACAATCCATGAGTGAACGAATCTTTGAAGAAGAAGTTGTAGAAAACAGGCTCAAAAAAATATAATAGAAGTCGAAGAAAAATTACAACAATATCAAATGAAGAAATATGTAGCTTATAGTAATAAAGTGATACAGAAAATGAAGTAGTTTCAAGGGCATAAAATTTGGAAAAAACGAAAAAGATAATATAACATTGTAAATTTTTTTGAGTAAATTTTTTATTGTAAGCCTAACTAGGACTTAAACTAGTTGGCATGTCTAAGTTACATTGAATCATGACTGAGTTATTTTGATTCATCCGATCATAATTAAGGGGTAGTGTTGGAAATGGAAATTACTCCTGTATGCATGCAATGCATGACGAGTTGAGGTGAGTTTAGTTGATTCGAGTCTAATTTAGTGTGAGTTTGCATGAACATGTTTTTTTTTTTCTAAATTAGGTTAATTTCTATTAAAATTTACAAAGATACAAATCATGTTATAGGATAGGTGGTTGCTAGACTAACCAACCCCTGTTCGATAAGGATTGTTCAAAAAATAAAAAATTGGGCTGCCCTTCAAGGGGAAACCCACCATTAACGTGTTCAAGAGTAACCAAGTTTGTAGGAAGAAGCAAAAATATGCATAAAAACCATAAATGAGCCTATGTAAAATAAATTAAAAGAGGGCGAAGGAGCTGTAGCTACCGATTCTGGGTCTCATTGTCCACCTGTTGTGGATTTTCCTCAATGATGAAGCAACCATATTCAGACATGGTCCTATTTCCTCCTTTGTGAGGTGGGGGTCCGGCTCCGGAGTCGAATAGGAGACTATCTTGGTCTGCTTGGCCATATTTGTTCAAGCCACGTTGTCTGCCACTACTTCTCTCTTATGGGTGCCATCCGAAGGGCAGCTCCAACTGCCATCTGATTTGTCCTCAGAGTTTTTGATAGGGAGTCTAACAGAGTATTGCTGCTCATTCAGGAGGCGAACCAAAAGCTGGGTAGAGAGATTTTGGGGGTCAGATAAAGGGTCGAAAACCTCTGGGTATTCAAGAGCTACAGAGAGGGACAAAGTGTGTGCAGATGAGCCATGGGCCGTAGCGCAGGAGGGCGTACCGCTGCCACCTCCATGATGACATCGAATTCTATGGGTCGCGGCATGGTCTCAGTGGGGAGGAGAGTCTGTTGGGAAGAGGTCGAATGCATAGAGGGAGACAGGTGAAGAGAAAGGCGACTAGCAGAGGAGACGTGACAAAGGAGCTCTTTAGGGAAGGAAATCTGAAGACTGATATGAAAATTTCATGAGCCATCACCCATTAATGGCCAGATAGCAGGAGATGAGACTAAGGGAGGGGGAGTGAATGCCCCGGAGTGTCGACGACCTCCCTTGCCATGCTTATTTATGGTCTACACGTGGGAGGAATGTGCCGCCATGTGGTTCAGCCAGGTGCCCCTGCATTGAATGGAAAGGTGGTAGCATGTATCAAGCATGTCAGGCACCCACATCCAGGGGTTTTCATGAACATGTTAGTCAAAGTTGAGTCAAGTCTATTTAGAGTTTACATGATTCCATATTTAATAAGTGTGGTCCTTATATACTCGTGGTTGGTCATTGTGTATGTGAGAAACTTTAATGAATAAAATATTGTCTTATGTGTAAATTTTTTTTTTTTCTCATCCGCCTTTCCATCACTCTATTAGCGCTTTCGTGTAACGACCAAGAGTCATATACACAACAAAAATATTTAAAATACTTCAAAGAAGTAAATTTCCATTGTAAGACATGTAACTGTTTATTGAATTGATGTAAGATGATTGAAAATGAGAATGCGAGCCTACTTATATACCCTAGGTAGGTGCCCTTTCATGAATGGTCATGTCTCTAACACATGCCTCTTCATTACTAACTAACTAACCATTAGTTAATTATTATTATATATTTATATTTATATTTATTATTTTTATAACATTTCCTCTCTTTTCAAGAAGTTTTGTCCTCAAAGCTTACTCATAATATTTTCTCGTCTTTGAACTTTCATTTTCGTTGATACAAAATGATATGATGCCCCGAGTGATAGAAAAAATTGTCGTACTAATAACAGATCGGACCACCATAGTTTAATATTCTGTGTAACCTTTTGATCTTTGGAAATGTGTGGTGAATAGTTATCGTAGGACTAGATTCTGCAAACTTCAATATTCATGGGAACATAAATTTCTCATTTATGTTATGAGTGATACTTGTACGTAGTTTGATTGGAAAGTCTGCTCTTGTGATTTAAATGTCGATGCATAGTTCTTTTGGCTGGAATTTCCTTTATCATTTTGGAAGCTTAATGATTTCCTTCAGGTGTTGTTGTTGTTAAGTTGGCTATTGAATCTTCATTTGGAATGTCTATTGTTTGAACTGCAACATCTGAATATGTTTTAACTTCTCTAGATTTCTCTTCTTCCTTACTTGTGATATGGACTATATCAATATTTATTCTTTTATCTTCAACTTGAACTAAAACAAATGACAAGTTCAATACTTCACTTTGAAGTTTTTATGACTTGTCATTTTAAATATTTTTCATTTGTGTAAGTAGGGTTTGGTTATGATTCCTTAGATGTAAGAGTTCGTCATTTTTTGAATTGTTGACTTTATTTTTAGTAAACATAGTTACCGATCGAATAGGAAAATTACCTGGTACTTATTTTTTTGAGGTAGCAAAAAAAACACCCAATTTTGAAAAGTGGTGATGCAGAATCACCCTTTTTTTGGAGCATAGTTTTGGCGCTTTAAATTTTCTTATGACTTTTTTATTTTTCTTAAAATGTCATGATTTTATGTCGATATTGAAAATTGGTGATGTAAAATTACCTTTTTTTTTAGCATATTTTTGGAAGTTTAAATTTTATTTGATTTTTTTTAAAATGCCATTATTTTCATGTTGATTTTGAAAAGTGTTGATTTTTTATTTATGAAGTATAAACATTTGTTTTAAATGTTAGTGATTTTCATGCTAATTTTGAAAAGTGTTGATGTAACATCAATAATTTTTGTTTAGAGTGGTGATTTTAATCTTGGTAATAAAACATAATAATAAAATAAAAAGACACGAAAAAAAAATATTAAAAAAATAATAAAAGTGTAAAAAACAAAAAAATAACTTGTAATTAAAAAAAAAAAAACATAAAAATTCAAAAAATAAACAAAGAAAGGGAAAAAATTCAAAAAAACAATTTTTTTTTTTTTAAAGTTATTAGAAAAAAAAAAAAACAACAACATAATTAAAAAAAGATAAAATAAATAAATTAAAATAAAAATTTTAAAATAACTAAAATTTAAAATAATCAAAATACTAAAATAAAAAATAATTAAAATTCGGAAATTTAAATTAAAAAAATTATTCAACATTAAAAAAAAAACATTATTTTTTTTAAATGATTATAATTTAAATTTAAAAAAAAAAATTAAAAAGAAAATTTGGAATATATATATATATATATATATATATATATATATATATATATATATATAT